>CM031237.1:749591779-750191779 GCA_018340775.1 Taxus wallichiana var. yunnanensis | reverse complement strand
TTTGTTACTCTTATCAACTAATATCAATTGGTGTATTTTAAAATATTTTAATTATTACTCCTCCCAAGTAATTATAGTAATCACTTTCTTATTACTTAATTTTTTTCAACCAATCACAATCAACTATTTTTATTTCATATGGTTTATGCAATAGTTTTAAACAATATATAATTTTTATTCATTTACAAATACTAATTTTTTGATAGATTTTTCTCCTTATTCTCCTTATTCCCATACAACAAAATGATGTCATAATTCATTTTATTTTCATGGAACACTTCCTAAGCAATTTTTTTAATTGGAGAGCAATATAATTTTTTTGTGGATTTAAATTAACAACTCAAAATACAAAATAACTCGAATGCTAACCCATTTTTTATGGCCTCGTTGCTAAATATTTTTAAAAAACAATACTATGTCATAATTCATTCTATTTACTTCCCTATTTTCATGGGACAATTTCCAAACAATTTTTTTAATTGGAGAGCAATATAATCCCTATTTTCACGGCCTCTCACTTTTAAAGCTATTTCATGCTAAATATTTTCCTAAAAACAATACTATGTCACAATTAATTCTATTTTCATGGAACAATTCCAAACAATTTTTTTTTAATTGGAGAGCAATACAATTTAGTTGTGGAACTCAAAATACAAAATAACCCTAAATGTTAACCTATTTTTATGGCCTCATGTCTAACTTTTGAAGCTATTTGATGCTAAATATTTATTAAAAACAATACTAATACCTTTAAAACAATTCAACAATTTAACTATGAGAGAGTAATTATTGACACTTGTTTTATTTATATGTGTGTGTGTGTGTGTGTGTGTGTGTGTGTGTGTGTGTGTGTGTGTGTGTGTGTGTGTGTGTGTGTGTGTGTGTGTGTGTGTTGGTGTTGTTTCTATAATAAAATATTGAATAGATTGTAGTGTAACTAATGAGAATGATAGTTATTTGTATCCTTTGTATATGATACAAATTGTTTTAAAAAATTTAAAAAATAATTAGATCGCATTTTATTATTGTTAATTTTGAAATAAAATAATTATTATTATACAACATATTAATATAATAAATAAAATATATCTTTAAATTCATTTCACAGTTTTTTTTAATTGGTTTTGAACCATTTTGAATGAAAGCGAACAGGGTGAATTGGTATATTAATTTATATACAATATAAAAATACTTATAAAATTTATCTTTAATTGTATCTAGATTTATATAGTGTTTATTTCCTTAGACATTGAGTGAAAAGACTGTATATGATTATTATTTACATAGGGGTTACTAAAAATATATTTGGCATTAACTTGAGGTGTAACACCCATAATTTGGACACACAAATACAACAAAAAAAATACTAAAATAATTTTTTTCAACTTACATTGCTCACTACACAACACCACAAGGGCTCCAAGTAGAAAAACTCAACAATGCATAATACACTTACATAAGTCATCGACTCACATAGACACATGACAACACCATATACATGTCGATGCCACACTTTCCTCAATGAACAAATGATAGCAATAACTCAACCACAAGAAAAGGACTCAAGGATTGGCAAATACACAACACATCTTTACCATGATTACATCTTCATTACGATTAACATTCCAATAACATTATTATGTAAGGATAATTTTCTCCTTTTTCCTCCTACAAATTCTTAAATTCATTTCACATTTAACATGCAGTTCGACCATTTAAGTTGGCCCTTATCCGTTACTTAAAATCTCCATAACTTACATAATTATTTGTCATATTTAAAATTTCATACGAGTTCCTAATTCTCTCATTCTTATGTTAAAGGTTTGTTTCTTAGAATATGCTTAATTGATGTTTAATTTTACCCTCATTATGCAAGGGGACCAACTAGAAGTTTTCGAGGGAAAAATAATATGATTCAAAGGAGGTGAAGGTTCAAGTTTCCTTTCCTATAGACTTCCCTCCATTAGAAGCACATTTGTGCTCATACTATGGTTGTTTTAGTTTCAAATTTAGTTTGAGTCAATTAAACATTTACATGTCATAATTTTATTTTATTTTATTGTTAGTGGAATCTATATTGGCTCAAATGCCTAGTCCCACTAAGAAAAATTTGTATCCATTCTTAACAAAAGTCGCTGCTTAAATCAACCATAAGGACTTCAAGTGAAAACTTGTTCCTAAATCATTATCACATATACTCTTATTTCTCATCTCATTTACATTGTTTCTTAGGTATTTTATTAGCGTCAATTTATAACAAAAAGAGTTACAAAATTACTTTCCTAACATATTTAAGAAGTACTTGATTGGAAGCATTATAACTACACACGAACCACAAGTTAATCTCCTAATCAAGTACCTGAGGTTTGGTTTAATTCCAATTTGCACTCGGGGCTCTACACCCCATTATAGATAAGATTTAGGTGTAAAAACATATTTACCCTATAAAGCCTCTGTAAAGACCAAGGCACTATATTTTCACTCGCCAAGGTAACATATTTAGTTGAGAGGATCTAAAGAGATCATTAACAAGAGTTTAAGTCATAGTACAACTATTTCACTAGCTCCATTGTGTCATCTGGATCCCACAAGGAATTCCTTTCAATCTTCGTAAGACTAGGTAGTCCACTAGGATCCTAAGGAAGTGTTAGTTTTGCTTACACCGAATTTAGTTGGACCATGTCATTGCTAACTATCGGGTTTACGAAAATTTCATTAAACATATTGACTATGATGATAACTCAAAATTGGGCTCTTATTTACTTAAACTAGAATGTTTCATCGAGTGCAAAGTTTAAGTTCATTCTATGGTTTCAATTTCTTCTATGGTAAGAAGGTATAATGCCCACTATAAACTTCCACTTGAGAACCAAGAACAACCTAGGCTTAGTTACAAAAATTATGGAATAATTTTTTTAAGGTGTTAACAACCAAAGTCTCAAGGACAATTAAATTCAACTAATAACTTTTCCCATTATAACAATTACTAATTCCACATTATAAATCAATAAGTGTAATAAATCCACACCTAGCTCAAATCTCCTTAGGGATTAATTTAATCATTGATTACGATAATAATGGTATAGCTTAGATATCAAATGATAGAATAGAATAAGATTGCAATGACCAAAGAGGGACTAAGCCTCACAAATATTATTGATCATGAAATCGATTACATAATAATGCAAGAGCTGTAATATTTATAGATATTAGACAGCCTCATGTGGATAGACATGACACCCTAGCAGACACCAACTACGAGATGATAAGACCCATCTCACATGCACATGTAATTACTACTAATACCAATATTGAATGTTATCTAACATAACAATATTGAATGCAAGTCACTAGACTAGAGTGCACATGTTGCACATTATTAAATAAAAGACAATGCAATAAAATGCAATAAATATGCCTATGCTAAATTATGCTAACATTCCCCCCCTTAATTTTGCATAGTTTCCAATGAAGTGGAGAGGAACTCTCGAATAAAGGTGTGAATTTGACACGTGCAAGTGACTTAGTGAAAACATCGCATACCTTGCTCAGTAGGGACGAAATGGAGCTGTATGTTGTGCTTCAAGACATGCTCACGTATGAAATGAACTTGTACTTCAATATGCTTGGTTCTCTCATGAAATACTGGATTGCGAACAAGCTTTAGAACTCCTTCATTATCAACATATACTGGAGTAAATTTCTGTTGTGGTAGACCAATTCCTTCCAAAGATTCAAGATAGCCATATTGCTTCACAAACAGCTTCACTGCAGCTCGATACTCTGTCTCTCAGTAGAAGAGTGAGAAACAAAGTTCTGCTTTTGCTTCCCATGATATCGGTCCAGATCCCATAAAGAAGACGAAGCTCGATGTTGAATTCCTATCATCCATGTTTCTGCGCATGATCTCGAATATGAATATCCTATCAAGAAGAAGTTGTTGTTCTTCTTGTACTCTGACAGACCAAGGTCAACTGCACTTTAGATATCTTAGTATTATCTTTCTTTGCTTTCCAATGACATATTTTTGGTTCTTGCATGAAGCGTGATAAATAGTTGACTGCAAAGCTAATATCTGGTCTAGTATATGTCAGGTAAATGAGACTCCCGATCAACTGCCAATATAGAGTTGCATTCACCGATGGTGATGGATCGAACAAGATAATCAAGTCTCGCTTCCATAGGTGTAGCAATAGGAGTGCAGTCCATCATCCTGAATTTCTCGAGCGTTGTCTTGGTGTATTTCAACTGTGACACAAAGATATGATTCTCTTTTTGCCATACTTCCAACCCAAGACAATAGTGCATGAGCTCGAGATCTGTCATGTCGAACGATCGATTAAAATCCTTCTTTATTGCATCGATCATCTTCACAGAACTACCTGTAATGACTAGATCATCGACATAAACAACCACAATGACAATCTCCCCCCCTTGCTTTTTGAGGTAGAGATTGGGGTCATAAGGATTCCTTTTGAATCCATGACTTATGAGATGCTCATCAATTTTGATGTACCATGCCCGGGGTGCCTGTTTTAGGCCATATAGAGATTTTATGAGTCTGCATACCATCATCTCTTTTCCTGGTATTACATAACCCTCTGGCTGAGTCATATAGACTTCTTCTTGCAAATCTCCATTAAGAAAGGCACTTTTCACATCCATTTGGTGGACTTTCCAACCAAATTGTGTAGCTAGAGCAAAGATCATCTTGATTGTCTTGATCTTGGCTATGGGAGCAAATGTCTCCTCATAATCAATGCCTTCTTATTGTGCATACCCCTTTGCTACAAGCCTTGCTTTATACTTGTCAATAGTCCCATCTGATTTGTACTTAGTCTTGAATATCCATCTGCATCCAATGGGTTTCTTCCCTGGTGGAAGGTCGACAAGTTGCCATGTGTTGTTCTTCATCACTGATTGATACTCTGAATCCATGGCATCTTTCCAAGATTTTGATTGTAGGGCTTCTGAATCGTAGATGGCTTAACTGCTTCAACAACTCGCTCACTAGGGCATAATTGACCTCTTCACGAGCTTGATCAGTTCTAGGTCCAGGATTAGATGATGTGCTAGGTGCTTCATCTAAATTTACATCTCTTATTAATTGAGTATACCATTTTGGTAACTTCTTAGCTACTCCATTGGCTTGTGGTGGATCCAAGTTTTTACCATCATCCAATTCATCATTGTCATCTTCAGTGGGAACATCAAATTCTGTCTTCACAAGAGGTGTATTATGCATGTTTGTTGAGTCGTTGAGTGGAGCATCTTCTTGTTTCTTCTCAAAGAACTCAACATCCCTACTTGTGTATACTTTCTTTGCTTTGATCCCATAATCTGTACCCAAGTGCTTCTTCACTGTATCCAATGAATATTAGTTTCTCAACTTTCATATCCAACTTATTCCTGTTCTTCTTGGGTATGTGCATGCTAGCTTTACACCCAAATACTCTTAGGTGTGCAATTGATGGTTTCCAATTTGACCATGCTTCTTGAGGTGTCACTCCTTCAAGAGCTACTGTGGGCACTCTATTCAACAAATAGACTGCAGTTCTTGCAGCTTCTGCCCAAAATGTCTTTGTTAAACTTGAGTCATCAATCATACATCGCACCATTTCTATGATAGTACGATTCCTTCTCTCAACTATACAATTTTGTGTGTGTGTGAGTAGGAGGCATTTGTCTACGAATCCCATGAGCTTCCAGGTAAGTCTTGAACTCATTGCTTGTGAATTCCCCCCCTCGATCTGAGTGGAGAGTTTTGATCTTGCGACCAACTTCATTCTCAACAAGTGCTTTGAACTTCTGAAATGTCTCAAAGGCTTGACTCTTGTTTCTTAGAAAATATATCCACATCTTTCTTGAGTAGTCATCAACACAAAGCATGAAGTATTGACATCCAGAATGACTTGGTTGCATGGGCCCGCAAAGATCGGTGTGCACCAAATCAAGCTTTCCCTTAGCTCTATATGTGTTCTTCTGGAAGGGTACTCTGTGTTGCTTTCCAACTAGGCAATCAGACACTTGTCAGTGTTGTGCTTGAGTGTAGGTAATCCTTTGACCATGTTTCCCTTTTGAAGTGTTTGGAGATAGCCAAAACCGATGTGACCATATCTCGCGATGCCATAGTTCTCGCAGATTGTGTGTCTTTGGCCACTAGAGCTTGATCATCCTTTTTGACAAAATCAAGTTGGAACATGCGTCCCACATTGGAGGCTCTTGCTATAATCTTGGAACCTCTTGACTTATCTCTTATCAAGCACACTTTTTCTCCATTATTAGTGTCAAAATCCAACTTCAAGTTGTGATCAAGGAGTTGACTAACTGATAGCAAATTCTTGGTCAACCTGTACATACAATACATTTGTGATTTTGCAGTCATGCTTTCCAAGAGGTAGTGAAATGTTTCCAATCCCGTTGACATTGTATGATGAGTCATCACCTAATGACACATGGTTCTTGTTAGGTGAGTCACGCAGTGTGTAGAACCAATCCTTACGTCCAGGTCATGTGTCGAGTCAGCACTCGAGTCAACATACCGGATATCTTGTGTGGACTTGGTTTCTTCATCAAATTGAGTAGAATACATGTGGTGTCCTTCATCCAATCATCCTCATGTTCGCAATGTACCCTTGTTATTTGGGTTTTCTTTGCCAATTACCATTTTTCGCCCTTGATTGTTGTTGTTGTTGGACTTCCCTTGATTTGAATTGTTGTTACCCCGTTGGTTGTTGGGTTTTGAATTACTTATGAACCCTTTTTGTAAGAATTGTACCAACAATCTTTGATGTCATGTCCCCCTCTATTGCAAATGGGACACTTCTTGGTGTTGTCTCGTTGACTTTGGTTTTGTTGGGACTTCTTGTGATTGGACTGAAATTTCCCCTTTCCTTTATGATTGGAAGATAGTGCTTGCTCATCTTCCTAATCTTTGTTGTTCATTGCCTCTTCTTGTTGGAGTAGATTGACCAACTTCTCAAAGGTGACTGTGTGTTCACTCATATTGATAGGTGTCACAAAGATTCTATAGGAAGGAGGAAGAGCTCGCAACACAATTGGTACGAGGTCTTCATCACTTATTTCTTTTCCCAATGCCAATAGAGATGCCCTCAAAGTAGCAACTCGTCTCAAAAAACTTCAACCTTCTCATTGTGCTTGAACTTGAGAGTATGCAGTTGTGATAGTAGGTTGAGGATGGCATTCTTGTTCTTTGCCTCATAGACTGTGCTCAACTTATCCCATGCATCCTTGGCCGATGTGGCATCTCTAATGTGGGGTTGCACATCATCATTACGCTAAACAAGATGATCAACTTGGCCTTTTGATTGGCCCTGTCAAATTGAACTTGTTGTCTTCCATCATCAAGTGATCTTGTTGTTTGTCCATCTACAACTGTCCATAGGTCTTCAAACTCAAGTAACACCTTGATCTTTGGTTTCCATGCAGCATAGTTGTCTCCTCTAAGTAGTTGTGAATCTGGCAAGAAGAACTTTGGTGCTTGTGCACCCATTTCTGCAATCTAAATTTCTAAAACTCTGAATTTCTGACAAAGGGTAAGGCTCTTATCACTCCAGGTTTATGGTCTCCCTCTCAATATACCGTCAAGCCGATATACCAAACCTTTCTATATACGCTCCTTCCAATATACCCGCTCGGTGCGTGGAAAAAGATCACCCTTTCAATATACCCACAAGGAAAGAGGTGTTAACACACGTGAAATAATTTAGTACGTGGTACGTAGACAGTACAGAGAGGGGTTTGTGCAAGCACAAACAGATGGGAGGGCTCAAATGTGTGTGTATTGTGTCCTTATTACTCCCCGTCGATTTTATAGGGTCGATGCCTAGACGACGTTTAGGCAGCTATGTTAGGCGTTAAGTGTAGTAGTAGTCGTGACGACATCACCCGTAAGTGCTTCCCAGAGGCACCGTATATACCGAACACTGCTATGAGATCAAAGATCTCGTGTGATAGAACCAAACATAAAATAAAAAATTTGTACTTTTTTTTCTTTTTTTCACTTTATGCACCAAGATTAGTACAAAATGCTCCAAAAGTACATCAAAATGAAGTTTTTGTGTCCCCCCTCTTTACAAAAAAGGGTTTAGAATCACAAAATACACAATTTAGGCCAAAAATATTTTTTTACCCCCAATAGGTGTTTTTCCGCTAAATTTAGCGGTGGCTCTAAATGTGTTTGGTGAGCTTCTAAATTTGGAAATCTCCCAAAATTTATTAATTTCTCCAAATTTTCTAAAAAAATAATTTAAGAAAAAATATGGAGAGAGTGGGAATTGAACCGCTGACCTGTTTGTTCCCAAGATCCAAACAAACAATCTGAATATTGTTTTCACCTTTTCTCACAAACCGTGATCTGGGTTTTTCTAAAATTTTGACAGAAGCATCATACAATATTTTTATTGAAGCCCACAAAATTTGAGAAGAATCGAATCTTAGTTTTTGAGATCTTACCAATTTACCAGCTAGATCTGATTTTTTTCGTAAAAATGATTCGACTTGTTTAGACTTTTCGTCACATGTAGAGGCGAATATGAAGGTGATATAAACTGAAAAGTTGTGCGCCTCCTTCTTATCTTTCCAGAAAAAAAAATGGCACATCAATCTAACATTGTATGAAAAAGTTATGTCTTTTTTTCTAAGAGCTATCTGCTGGAATTTTGTTGACGGGACTGCTTCAACCTTTGCTCCCGAATTCTTCACACCTCCACTTTCAGATTTGATTTTTTTTTTTTAGATCTGATCTTTTTTTTTTTTTAAGATCTTTTTTTTTTTCACAAATCTTTTTTTTTTTTTTAGATCTGCAATTTTTTTCAAGATCTTTCTCCTTTTTTTTTAAAGATCTCCAAATCTGAAATATTCCACCAATATGTTAGATCAATTGGCTATGCCAATGACTAATAAAAAAATTTACCTTCCAAATAAGTGGATAGGTCAAATTTTAGTTGATGGATGCTTGGAAGGAATGGAGGCTACGAGATGCTTCAATGGCTCTCCTTTGATGTAGATCTTCTTCTCCAATGGATCCTCTCCAATAGTGCTCCTCTTCAACTCGCTTGGATAGAACTCGCTCCGATACCAAATGATAATAATGGTATAGCTTAGATATCAAATGATAGAATAGAATAAGATTGCAATGACCAAAGAGGGACGGAAGCCTCACAAATATTATTGATCATGAAATCAGATTACATAATAATGCAAGAGCATGTAATATTTATAGATATTAGATAACTTTCCTCATGTGGATACACATAACACCCTAAAGAGACACCAACTACGAGATGATAAGACCCATCTCACATGCACATGTAATTACTACTAATACCAATATTGAATGTTATCCAACATAACAATATTGAATGCAAGTCACTAGACTAGAGTGCACATGTTGCACATTATTAAATAAAAGACAATGCAATAAAATGCAATAAATATGCCTATGCTAAATTATGCTAACAATTACATTGACATTTTAGCTAGATATCCCCTGATTTAAAATTTTAGGGTTAAGGGACCAAAATAATTAAACACCCAAGGTATTTAACTCCAAAAGATACATGACAAGAGCAAGGTTTAACTATGGGGGAAAGAATACATATTTAAAATCATCAAAGTAAATTCTTACTTACCCCCTCCCAGAACTCACTAAAAGATTCAACTAGATTTTTCTCATAATTAATGTAATTAAAACTTCTTGAAAATATTCTCATTAGATAGGAAATTTCCTCACCTTTCCAAAGGATATAAATAAGTCCTCCTAACTCCTCATATTTCTCAAGTTATGGGCCAGTGGAACTTGGGGTGAAAATTTTCCCAAGAGCGGGCCTGCGGGCTTGGGGAGGAAAATTTTCCCCAACTCGGGCTTGTGGACTTCAAAGAGAAATTTCTCCTGGAGGAGGAATGCGGACCGACAGAGCAGGGAAACAAAAATTTCTAATACGAACTCCGACGGAGTGGGAGGAACTTAGCGCTTTTGAATTTTTGGGATAAATGCGCAAACTACCGTCATTGCTACTGCGAGTTTGTAAGGGGACACATGTCAACATTTCCAAGTTCTAGCGGGAAGTCGAGTCACTGGAGAAATTTAAGACATTTAGCTTTCTGTCGAAAAATGTTAAGGGATCAAAATGACCCATGCCTCCGCCGATGCCAAACGATGCCACATGTCAGGATCTCATTGGGTCATGTGGGTGGCGGGCGACGAGAAACTTCTAGAAATTTTCCCAAAATTTTAAAAGTTAAGTGTTAGAATGCGGGCCTATGCGCATGCGAAGTGCTTTTCCAAGGCAAGGGCGGGGATGTGGGGCCGCGGAGAAAAGTAGGAATTTTTTCCAAAATTTTGAAAGGTTAAGTTAAGGGTTGCGGGCCGCGCGGCCTCATGAAATATTTCCAAAAGCGAAGGGTGGGGCGGCGGGGCCACGAGGAAAATTTTCCTTTTTCGAACTTAGATTATTTATTTATTTATTTAGGTAAAATGAAGGCTTGCGGGTTAGCAAAGCGATAGGAAACTTCATGACTTGGTGCTTTTTGGGAAAACAAAAACAAAAAAGAAATTTTATCCCATGGGTCCACCCAAGAATATTTTATTCATTAAAATTTGACAGTTAGATTATTTTTGAAGCCAAATGAAGTAAAAACTTCAGAAGGCCATAACTTTTGATAGGGAACTCAGTTTTTGGAAAACGAGGACTTTTTGGAATGCTCTCGACATCCTCTTTGCACATAAACCTTAAGAATTTGATTTTGACAAAGTTTTAAGGGTCAATTTTGAGAAATGTTCTGAGATTCTAAAATGTGAACTGGTATTTTTAACTTATAAATTTTGTTCAAATTTGTCGTTAACTCTTTCTCAACATGCCCAATAGGCATGGAGGATTTTACTTGGAATATTTTAGGATGGATTGCAAGGTTCAAAAGGTTTGATTGATTAGCAATTCCAAAATTACCAATTTTTATCCAACAAAAGTCTGAGTTTTTGTCTGAACCCGATTTGAAAGGTTCTATAAAATTTTCATAAGTATTTTAGTTTGTTTGGGCTCGTTTTGATATTTCTTAGATTGTATTAGTGTTTCAATTATTTTCCATAGTTTTACAGGGTTGTTATGTATCTTTTGATAAAAATTTGCAAAGTTTACCATGAAATAAAAATGAAGTTTATACAATTCACAACCAGAGATTAATCTATTTCTTTTGCCATGCCATACAAACGTTGATTACATTTCATGCTAGTTTTAACTAGTTATCTTTCCTTCAATCAAAATGTAAAAACAAGAATGCAACTTCTAATTTTCAAATCATGCATTTCAACAAAAACAGAGTAATATATCTTCTTCATACGTGTTTCTCTCTTTCAAACAAAATTTCCTCAACATATTTCAACATATATTTTTACACAACAGTAACTCCATTTGTGGAAAAGAATACAACTTCTATTTATATTTATCACATACAACTTTACAATTTACCACTCTTTCTCTTTTCCTTTCATTCAAATGCACTTTCACGTCTCTTTACATAGTACAAATTTTGGTGCATATCTCTTTCTTATTTAAACATAGGATTTCATTTCCAAAACAAAATAACTATCCAATACAAATAATATTACAAGTCATCCACTTGAAGTGGGAAAATACCTACAAAAATAAGTCTCGCAAAGGACTGCCAAACTCTGTCTTCTTTCTCAGCTCCAGAACAACAACATGAATATCCTCCATTTTCTTTATTTCAATTTGATCACAACAGAACAGGGGGAAAGGAAATGCTCTCCACCCAACCAAGACATCCAATGAAAGGAGAAGCCATCCTTCTTCATTGGCCCCCAAGCCCCAACCACAATGCAATAAGAGATGTTTTCCAACACATGGCAACAACAGGCTTCCACAACACAAAGACATATTTCTCATTCAAAACACAGTCAAAAAAAAAACTGCAGTTTGTAAACACAGAATAAAGAAAACAAACAACACTTAGGCTTCATCATGCAAGCCAAAGGAGCAAGAAACTATGGGGGATGTTGCTTATGCCTCCCAAAGGGGAAATGGGTATCACCACCTGAGAACAAACTGCTAATATATATATATCATTTCAGATCCTTGACATGCCCTTATGCCTCCCAACCTTTTATGGCACCCCATAACAAGTAAAGAAATGAAAGCTATTTATTTTTAAGGTGGAACCCAAATCTCAACTCCCTCCACACTTATACCTCCTGAAAATACTTATGCCTCCCACAGAAATACCCCATAGTCTTCTCCTACACCATCCCTAGGCCATTTGCCCAAAAACCCACACACATGCCTAAACATTCACAACAATAACATTTACACAAATAAAAGAAGAGCATTTCAAGAGCCAAGCTCTTACCTCTCCATACTAGAGTTTGTTCCAAGTTCCCAACGACAAGCTTTCCAATGCAAAACAGCTCAAGATCAACAAAACACAGGCCTGTAAAAATTCTACAAACTTTCTCCAAAAGCAAGAGCTCAAAACAACAAAAGAATTTTGCCCCAAAAGAAGTATGCAAAAGTGAAGCAACCAAAAGAGTGTAACCCCAAAAAATAAAATGAATTTGAATATATAGAAGGGGAAGAGAGGAGGATGAGGTGGATCTTTGTAGGATGCCACAACACACATCCTCAACTCCAACTCACAAGTCAACTTCAATCTCCAAGACATAATAAATAAGTAGGTGAATAATATGACAGTTTTACTTACACACTCAAATCAAGCCCATACCCCAAAGGACTGAAATTAATTTCAAGCAAGAAGTGCAATTAAAACATTCAACTAGACTTACAAAAATGCATAATGAAGGCTAGATTTAAACTCTCCAACCGTAGGTAAGGTTGGTATGCAAATTTAAGAGGTATGGGACAAGTTTAACTTGTCCCACAAACCTCAAAAACAATCTCCAAGGACAATTTTGAATTCCAAAGAAGATGAAGTGTTTCATACTCCAAATTTTACTTACATATCTCTTACACATCACTTACACATATCTTACAACATTTAATACAAGAGTCAACCACTCCAATAATTACTTTCTTATGACCCAAGTTGGTTAATTTATTTTAACAATATGATTACTCACATTATATACCACAATTTATTTAAATAAAAAGGGGTAAACACATCACTTAATAAACACATACAAACATCAATAAAAAGGAACCAAATAAATAAATACACATAACCCTTGGTCACATTTAAAGGTGATCCCCCCATGGGAATCCCTAACACAATCAACACACAAACAAATACAAGTTGCCATGGTGACCTTGTTGAATTCATCTAGAATTCCAATGTGGTTGGTCTCCAATCCCCGATGTTTGTTGTGATATTTTAAACCTATAAAATACAAATACCTCCTTCGGCCTCATGGCCATATTAGAACATCCAAATGAATATAAGTATAATTTCAAGATCATCGACATATACGTGAATCACAACAAACATCAAGACAATTAGCAGTATCACTTACAATTTCATCCACAACTATATCATCACCAATTTTAATTCAATTCTCATTTTCTAGGTCTACTCAAAATATCTAAATATCACAAGTCCGAACAACATCTATAATGTAACCATGTCAAACAATATATCAACATCAATATCTAAAATGTCTCTAATAATCATCATGCACCATATATGAATCAAATTCCACAATAAACCATGATCTAACATCTAACATCATGCTAAATTAAAGCATAATATAGTTAGCAGTATCAGGATCAATATCACAAGGTGTCGAAGGAAAGCGGGCACTACATCCCCCTCCCCTTAGGCTCAACTTCCTCCTAGAAGTCACTGGAATAGATGTGGGAATTGAACTCGTAACAAAGTAACATCCTTCCATGTAGTTGTAGTCTCATCATATATGTCTCACTGCACTGGACTTGATCAATCTCTCTACCTCGAAGGCCCAAGGTCCTACGATCTATAATGCGAATGGGCTCCACCATCACCTACCCCTGATCCTACACCTGCAATGATGTCCAATCTAACACATGATAAGGATCTACAACATATTTCCCAAAGAACTTAAACATGAAACACATCATGTACACAAGACAAGCTAGGTGGCAATACTAGTCAGTGGGCCAAAGGGCTGATACGCTCCAAGATCTCAAAAGGACCCATGAATCTAGGTGCTAATTTAGAACCATTTCCTTAATAGATAGGGCTCTTGTGTGGCCTTACACGAAGGAACACCTTTATGCCCACATCAAAACTACGATCGGTCCTATGCTAGTTGGCATACTTCTTTTCCCGTCCCGTGCCTCCCGTTGTCTTTGCTCGATCATAACCACCTGCTACTCCATGTCCTACAACAAATTTGGTCCAAGAGAAACCGTACGTACCCAAAATTGTAAGGTACTTGTACTACCGAAATAACGTAACATGTGCCCCAATGATGATACATGTCTCTCTCAAGGTGTTCGGGATTTGGAAAAGCTCTCCAAGTGTGTGTTAACATCCCGCATGCCCCGCTTAGCCCCCACATGCTTTGTTTTTCCCTATTCCCCCTCTTTCTTGGCCTTTTGTTCTTCAGTGATGAAACCGCCGCCCCGAACAGGGTAGTGGTCCTTTCCGCGTTTTCCAGAAAGCTCTTTTAACACGACTCATGTAATTTCAATGTTTTACCATCTTTCTTTCACCGCCATAAGCTTGCATTTATGATTCTCGGTTCCCTAGAATAGTGTTTTGCCATTGTTTATAGTTTAAGAGTTCTATTTGGTTTTTACCTTGGGTAAGTGCAAATGCTATAAATAGATGGATTGTGCTCAAATAAATGGCCCCTCAAATTTTCCTCTAATTTCTCTTTCTGCATAGATTTAGTTTTCATTTTGCTTAGAATGCTTAGTTTCTTTCATTGCATGCTTAGTTAGCATTGTTTTACTGTTAGTAAGCCACATATCCATCTTGTGTAAAGTACTTTATTTTATCCAATCCATTGGAATAAAATAGTCTGTTTACCAATAGGAAGCCATTAAAGTTGAAGTTTTTCTCCTCAAATAGGATAGTTTCAGGTTCTGGACGCTTTATGTTGCATGACTCGCAATAGATCCCACTAGGAATTGCATAAGCCAAGCTCTGTACTCTTGCGCTATCCCTCTCCTACTCGCATTGTATTCAGTCTGTATTTTGAGCTGCCTTTATCCCAATATCTACTTTTGTTGATGCTAGCATTACACGCTTTTCTGGATCCATGTGAACATGAAGGAATGAGGAGATCACACTGAGGGGACAAGATCACACACACCATCGGATTCGCCACTGTTCTGCAGAATCCAGGTTCTAGCTTTCAAAGTTCTAGTTAGAAATATATCAAATAAAGTAGCCAATCACTTTATTTCAGTTAATTCTACTCTCGATATTGCCAGGGAAGTTATGGGGATTGATAGTTTCTGAGAAACTATGATTCACTCCTCACTTCTGAGGTAGGATCGAGAGTCTTGCAAATAGATTAGATAAGTTATTTCATTGTTTAGAATAGATCTACAAATTACATAGACAAATAGCTACACTCGGTTATTTTGTTTGTTTTAAGTTGTTATTTTAGTTGTCAATTCTAGATATTTTAAATAGCTACTTTCTTAAAATTTGAATAGTTCATCAGAAAACACAAAAAATAGAGAAATCATATATGCTATAGATATAATCAAACTAGTTAAATTTCACTTTGTCGTAGTTAATTTATATTATTACTTTTGTATGACAATTACGGGACCTAGAGAGCTCAAGGAATACGTATTCAAGCCAATCGTGCCTCAGCCCAATCTCATCACAGCAATAACTGATATAGATCAGAATCTTAGGATCCAAGTCTTCCGAACAACGGTAAGCTTGCAACAAATCCATTCCTAGTTGAGCGGGTTAAACATAGAAGACGACCAAGCACACATGTTTTGGTCAAATCAACCAAACTACAGATTACCCTAGGTAACATCCGTATGACTATAGAAGGGCTCGAAAGAGAGCAAACATTTGGTTGTGATCCTTTAGTCCCACAGCCAGACCTAGGAGACATTCTCACAGATATAGATACCAACCTAAGAATTCAGGTTGCAAGAACGCCCGTGAGGCACTATGAGAAGATCGCACAGTTACTAGTTTTGAATATAGAGGCTAAGAAGGCATACGATTACTGGATGTTAGGTATTAGGAACTAATTCTATGTATGACCATAGTAGGACCGCAACAAACAAGAATCTACGGTTGCGATCCACAAATCCCGCAACCTAGCGAATCCATAAATCAATCAGACATAGACACTGGCCTACACACACTAGTATTTAGATCCACTCCACTTCCACCTATCATCATCGAACAGCTTATCCTTACTAGATATAAGCAGCTAACAAAGCTAAAGAGTTCTCGGACTAGGCTAGAGAACCGTCCCATAGAGTTGACTATACTTACCATCCACCATATGACCTTATCTGGAGACATACACAAAACTATCCCAGTTCATTTTCCATGTATTCCACAACCCATAGATCGAATCACACCAGAGCTCGATATTGATTGGAGCCTTCGAGCAGTCATCCTTGCCGATCGATCTATCGCACTCACCTGCTTAGGAGGGCCTTCTTTTCCTTAGATTCGCAAGTTTTGCTAGTGCGTATTGAAGACATTAGATTGCCTAACTAGTTTTTCTACATCCCATACATATTCCATCCCCACCGGCTATCTCGACACGACTTCGGGAGGTCGGGTATGAGGAAGAGTTACTTGTAGATTCCCACGCTCGCATGTCACTTTTCCGTCATACAAAAAATTGGTGAAACCAACATGAAACTTCCTACTTTCTAGTTCGAGTCATATTATTACGTGTTCTTCCAAATTAGTATACTTTTAATATTTTCCACCTCATTGGCTTTCACAATCATTTTCACTCTCTCCCATTATTCTACGGGTATTCATATACCCCCTGAATATGTCAGGATTCGATGCATATGGCAGACCCCTCTTGGGTCTTGAGGCATACTACACCCAACAGAATAGACAATCATCACCCTCGCTCTCAGTGTGGGGCTGACAACTATTCAACTAAGCAGTTGTCAACACAAACTCCAAGGATCAGATATAGCTCGTCCTTCCAAATAGAGGAGTTGGAACAACTCGCTCAAACGCAACAAACAGAGCCTTCAGGCTCAAACAATATGACGTTCACCGGAGAATCTGGTTCATCTCCTCAGGTACTACTTAGACCACAAATTAGTAGGAAATCAGACTCATACCGAGGTTTAGACGATGAACATTCGGTATATTATGCTAGGAATGAACAATGCTCTCAAAGTATGTACCCACCTATAGGAGGTTTACAAACACAACCCGAGGTCTCTTTTCAAGAAAATACTTCCATCCCATTACATATAGGAAATGCCCTCGGGGAAACTTGGTAGGGCAATGATCAGTTCATAGCAGGGTATCATAGACCTATACAACACCATGATATACAACAAACGCCACCAAGGCAGAATATCATGACTTCACCAAATGAAGTCATTTCAACTCTAATAGAAAAGGTTAGAGGGTTAGAACTTGCCCAAGCAAGCCAAAATTCACAATTTATGCAGCAGAAGTTCCAATCCTCCACATCATCCTAGCCAAGTAGACCTTCTCACAGGAATAGGCACGTTAGGCATGACTCCTCAGTATTCACAACAAACACCAACTAGACCCACCATCTCTAACATTGTTCCTCCCGGTCTAGTACAAAACAATCCATTCCTGGACAGTACCTGTCATACTTAAACATGTACTCCAAATCACCACAAGGGGATATGTTCTCCTCTCCCAGCATGTTTGCTCAAACATAGGTGTTTCCTTACGCCCCTACCAATGTATATGCTATGCCATATCAACAACCCATTCCACCACCGCTCCCTCAGCAGGCACCATCAATGGTCGAAACCTATGCGATAGGGACATATTCAGAATACTTGAAAGAGCCCTTAGATTTCACCATACGAAGCGTCATGCTTCCAAGACCTCTTCCCGATTTACCCAAATACAAAGGTGAGGGAGATCCAAACGCACATATCAAAGCTTACGCTATAGCCATTCGAGAACTACTCCCATGGGATGGGGTTGTTGCTAAGATATTCCCAAAAACTTTGGAGGGCATCACTCTCGACTGGTATTATAGAATACCTGAGGCTTCCATCCATTCATTCAAACAACTCGTTTCAGAGTTCATTAAGGCCTTTGACATGAATAAACTATTAAGGACAAGAATCAGGGAGTTCTTACACATCAAGCAAGAACACAACGAATCTGTCACCCATTTCATCCAAAGGTGGCGTACAGTTCTTTATTCTTCAAAAGTGCTCCGAACATGGATCAAATGGAACTATGTGATTTATTCCTTCATTCCCTTAACAGAGAAGTGAAGGAAGAAGTCCAAAAGTTCCCATTAAGAACTTACGATGAAGTACTTGAGAGTGCTCTTCGAATAGATCAAGCGGCAATTGATAGTGGTCGCAAAACATATGGAGCAAATGGGAGGTTAGTCACCTCCAACCAGAACACTACAACTTATCCTACTACCACGAACGTCAATCAAGGACCTAAAATCCTTAATAAAAATTGGGGTGTAACAATAGATGGAGTAACCGACCAGCCTAAGAAGGTAAATGTTGTCAATACTCCATCACAAATAAACAACCAACAAAACAACAACTTTACCCCGACAATCAATACAGTGGACTTTAACCATCCACAACAACAACAACAACAACGAAAAAACCCCACACAGGGTCCGAGCCAAAATTCAACTAGATACCAAAACCAGAATTCAAACCAAAGACAACAAATGCAAAATTTTAATCCTAGTAGACAACGGTTTGATCAAAATTTTGGACCACAATACGCACCAAACCAACAAACTAGGAATTACAATCCTAATTCGTATTGTGGTTTCCACAAAATTCGGGGCCATGACACTAGAACATGCCGTGACTACAACAAATTCATGCAACGCTTGCCAGATGAACAAAGACAACTTTTCATGGATATATTCTTGGCAGATCCTACGTCACCGGCATCAAATACCTTTGCAGGGGTGGTTTCCCCTCAAAATGCACCCCTCAAGATCTTTAATGATCCACTCCCAAATCACGATAACAACAGGCTAAATCTAACTAGGACGAACAAGGGTGTAATGACAGGAAACAATGATTATGAAGCCTTGACTTCACTAAATCCATCGGTTGCGCCACAACTGGGAAGTCAGCCACGACCTAAGGTAGTCGGTTTAGTGGAGTTAGATGCCGAACTACCCATCAAAGCTATAACAAGGACGCGAGAGTATTTTTCTCAGCCAAGTCCAAGCCACCTGCCAGAGGTGGATAACATCCAACAAATAGTAGCAAAACCTGTGGGTGCCTATGATTTAATTAACGACCTAACAAAAACCTTCTCGCACATTTCATTTTTAGACTTACTAAAGAACTCTCCTGCTCACAGGGCTACTCTTTTAGAAGCATTAGGTTTAGGTCATTTAATTAACATCACTCCACCTCCTGAAACACAGGTAAATCATATAGACTTTGATGTTCATCCTCCGGGGCAGGTGGATAGGGATGTCAAATTCATATTCGAGATAAAAAAATGTCGACAGATGCTGAGATCGCACGCCGAGGTGATCCAACCTTACATTTGCAAGTATGGGTTTATAACAACTATATAAAGCGTGCAATGATAGATGATGGGGCAGTAGTTAACATAGTCTCCTTCTCTTTCCTTCAAAAGCTCGGTATGGAGAAACCAATTGTTCCACTCTCAAAACACACTAAGGGGTTATGATAGCCTTAAAGCCACCTCGGTTGGAACTATAATATTACCGGTCACCTTAGGACCCAAAACCATCTTGACTGAGTTTTATATTATAGATCGGAAACTAACTATAATATGATCCTCGGCCGACCATGGATACACCGTATGAAAGGCAAACCCTTCTACTCTATTTCAAGAAGTAAGGTTTTTACACTTAGGAAGGATATTTGTAGCCAAAGGTGATCCAAAACATTCAATGTACATCTAGCGACTTAAAAAAAAAAAAAAAGACCAGCATGCACTCAGAGTTTGAACTCCCAACAAACCAACTTAATAAACCTACTGACATAAAACCAAAAGAAAATTTCATACCTATGACAGATCTTGAAGCTATAAGCCCAGCCAAGGCAACCCCAACCCCCAAAGATGAGGCTAACACCGTAGAAACGGTATCATTAGGAACTACTGCAAAAATCGTTGAATTGCTAGAACAAGATCTACCAATGTTCTTACCATTTGACTCTGCAGGCATGGGATGTTCCCTAGGCATTGGCTCTCTTCTAGCAGAGGATCTCTGTATGGTGGAAGTAGAATGTGCAAACACAACAGATATCCTAGCGTCCATATTCCTAGCTAAATATTGGACACTCCATTTTGATGGAGCTAGATGCCATTACGGAGCAGGGGCAGGTGTAATCTTTACTTCCCCTGAAGGAAAAGTCTTACCTTTTGCCTTCAAACTAAATTTCAAATGTACAAACAATAGCGCTAAGTACGAAGCCCTCCTCCTTGGCCTCATTTTAGCCAAAAGGATCGGTGTTAATAACATCAGGGTGTTAGGGGACTCACAATTGGTAGCAAACCAATTCTCTGATGTATATGAAACCAAAGCCGAGCACTTACAGCTTTACAAAACAGTTGTATTAGATTTAAGCAACGAGTTTGACTTCATATCAATTGAAGCAATCCTGCGAGAACACAATATTCTCACCGATTCCATAAAGAACCTCGGCATCATGCTTTACTCCAAACAATAAGTTAGAGGATACCTGTTTTATGGTATCCCTTCGTGATGAACCATTGATAAAAACAATGACAAATTCTCCTTTAAACGGAAATGAATCTACTATCCTGACCACATTGATAATGATATGGCCACTCTGAATTACTTAAATGCCTATGCGGCACTACATCTCTCCTATCATATGATAGATTCATCCTTAATCCCACATTCGTCTTCCTACTTCGAAATCCCATGATGGAGCTTCCTCACAAACAAAACCTAGCATATACACAAGAGAGAAAACGGGGATGATTTGGACTTACCTCCAGCCCCACCTCCGAGTTTGAAGAAGGTAACACCTCTTTGATCGAAGAAACGATTGATATTAACATCGGAACGGAAGATGAACCAAGGATATTGAAGTTAGGATCCTCGTTAACCCACAGAAGAAGTAGAAATACACACTTGAATCCTCAAAGAACATCAAAAGGCGTTTGTATTTAATTATAAGGAAATGACAGGGGTTGCACCCCATATTGTGGTGCACAACCTCGTCACTAAATCAGATGTAAAACCAATTAAACAAAAATCAAGACCAATGAAACCCAAAGTAGCTCTCATGGTGAAAGAGGAGGTAATAAAACTCCTCCAAGTAGGATTTATCAAACCATTCGATTACTCTCAATGGGTATCTAATATCGTTCCCGTTCTCAAGAAGAATGGGAAGATACGCATCTGCATAGATTTCTGAGACATTAACAAAGCGTGTCCTAAAGACAACTTCCCGTTGCCATCCATTGATGTCATTGTTGATGCAACGGCTGGGTTTGAGCTTTTGTCTCTCATGGATGGATTCTCGGATACAATCAAATTAAAATATATGAACAAGATCAAGCTAAAACCACATTTATAACTCCTTGGGGAACTTATTGCTATGTTGTTATGCCATTTGGTCTCAAGAACGCTGGTGCTACATACCAGTGAGCTATGACATATATATTCCATGATCTAATTCATAAAATCATGGAATCCTACGTAGATGACTTGTTGGCTAAGGCCAAGAAGCGTTGTGACCATCCGGAAGTACTCCGCATCATTCTCTCACGTCTGATAGAATACGAGTCATGCTAAATCCAGAAAAATGCATCTTTGGTGTAACAGGAGGGAAGCTCCTAGGTTACATCATATCGTCACGAGGGATAGATGTTGACCCAACCAAAATTCAGGCTGTCCTCGAAATGGTCCCACCTTCGGATGAATCTGGAATCAGGTCATTTCTCAGAAAACTGGGTGCAATCCAGAGATTCATCCGGACTTAAGCTTCGCCATCCATCCAATCAACAATCTGCTCAAGAAAGATCATAGTATTGATTGGACTGAAGATTGCAATGAAGCTTTTGAAGCAGTTAAGTGTTTCCTATTATCACCACCTACACTAATGCCACCTAAGCTAGATCACCCATTAATTTTATACTCACGAGCTACCAATGTCTCGCTAGCCTGTATGCTAGCTCAAGAAGATGATGACAAGAGAGAACGTCTGATTTATTTCATTAGCCGAACACTTCTCGACTATGAAATGCGTTATACACAAGCAGAACGAGAATGCCTCACTATAGTCTTTGCAACCAAATGCCTAAGATATTATATGCTAAACCAAGAAACAAAGGTCATGGTAAAAATGGACCATTTACGGACTTTCCTCACACAAGGGTCCTTGTCTAAGAAGGCTTGGACGTTTTATAACCTTAATTGGAGAATTCGAATTAACATTCATAAATGAGAAATCGATAAGGGACAAATCATCACAGATTGGTTAGCTGATAACCCATTAGATGGAGGTGATCTAATAGATCTAGATTTTCCAGATGAGTGCGTATACTACATCAAAACCCAACCTTCTATCTCTGAGTGTCCCTGGTACACTGATATCATTAATTATATCATGGACCATACGTATCCAGAAGGGGCTACACCGCAACAAAGAAGGTGGTTACGTATTATCGTAGCTAAATACGTCATTATAGAGCAAGTGCTCTATCGGAAAGCGTTCGATGGAATGCTTCTAAGATGTGTCGATGCAGAAGAATCCAAGAATATTCTCCATGAATCTCACAGTGGAATGTGTGGAGGCCACTTCGGTGGCCATGCCACCACTCATAAAATACATCGAATGGGCTATTTCTGGCCTACTCTAGAACATGACGTAGTAGAGTTTGTACGCAAGTGTCATAAGTGCCAAGAGTTCTCCCATGAGATCCACATGCTGGCACAAGCTCTGCAACCAATCGCTACTCCATGGCCCTTTTCTACATGGGGCCTAGATTTAATAGGTAAATTCTCTCCTCGTCCATGACGGCCATAATTTTTATTCATGGCCACCGAATATTTTACCAAGTGGGTAGAGGCTATGCCTCTTACTATTGTACCAGGTTCTGTAATCGCCAAGTTCATTTTGAACCAAATCATTTGTAGGTATGGTATCCCGTAAATCATTATCTCAGATAATGGAACTTCTTTTAAGAATGAAGAGGTTCATGAACTATGCAATAAATTTAAGATAAGCCATCATACGGCTTCCTTGTATTACCCTCAAGCCAACGGACATGCTGAAGCGACGAATAAAACACTAAAGGCCATTCTCCTTAAAATGGTGAAAGAAAACAAACAAGATTGACACTTAAAGTTATATCCGTCCTTATGGGCCCACCGAACCTCAATAAGAACACCAATGGGAGCAAATCCTTTCTCACTAGTATTCGGGCAGAAGCAGTTCTCCCACTTGAGGTTGAAATACCCAGTCTCCGTATTTCATTACAAGGGATTCTGGATGAAGATGCTTATAGAGAAGCACGTCTCTCCCAATTAGAAATCCTAGATGAAGCTAGGTTAGATGCTGAACAATGGCACAGAGTCTATGCTGACCGGATGTGCCGGCAATATAACAAGAAAGTCTATGAACGTGACATATATGAAGGTGATCTAGTTCTAAGACTAGACAGCTGGATCGACAAGAAGACCGGCGAAGGAAGGAAGTTCTGACCTAAATGGTTGGGCCCATACCAAGTCATGAAGGACTATGGAAATGGTGCATACCTCTTATGTACGCTGGAAGGTGAGGAATTTGGCGAAACGATCAATTCCCTACACCTCAAGCGGTTCTACGCGTAAGCAGTTAGCACTATTTATAATCATATTTACATTACATCTTCATATAGATTAAGATCATTTTGTCTCGCTTGTTTCGTACACAAATTTTGATCAAGGAATTTTGTTCTCAAAGCAATTCATTACAAACTCATAATGTTGTTGGCATAAACTTTAATCATACTTCTCCATTTTCATGATATCATCAAATTATCTTGGAATCATGTCATCAAATAAAGCTAGATATGACAAAGCCTTAAACGGTAACCATACCAAGATCTGCAGGCTTGTTCTCACTTTTGGTTTCTTCTTAGGATAGGTGTCTTGCCTATGGTCCATTTCTAGAAGCTTCATGGTATCACATCTATCCCATATGTATATCTCTTTGGAAATAAGCACATACTTGACATTTTACTCAAGAAAACAAGTCAAATATTATTCAAAACAGAAAATTTTAATTTTACACATTTCCTTGCCCTACGAACCTTTGGTGATGAGCTTATATCTCTTACTAGTGGCGTAGGGTTAGGAAAGGATGGAAATTCCCTTACTCGCCTATGCTTTGTCCATTAAGTGATAAACCCATGCTTCTTACTAGTAGCATGGGGCAAAGTGTAGGGGGTCCTCTTGACAAACAAATGCAAAAGGTCATAAGCAAACAATTCAAAACTTGAAATTGTTGAGTCAAACACAAATGAATCAGATGTCCAAAATTCCAAAAGAGTTCAAAATCCTAAAAACCCATATTTTGTCTACTATGTGGCCATCTAAGGATCTAAGTCTGGATAAACCGCAAAGTAAGTAGCATTCTAAACTATGAAGTCACTCGGGTAGAGTAAGCTTATAGCTTCCCAATTTGGTTCCACCAAAACTTTGTCTATCTTTCATCACTATCGTTTCAACACATCTCATAACTTGCGCCCTTTCCAACTCTCGGTGATAAGCCCTCGCATCTTACTAGTTGCGTGGAGTTGGGGGTAGGGGCAGGTTTATCTACTCATCATACCGGTTTATATTCATCACTTTTCCAAAACAAATATGAGGTATTCAAAATTGCTTACAGAAGCTAAAATTCAAAATCACATTATCTACATCATCATATATCAGCATCATGAAATTCAAAAAAGAAATTCAAACACTTGCATCATTTGTTCTCCATTGCATACATTCTAAAAGAACATGCATACATACATCATAATCTACATAAGGAAACTGGAAAGGGAAAGTAAGCCATGAATGCCAAGGATTTGATCCAGAAATATATATATATATATATATATATATATATAAAATGATCAACATTTCGTGACAATGCCATCATGCACTTAGCATGGTCAAAACGCACAAAGAGCCCAGGATATACAAAAGAATGTATCATACAACATCTAGGAGAGCCATCAGGCTTCTCAATCCCTACGAGACCCCTCTGAAGGTGCACGCCCATGCCTAGGACTCTGGCTACGCCGGCACTCTGAATGCACGGAGGGCTCGATCCCGAGGGCAACCACGCCTCACCACGAGAGTGGCTCCTCATCAAGCGCTCAGCCGTCCTATATCCCACTAACTCTATGCGGAGAGTCGATACCATCCCGGCCTCATGCCGACCGGAGCGAAGATGTCAGTATGTCTACCACCACCGAAGTCTCTCCAAAGATCCATGGACAGCTCTACGCGGGTCCTCTCCATGGGGATCATCGGGATATCGGTGCATACCCCGCGAATCAAATCTCGCCATTCATCAATGGTCTCTGTAAACAAAAGAGAAAACAAATTAGAAACCAAACAAGAAATTAGAAATACAAGATAGCAACTAAGGAGATCCTAACTAAAAACAGAGACATTAGAAGGGAGAGAGGGTAACTTACTCGGATCACCGTGCCTCAGGATGGGTCGCTAGGGTCAAGACTTCTACCACAAATGCCGCCGCCGACTGGGGTACTCCTCCTATGGTCGGGAGCAACATAACGTCCCGCAATGACTCATCCTCCCCATGGCCCTGGGAGATTGGCTCCTCTGAAACCAGAGTCACCCTCTCTACACTCTGCTTGGCCCTCTCCACTGCATGATATCCTGGGTGTCATGCCACTCAGGATCACTGTCCTCGGTCTCCTCCTCTGTCTCTCCCCCATAAACTCCTCAGACTCGGAGTCTATGTCAATGGGGTCATCGCTGCTATGGGCAGGACCCGCAGCAATCAAGCAAGGGTGCCCGAGGCACACCGGCTCTCCCTCCGCACACACTATCCTCCCCGGCCGCAATAGGAACGCCAAGAGTAACTCAAGCTATCCAACCCCGGCCTCTAGGCCCCCCTCTGGCCTCTCGGACTGATCTGTATACTGGCACTACTGGGGAAGCATACCCATGTATGGTAGGCCAAACTGCTGAGGAACTCGGCCAAAGGGGTGCATCTCCACTTGCCCCACTCTATCAATAAGTTGCCCTATCGTGGAACAGGAGATTAAGGTAAGAGCCTCCTCGCCCCATATACCTGTCATAGTCTGGTATGGTGTGGCCTCCATGTCGGCAGTAGATCGGGAAGCAATCGGGCGATGAGGTGCTCTAAGCACCGACATGTCTGTCCATCTGGCTGCCCTCATAGCTCCGGGGTCTGTCACCTCTACACTTCTGCCATAGGGGATGAAGTGCTCATAGACCCAACTCATGACCAAGGTTGGGTGGCTCAAGAATCTGTCCCTATAAACGGACTACCCTGTATAAGTTGTGGTAGGTGGTCCCAAGAATGTCTGCTCCCCAGGTATATATCCGACCGTGTCCCTCTATCTGTGTAATAATGGGGGACCGGCAGTATAACAAAGTGTCTCCTCCCTTGTCCCCGATCAGTCTCGAGGCAAGGATCCCCATGATGGCCTGGCAAAGTAAGGGGATTGGCAAAGTAGGAATGGATCGAACTTTAACCCCCTTCTTCAACCCCGTGGAGATGACTGCATCTCCCATATATGTAGCCCACTATGCAATCTGGGCCCGTGAACCTGTTGTCTCTAGGGTTAGTCGTCTCCCAATAATCGGGACCCCTAGAATGTGATAGACATCCTCCAATGTAATAGTCCACTCACCGCGGACCCCTGGCAATCGGAAGGTGTTCCGATCTCGCATCGCAAAGATGAGAACAATTCACAAAGGATGTGACTAGATGGTTTAACATGGGGCATGCGTGAAATGCATAGTATCCCAACCCACTGAAGAGTGTCCTCCTCATCCTGTGAGAGGGCATCTAGTACCCCTGGGAGCCAATCACACTCCCTCTCTCTACTCCACCGGATATACTCCTCTCTCTACCTGCATACACCCAAAAACACACAAAACAGAGCAAGTTAACATCCAAGTAATACTAGAAAAATCATAAAAACACATAGAAATGCTAGAAAAGAAAAAACAATTTCAAATAGATGATCCTTTTGCATTCTGTGCAAAACCGCTGCCCTGAGCAGAGAGGCAGTTTTGTAACCGCCGCCTTAAGGGCAACGGTTGTATAACCAACGCCCGAACAAGGCGGCGGTCATGTAACCGCCACCACAGGGGGGGCGGTGGTCATGGTTCAAAACCCACGTAGGTTTTTAAACTTTAAAAGCCTAAAAATATTAAAAAGGACCATTTTACCTAAAAACAAAGCCTACCTAGTAGGCCCCCTAGATGGACCTTTTAACACTAACATTTTCAAAAATTACCCCCATGACAAAGATTTTAGCATTTCAAAATTAAGGGGGTAAAAGGATCAATTTAAGAAAACTAACTTTGTGATCTCACGGGTCGATGTTCTCGCACGTGGAGGCATGATCGCTATCTTGTCACGGACGTTTTGATTCTACTCACGCAATAAACCTGTCACCGTGGGTCCCAGAGCTCAAATCAATCAAATCGAATCACACAAATGAATAGGAAAATGGGCCACTTTCATATATATAGCGCCTTGACTCATTTTAAATGAATTTTTCACAGTTTGGAGCGCGACAGAGGTAAGTATCTATCCTCACACAAATGGTACGTTCTCATTTCCTCGTTATTTTAGCGTTTATTTTCCAAACTATTGTGTCTATCTGCACTTGAGTTCTCTTTTCGTTTTGCAGGTAGCGGGAATTTTGGACGGCATCATTTCAACACACGGATGTATCAGGTATAACTTCTAACTTCCCATTTCGGGACCGCCATACTGCACCCACCGTTTTACACCTCTTCATGGCTAAAACGCTTCTCCGAGGGGGAAATATGTACCTACCCAAAATTGTAAGGTATTAGCTTCGCCGGAATAACACATGTGCCCCAATGATGATACAAGTCTCCTCGTGAGGTGTTCGGGATCCGGAAAAGCTCTCCAAGTGTGCGTTAACATCCCGCCTACCCCGCTTAGCCCCCGCATGCTGCTTGTTTTTCCCTTTTCCCCTTTTCTTGGCCTTTTTCTCTTCAAGATGGCCAAACCGCCACCCCGAACAGGCGGCGGTCCCGTAATCGCTTCCTGCTCGGGCGGCGGTCCTTTACGTGTTTTCTAGAAAGCTCTTTTAACACGACTCATGTAATTTCAATATTTTACCAGCTTTCTTTCACCGCCATAAGCTTGCATTTATGATTCTGGTTCCCTGGAATAGTGTTTTGCCATTGTTTATAGTTTAAGAGTTCTATTTGGTTTTTACCTTGGGTAAATGCAAATGCTATAAATAGATGGCTTGTGCTCAAGCAAATGGCCCCTCAAATTTTCCTTTGATTTCTCTTTGCAATAGATTTAGTTTTCATTTTGCTTAGAATGCTTAGTTTCTTTCATTACATGCTTAGTTAGCATTATTTTACTGTTAGTAAGCCACATATCCATCTTGTGCAAGTATTGTTGTTATTTTATCCAATCCATTGGAATAAAATAGTCTCTGTTTACCAATAGGAAGCCAATAAAGTTACAGGTTTTGCTCCTCAAACAGATAGTTTCGTGTTCTGGACACTTTATGTTGCACGACTCGCAATAGATCCCACTAGGAATTGCATAAGCCAAGCTCTGTACTCTTGCGCTATCCCTCTCCTACTCGCATTGTATTCAGTTGTTATTCTGAGCTACCTTTATCCCAATATCTACTTCTATTCATGCTAGCATTACATGCTTTATCGATCCACGTGAACACGAAGGAACGAGGAGATCACACTAAGGGGACAAGATCACACACACCATCGAATTCGCCCACCGTTACGCGAGAATCCGTGTTCTAGCTTTCAAAGTTCTAGTTAGAAATATATCAAATAAAGTAGTCAATCACTTTATTTCAGTTAATTCTACTCTCGATATTACCAGGGAAGCTATGGGGATTGATAGTTTCTGAGAAACTATGATTCACTCCTCACTTCTGAGGTAGGATCGAGAGTCTTGCAAATAGATTAGATAAGTTATTTCATTATTTAGAATAGATCTACAAATTACATAGACAAATAGCTACACTTAATTATTTTGTTTATTTTAAGTTTTATTTTAGTACAATTCTAGATATTTTAAATAGTTGCTTTCTTAAATTTGAATAGTTCATCAGAAAACACAAAAAAATAGAGAAATCATATATGCTATAGATATAATCAAACTAGTTAAATTTCACTTTGTCGTAGTTAATTTATATTATTACTTTTGTATGACAATTACGGGACCTAGAGAGCCCAGGGAATACGTATTCGAGCCAATCGTGCCTCAGCCCAATCTCATCACAACAATAACTAATATAGATCAGAATCTTAGGATCCAAGTCTTCCGAACAACGGTAAGCTTGCAACAAATCCATTCCCAGTTGAGCGGGTTAAACATAGAAGACGACCAAGCACACACGTTTTGGTCAAATCAACCAAACTACAGATTACCCTAGGTAACATCCGTATGACTATAGAAGGGCTCGAAAGAGAGAAATGTTTGGTTGCGATCCTTTAGTCCCATAGCCGGCGTAGGATACATTCTCACGAGATATAGATACCAGCCTAAGAATTCAGGTTGCAAGAACGCTCGTGAGGCACTCTGAGAAGATCGCACAGTTACTAGTTTTGAATATAGAGGCTGAGAAGGCATACGATTATTGGATGTTAGGGATTAGGAACTAATTCTACGCATGACCATAGTAGGACCACAACAAACAAGAGTCTACGGTTACGATCCACAAATCCCGCAACCCAACGAATCCGTAAGTCAATCAGACATAGACACTAGCCTACGCACACTAGTATTCAGATCCACTCCACTTCCACCTATCATCATCGAATAGTTATCCTTACTAGATACAACAACTAACAAAGCTAGAGAGTTCTGGACTAGGCCAGAGAATCATCCATAGAGTCGACTATATTTACCATCCACCATATGACCTTATCTAGAGACATACACGAAACTATCCCAGGTCATTTTCCACGTATTCCACAACCCATAGATCGAATCACGCCAGAGCTCGATATTGATTGGAGCCTTCGAGTAGTCATCCTTGCCGATCGATCTATCACACCAGTTCAGGTTAGGAGGGCCTTCTTTGCCTTAGATTCGCAAGTTCCGCTAGTGCGTATTGAAGACATTAGATTGCCTAACTAGTTTGTCTACATCCCATACATATTCCATCCCCACCGGCTATCTTGGCACGACCTTGGGAGGTCGGGTGCGAGGAAGAGTTACTTGTAGATTCCCACGCTCGCTTGTCACTTTTCCATCATACGTGAAACCCTATCCTCTAACCTATCCCAGCTAAGAGGTGTCCTGCACTCTCTACCATACAAGGCCTGGAAAGGATCCATGCCTATAGAACTCTAAAAACTATTATTGTAGGAAAACTCCACCAAGTACAAGTACTCCTCCCATCTCATTTGATGATCCATCACATACATCCTAAGCATGTCCTCTAAAATCTAATTCACCCACTTAGTTTGTCCATTTGTCTCAGGGTGATATGTTGTGCTGAAGTTGATCCTCATCCCAAGGGCATACTGCATGGTGGTCCAAAAATGGGAAGTATACAAAGGATCGTGGTCACAAATGATCTTCCATGGAATCCCATGTAACTTGACAATCTCATCAAGATATACCGTGCCACTGCACTAGCTATATAAGTGGTCTTTACCGGAGAAAAATGAGCCACTTTTGTCAATTTATCCACCGTGACCATGATGGCATCGTGGTGGTATCTTGACATCGGTAGCCCAACAATGAATTCCATGGAAATGGTATCCCACTTCCATTCTCGGTATAACATGAGGATAGAGAAGGCCAGCTGGATGTTAATGCTCAGCCTTTATTTTCTAGCTTTAAACAGCGTGATAGGAACTGAACCACGTCTCTACAAAGTCCTCTCCAATGATACAACTGTCTCAAGGTGGCGTGCATCTTCTTCATCCGGAGATGGGCTAAATAGGGTGCACAATGTGCCTCTACCAAGATTTCCTGCCTCAAGCCTCCATCTCTAGGATCATAAATCTAGCCTCTATGCCTAAAAAGACCATCTGCCTCTAAATAAAGACCATCAAACTTCCCCTTGAGGGGTCTTTGAGACTCGATCTCCATTCTGGCTACAATGTAGAAGCTGTCATGAGGAAGCTACTATAGAATCCTGCTCCACAAATCTGTGCTCACTGAGGTGGCCATAGCCATATGCCTCCGTCTCCTAAGAGAGTCTGTAGCCACATTCTCCTTCCCTTTCACATGCTCTGTCTCCATATCATACTCACAAAGCAACTCCATCCAACGTCGTTGATGAGTGTTGAGATTGGGTCAGTGTGAAGAGGTGGCGAAGACTCAAATGATCAGTCCTGAGTGTGAATCTCCTACCAAGAAGAAAGTGTCTCCATCAAACCAAGGCATGCACAACTACCGCAAGCTCAAGATCATGAGTTGGATAATTAAGCTCATAATACTTGAGTTTGCGAGACTCAAAAGCCACCACTCTTCCCTCCTGCATCAATACACCTCCAAGTCCTACCAAAGAAGCATCTCGTGCATACGAAAACTCACCCTGTGGATCTGGCACTACAAGAATAGGTGTTGTGGTGAGACATTCCTTCATTGTCTTGAAGGCCTACTTGCACCTTTCTGAATAAACAAACTTCTTCCCTTTCTCGCTAAAGGGAAGTGATGGGGTGCACAATCTAAGAGAAGTCTGAAAAAATCTCCTATAGTACCTGCTAATCCCATGAAGCTGTGCACCTTAGTCATAGTAGTGGGTGTTGGCTAATCCATGATAGCTCTAATATTGGAAGGATTGACTGCGATACCTCCCCCAGAAATGATATGACCCAAATATTGCACCTATGTCTAAAAGAATGCACACTTCTCCAAGTTCCCGTAAAGCTGATGCTCACGAAGAAACCGAAGAACTTGGCGAAGGTGCCCTCATGCTCCTCACACGTACGTGAGTAAATCAAAATGTCATCAAGGAAGATGAGCACAAAGCAATCTAAGAAGGTCCTAAATACCCCATTCATCAAACTCATAAACACTGCAGGGAATTTTTCAAACCAAAAGGTATCACTATGAACTCATATTGGCCATATCTCGTACGAAAGGCGGTCTTATGAATGTCCTGCTCTGAAATCCTCAACTGATGGTAGCCTGAATTAAGGTCTATCTTAGAGAAAGTTGTGGCTCCCTTCATCTGATCAAATAAATCATCAATACACGGAAGGGGATAACGATTCTTGATCGCTACTTTGTTCATCCGGCAAGAATCAATACACAACCACAAGGATCCATGCTTCTTCTTTACAAGATCACCAGGTGCACCCCAAGGGGATACACTAGGATGAATTAGGCATTTCTCCATAAGGCCCTCAAGTTGTAACTTGAGCTCACAGAGCTCAGGGGTAGTCATCTGATAAGGTGCTCGTGAGATAGGATCACTCTCGGAACCAGATCTATATGAAAATCTATCTCACATGGGGTGGTAACCTTGATAGCTCCCTTGGAAAGACATTAGAAAAATATCTCAAAATGGGATGGTCATCTAGCGATGGTCCACTAGACTCATCTTCGATCGATCACTAACTGTGACCGCAAACATCTAACAACCTCGTCGCACACACCGCTTAAGCTGCATAACAGAGATGGTGTAAATAGAAATGGGTCTCCTGGCCCCGCTATCACTACCTCAACTCCTAGATCATCTGTACAAGATATGATCTTGTGGTAATAATCCACTTTGGCTATTTGTTTAGATAACCAGTTCATACCCAACATGACTCCATAAGAGCCCAACGGAAGAATACGAAGATCCGAGGTGTTAGGTTATGGAGCCTATTTTTCATGTGTGAAAGTGTTGAAGAATGTACACTAAGAGTACTATACACTTTTCATATCCTTGCCGGGGTTCGGGGCCGGGCCGGCCCCGAGCGGGGGTCCGGGGGTGCAGCCCCCAAGAAGTAGGGGTTCGGGGGCGCAGCCCCAAAAAAAAAAAATTTAGGCGTAAAATTTTTTGGCCTTGAAAAATGCACCCGACATATCGGGAAACGTGCTTTTCTCATATGGGTGAGTTTTTTGACCCATAGGTTTATGGGACGGGTTTTGCCCATGGTTTTGATACCCATGGTTTTGTAAAACTGCTTAAGCAGTTGTCTATTTATATGGTCTTATGCATATGATAGATGTACAAGCAAATGTATTGCAGATGTGTTTTGAATTCGGCTATGAATTCTATAGAGTTTGTTGAGCATAGCTCCAAACGGATCTGGGTATTGTATTGAGAGAGTGGTGGCTTGTAATAAAATCTGAGCAAGTGATTCTTGGTGGACGTAGCCCAAATTGGGTGAACCACGTTAAATACTTGTCTCTTTGTGTTGTGTTATTTTATTCTGCAATTTTATTTGAGATCTATAATAATTTCTGCATATTAGTTTCTACTGTTGCGATTCTGTGAGGGATTATTCTCGCATATTTTATCCCTTATTTCCTAACAATTGGTATCAGAGCTTGGTTTGGTTTGTTGAAGTGTTGAATCACAGGGAAAGTTTTTAGCTTGAGTGGGAGCTATGGCAGATGAAGGAAGATCTAGGGTTGATAAATTCAATAGGCAGAATTTCAGTCTTTGGAAGATGCAGATGGAAGATTACCTTTATCAGAAGGATCTTTATACTCCGTTGTCTGAGAAGGTGAACAAACCCTCGAGTATGACAGATGTGGAATGGGATTTGTTGGATCGGAAGGCACTTGGAATGATCCGGCTGAGTCTTGCATCTTCGGTATTATTTAATGTTTCAAAGGAAAATACTACAAAAGATCTAATGGATGCATTAGGGAAGTTGTATGAAAAACCCTCTTGCCTCTAATAAGATATTTTTAATGAAAAATTTGTTTAATATGAAGATGTCTGAGAATAGTTCAGTAGTAGATCATTTAAATGATTTCAATACAGTAGTGAATATGCTAGCTTCGGTTACAATAGAATTTGATGAAGAAGTTAGGGCTTTATTAATTCTGTGCTCTTTACCTGAGAGTTGGAATAGCCTGGTAATGGTGGTAAGTAACTCGGTTCCAGCTAACTCGAAGTTGAAGTTTGAGGATGTTGTAGGGGTGATTCTAAGCGAGGAAATGCGAAGAAAAAGCTCTGGGAATCTTCTACTTCAGGGAATGCTTTGACAGTGGAAACTAGAGGGAGACAGAAGAATAGAGGAAACCGTGGAAAATCAAAAGATCGGGCAAGGTCAAAATCCAAGAACAAGATTGTATGCTAGAATTGTGGAAAGCCTGGGCATGCAAAGAAGGACTATTGGGAGCTTCGGGATAAGAAGAAACAACAAGAAGAAAACAAGGAGGCAAATGTGGCAACGGGTAATGTATGTCAGGATGCTTTGATTCTTTCTTTGCACAATATTACTGAATCTTAGGTTTTAGATTCAGGGGCTTCTTTCCATGCTTCTCCACATAGGCATTATTTTGTTGATTATGTTCAAGGAGATTTTGGGCATGTTTTTCTTGGTGATGATGAGCCTTGCAGCATAGTTGGAAAAGGTTCTGTTCAGGTTAAGATGCAGAATGGGAATACTTGGCTATTGAAGGATGTCAAACATGTGCCTACATTAAGACGAAATTTGATATCGGCAGGGCAGTTGGGAAGTGATGGTTGTACTGTGATATTTACAGTGAGACTCTTGGAAGGTTACCAAGGGTGCTCTTGTGGTGGCAAGAGGTAAGAAGGTTGGAACCTTTTATTTAACCACTGATAGTACTAATGATTGTAATCTTGTGGCTTCAGATGTAGATACAACATTATGGCACTATAGGCTCAGTCATATGAGCCATAAGGGCATGAACATCATAAAGAAGAATTTTCCTGGATATACAGAAATAGGTTTCGATTTATGTGAGAACTGCATATATGGGAAACAGAAGCGAGTAAGGTTTCTCAAGGTTGGACCTACAAAGAAAGAGAGTAAGTTAGAGTTGGTGCATTCTGATGTGTGGGGGCCAGCTCAGGTATCATCTCTTGGGGGTTCAAGTTATTATGTTACTTTTATTGATGATGCAACAAGGAAAGTTTGGGTTTATTGTATTAGAAACAAATCTGATGTATTTGACACTTTTGTTAAATGGAAAGCCTTGGTAGAGAATGAAACAGGTCTTAAGCTAAAATGTCTCAGGTCAGATAATGGAGGGGAGTATTGCAGCAATGAATTTAATGATTACTGTTCTAAGAATGGAATCCGCAGGCAAAAGACGGTTCCAGGAACTCCGCAGCAGAATGGGGTATCAGAAAGGATGAACAGAACAATAATGGAACATGCTAGGAGCATGAGGTTACATGCAAGACTGCCTCTTTCTTTTTGGGCGATGGTGAGCACAAATGTACTTGATAAACAGAGGACCCTCAAGTGCCTTGGATGGAGGCATACCTGAGGAGGCTTGGTATGGTAAGAAAGTTGATTATTCATTTCTTAGAGTCTTTGGATGTGAAGTGTTTGTTCATATAGACAAGGATGATAGGACCAAGCTAGAGGCTAAATTAGAAAAATGTACTTTCATTGGTTATGGTGGTGATGACTTTGGATATAAATGTTGGAGTATTAAGGACAAGAAAATCATTCGATCTAGGGATGTGGTCTTTAATGAGAAAGTCATGTATAAGCAAAAATTGCAGGAAAATAGGGAAGAATCCAAGAAAGAATATGCAGCAGTAGAGGATCTTCCAGATGGGAAAGTGACACATGAATTAGTTTAGGAACCCCCTCAACAGGAACCCCAAACTCCTATATTGAGGAGGTATTCTAGGGTAAGAAGAGAACCTGAATGTTTTTCTCCTTCTCTTTATTATTTATTACTCACTGATAGTGGAGAACCAGAGAGCTTTGATGAAGCAATGGTAGATGCCAGGAAGAAGTGGGAGCAAGCCATGGATGAGGAGCATCAGGGTCTCATGGAGAACCAGACATGGGATTTGGTAAAGCTACCCAAGGAAAAAGAGCATTACAGAATAAGTGGGTGTTTAGAGTCAAAGAGGAAGAAGGAGGAAAGAAAAGATACAAGGCCCGGTTGGTGGTCAAGGGGTTTGCACAGAAAAAAGGTATAGATTTTGATGAGATTTTTTCTCCTATAGTAAAAATGACTTCTATCAGAATTGTTCTTGGAATAGTGGCAGCAGAAGACTTGCACTTAGAACAGTTAGATGTAAAGACTGCATTTCTCCATGGCGATTTGGAGGAGGAGCTATATATGTAGCAGCCAGAAGGATATGAAGTCAAAGGTAAAGAGGAGATGGTGTGCAAACTGAAGAAGAGCTTGTATGGCCTGAAACAAGCTCCACGTCAATGGTATAAGAAATTTGATAGCTTCATGATGGAGCAAGGTTATATCAGATGTCATTCTGACCATTGTGTGTATACAAAGAAATTTGAGGATGGAAGTTATATTATCCTATGTTTGTATGTTGATGACATGCTGGTTGCAGGTAAAAACATGCAGGAAATAAAAGTACTCAAGAAGCAGCTAAGTGAATCATTTGCTATGAAGGATTTGGGTGCAGCCAAACAAATCCTTGGTATGAGGATATCTCGGGATAGGAAGGAACGGAAGCTGACTTTATCTCAGGAAGAGTACATTAAGAAGGTCTTGGAGAGGTTTAATATGCAGGATGCTAAACTGGTTGGGACTCCTTTGGCAAGCCATTTCAAGTTATCAAAGGAGCAGTGTCCCAAGACAGAGCAGGAGAGAAACCAAATGTCCAAGGTACCTTACTCATCAGTAATTGGTAGTTTGATGTATGCCATGGTATGCACTAGGCCTGATATTGCCCATGCAGTGGGAGCTGTGAGTAGATTTATGAGTGATCCAGGTAAAGAGCATTGGCAAGTAGTAAAGTGGATCCTTCGGTATTTGAGAGGGACCATGGGGACAGTTTTGTGCTACAGTGGATCAAACACCACTTTACGTGGTTATGTAGATTCAGATATGGCTGGAGATGTAGACAACAGGAGGAGCACGACAGGTTATATTTACACTGTAGGTGGGACAAGTAGTGAGCTGGATTTCACGACTACATAAGTTGGTGGCTTTTTCAACCATGAGGCTGAGTATGTTGCTGCCACAGAGGCAAGCAAAGAGATGATTTGGTTACAACAATTGCTTGAGGAGTTGGGGCATAAGCAGGAGGAATGTAAGCTACATAGTGATAGTCAGAGTGCTATACACCTAGCTAAGAACTCTGCTTTCCACTCTAGGACAAAGCATATACAGTTAAGGTACCATTTCATTAGGACAACTTTGGAGGAAGAGAAGTCAAGCTAGAGAAGATTCATACCACGAAATCCTGCAGACATGATGACCAAGGTGGTCACAAGGGAAAACTGAAGTTGTGTTCAACTTTGGTTGGTCTTCACAGAAACTAGTGAAGGGTTGAGAAGCTTTCTCAGAGGAAAACTAGTCTCCAAGTGGGAGATTGTTAGGTTGTGGAGCATATATTTTCATGTGTGAAAGTGTTGAAGACTGTACGCTAAGAGTACTGTACACTTTTCATGTATCCTCGACGGGGTTTGGGGCCGGGCCGGGCCCCGAGCGGGGGTCCGGGGTGGCAGCCCCGATAGCAGGGGTTCAGGGCGCAGCCTCACAAATTTTTTTTTAGGCGTAAAATTTTTGGCCTTGAAAAATGCACACGACATATCAGAAACGTGCTTTTCTCATATGGGTGAGTTTTTGACCCATAGGTTTATGGGACGGGTTTTGCCCATGGTTTTGATACCCATTACATTTTTGTAAAATCGCTGCAGCTTGTCTATTTATATGGTCTTATGCATATGATAGATGTACAAGCAAATGTATTGCAGATGTGTTTTGAATTCAGTCAGAATTCTATAGAGTTTGTTGAGCATAGCTCCAAACGGATCTGGTATTGTATTGAGAGAGTGGTGGCTTGTAATAAAATCTGAGTAAGTGATTCTTGGTGGACGTAGCCCAAATTGGGTGAACCATGTTAAATACTGTCTCTTTGTGTTGTGTTATTTTATTATGCACTTTTATTTGAGATCTGTAATAATTTTTGCATATTAGTTTCTATTGTTGCGATTCTGTGAGGGATTATTCTGCATATTTTATCCCTTATTTCCTAACATGAGGTAGTGGTGAAAGGTCCAAAATCCACTACACACTCCTTAAATAAGGATTCTACAAAGATCTTGGCTCCGTAAGCCATCTCCACATCCCAACTATGACCCCGCCTAACTTCCACCACCCACATCACTCTACTAAAGATGGTGAAATAAAAGAATCTGAAGAACCAGAATCAAACAAAATGGAGGTAGGAATACCACCAATGTTACCAGCTTATCTCAATAACTGTACTCGATGCTCTACCTGGATATTCTCAACCACTGCGTACATTCTATGACTACGCCCCATGTCACCAATAGTAGGCTCTAATATTTGTGTCTTACCCTTGTTATTAGGGCTATTTGGGTAGTCTCTCCAAAAATGTCCAAGAACACCACACCGAAAATAGCCACACTGATCCTCTCCCTTGAGTAAGCGGCTCCAGTCGGTACCCTGAGGGGTGTGTTGTGAACCCCGATGACCTGTTATGAATCAAGTTGAGGTCACTACACGGTGATCTCTTGTTGACTGAGCTCTAGGTGCTCCTTGTGTCCTAATGGGACCCCTAGGAGGAGGCCCCATACTCCGACCCCTCTATGCATCAAATCTCCGTGGAGGTCTATATGGTGGGCGAGACTGTTGTTGTTGTTGTTGTGGTCTAAAGGATGACTATGTTGAACCCTTTCCACCATGAGGAGGAGGTATTGACCCCTCAATCTATTGTTCTCGCATCTGTTGTATGTGGCTCCGGACTCAATCTCTAGCTTGTTGGGTCTTTCCCGAGTCTCTTCTACTATATAGGCCTTCTCAATGGCCTCAACCAATGTCTGTGGACAATGGATCCACACTACACCTCTAATGTCCAGATTCAAGCCCCTGGATGAACATGTGGATCCATACCTACTCATCCTACATGTAATCAACATACTGGAGTAGATCCAGAAATCTACTCTCATACTCAGCCACTGTAAGAGATGTTTGTCGGAGGTCATGAAACTCATCAATCCTCTACTATATAAACCTCTGAGATAAATATCTGCTCCTGAACTACTCCTCAAAGAGCTCCTAGGTAATTGTCTCAGAATCAACATGAAGCTTCTGCTCCAAATTCCTCCACCATACACCTGCTCCATCCCTTAGAAGATGGATCGCAACACAAGCTTTCGTGTTGCTAGAACAAGGGTAGAGCTTGAAGCATCCGCTCAAGCTCACCAACCAGGCCTCTACCTAAAATCCACCTATGTCACTAGAATAATGAGCTGGCCGTAGCTTTAGGATCTCCTTGATATGGTTTGCAGCGGTGGTCTGGTGACCCCTAGGCCTCTCTAGCATGCTCATCCCTAAGCCTAGGGCTCGAGACCTATCTTTGTGTCCTGAAACCCGGTCTCCATGTCCCCTCTATGGTGACTCTACTCTAACTGACTCCTCATGGGAGTTCTCTCCTCTATGCTCCTCGCTATGCCAAGGAGATGCATGAGCCTCAATGGATGTCACCCTATCATGTCTAACTAAATGTGCTCCTATGGTCCCTCCACATAGAGCGACATTAACATCCTGAAGTGTCTATAAAATTTGTGGTAGAATAGCTACTACAACATGATCTAGTGGTGGTAAGTCTAGGTCTATGTGAAAATACCCCTCGTCCCATTTGCGCCTCCTACACAGACCAAGGTGAGAGTTAGTTCATCTTTCTAAGTTTTATTCAGTTTCCATGTTTACTAAAATATGTAATTTCCATGCAAAGTTGTTTTCTAGATTCAAAAATGTGCTAGGTTAAAGTTCATGTTTCAATTTTTCTAGTGTGCCCAAGGGTCCAAGCTCTTGAACCCATGGCTCTGATACCAAGTGTAACGCCTACTATAAACTTCCACTTGAGAACCAAGAACAACCTAGGCTTAGTTAGAAAAATTATGGAATAATTTTTTTTAAGGTGTTAACAACCAAAGTCTCAAGGACAATTAAATTCAACTAATAAATTTTCCCATTATAACAATTACTAATTCCACATTATAAATCAATAAGTGTAATAAATCCACACCTAGCTCAAATCTCCTTAGGGATTAATTTAATCACTGATTACATTGACATTTTAGCTAGATATCCCCTGATTTAAAATTTTAGGGTTAAGGGACCAAAACAATTAAATACCCAAGGTATTTAATTCCATAAGATCCATGACAAGAGCAAGGTTTAATTACGGGGGAAAGAATACATATTTAAAATCATCAGAGTAAATTCTTACTTACCCCCTCCCAGAACTCACTAAAATATTCAACTATATTTTTCTCATAATTAACACAATTAAAACTTCCTAAAAACATTCTCATTAGATAGGAAATTTCCTCACCTTTCCAATGATATAAAGAAGTCCTCCTAACTCCTCATATTTCTCAAGTTATGGGCCGGCGGAACTTGGGGTGAAAATTTTCCCAAGAGCGGGCCTGCGGGCTTGGGGAGGAAAATTTTCCCCAACTTAGGCTTGCGGACTTTAGAGAGAAATTTCACCCAGAGGAGGAATACGGACCGGCAGAGCGGGGAAACAAAATTTTCCCATACGTGGGTCGCTAGAGCGGGAGGAACTTAGCACTTTTGACTTTTTGGGATAAATGTGCAAATTGCCTCCATGTGCCCATGAGTTTGTAAGGGGACACATGTCAGCATTTCCAAGCTCCAGCAGGAAGTCGGGTCACCAAAGAAATTTAATACATTTATCTTTCCTGCCGAAAAATGTTAAGGGATCAAAATGACGTGTGCCTCCACCGACATCGAGACAATGCCACATGTCGAAGTATTTCATTGGTTGTGAGTGGTGGGGCGGCGGATAAACTTCTAGAAATTTTCCCAAAATTTTAAAAGTTAAGTGTTAGAATGCGGGCCCGCACGCCTGCAGTGCTTTTCCAAGGCAAGGGCGGGGATGCGGGGCCATGGAGAAAAGTAGGAATTTTTGCCAAAATTTTGAAAGGTTAAAGGTTACTGGCCCGCGTGCTGCATGGAAATGTTTCCAAAAGCGAAGGGCGGGGCCACAGGGAAAATTTTCCAAATTTTCCTTTTTCGAACTTAGATTATTTATTTTTGTTTTAGGAAAAATAAAGGCTTGTGGGTTAGCGGAGTGGTGGGAAACTTCATGAATTGGCGCTTTTTGGGCAAAAAGCAAAAAAAAAAAAAAAAAAATTAGCCCACGGGTCCACCCAAGAATATTTTATTCATTAAAATTTGATAGTTAGATTATTTTTGAAGCCAAATGAAGTAAAAACTTCAAAAGGCCATAACTTTTGATAGGGAACTCGTTTTTGTAAAATGAGGACTTTCTGAATTCTCTCAAAATTCTCTTTGCATAGAAACCTTAAGAATTTGATTTTGACAAAGTTTTAAGGGTTAATTTTGAGAAACATTCTGTAGGCTTCTAAAATGTGAACTGGTATTTTTAACTTATAAATTTTGTTCAAATTTTCGATTAACTCTTTCTCAACATGCCCAATGCAGACATCGAGGATTTTTCTTGGAAGATTTTTGGGATGGATTGCAAGGTTCAAAATTTTCATTGATTAGAAATTTCAAAATTACCATTTTTATCCAAAGAAAAGTCTAAGTTTTTGTCTGAACCCAATTCAAAAGGTTCTATAAAATTTTCGTAAGTATTTTAGTTTGTTTGGGCTCGTTTTGATCTTTCTTAGATTGTATTATTGTTTCAATTATTTTCCATAGTTTTACAGGGTTATTATGTATCTTTTGATAAAAAAAATTTCAAAGTTTACCATGAAATAAAAAAGAAGTTTATACAATTCACAACTAGATATTAATCTTTTTATTTTGCCATGCCATACAAAAGTTGATTACATTTCATGCTAGTTTTAACTATTTATCTTTCCTTCAATCAAAATGTAAAAACAAGAATGCAGCTTCTAATTTTCAAATCATGCATTTCAACAAAAATAGATTAATATATCTTCTTCATACATGTTTCTCTCTTTCAAACAGAATTTCCTCAACATATTTCAACACAGATTTTTACTCAACAATAACTCCATTTGTGGAAAAGAATATAACTTCTATTTATATTTATCACATAAAACTTTACAATTTACCACTCTTTCTCTTTTCCTTTCATTCAAATGCACTTTCATGTCTCTTTACACAGTACAGATTTTGGTGCATATCTCTTTCTTATTTAAACATAGGATTTCATTTCCAAAACAGAATAACTATCTAATACAAATAATATTACAAGTCATCCACTTGAAGTGGGAAAAAGGCCTACAAAAAGAAGTCTCACAAAGGACTGCCAAACTCTATCTTCTTTCTCACTCCAAAACAACAACTTGAGTATCCTCCGTTTCTACGTATTTCAATTTGATCACAACAGTAATCAGGGAAAAGGCAACACTCTCCACCCAACCAAGAAATCCAATGAAAGGAGAATTCATCCTTCTTCATTGTCCCCAAGCCCCAACCATAATGCAATAAGAGATGTTTTCCAACACGTGGAAACAACAAACTTCCACAACACAAAGATAGATTTCTCATTCAAAACACATTCCAAAAAAAAATGCAGTTTGCAACCACAAAATAAAGACAACAAACAACACTCAGGCTTCATCATGCAAGCCAAAGGAGAAATAAACTATGGGGGATGTTGCTTATGCCTCCCAAAGGGGAAATGGGTATCACCACCGAGAACAACCTTGATATATATATATATATATATATATATATATATATATATATATATATATATATATATATATATATATATATATATATATATATATATATATATTTTCAAATCCCTGACATGCCCTTATGCCTCCCCCAAGTACCCCTTATTCCTCACATTTCCTTATGTCTCCCCACCTCTTATGGCACCCCATAACGAGTAAAGAAATGCAAGCTATTTCTTTTTAAGGTGGAACCCAAATCCCAACTCCCTCCACACTTATACCTCCCCAAAATACTTATGCCTCCCATAAAAATACCCCATAGTCTTCTCCTACACCATCCCTAGGCCATCTACCCAAATAGCCCACACACATGCCAAAACATTCACAACAATAACATTTACACAAATAAAAGGATAATTTCAAGATCCAAACTCTTACCTCTCCATACTGGAGTTTGTTCCAAGTTCCCAATGGCAAGCTTTCTAATGCAAAATAGCTCAAGATCAACAAAACACATGCCTATAAAAAGTCTACAAAATTTCTCCAAAAGCAAGAGCTCAAAATAGTAAAAGAATTTTGCCCCAAAAGAAGTATGCAAAAGTGAAGCAACTAAAAGAGTGTAACCCCAAAAAATAAAATGAATTTGAATATATAGAAGGGGAAGAGAGGAGGATGAGGTGGATCTTTGTAGGATGCCACAACACACATCCTCAACTCCAACTCACAAGTCAACTTCAATCTCTAAGACACAATAAATAAGTAGGTGAATAATATGACAATTTACTTACACACTCAAATCAAGCCCATACCCCAAAGGACTGAAATTAATTTCAAGCAAGAAGTGAAATTAAAACATTCAACTAGACTTACAAAAATGCATAATGAAGGCTAGATTTAAACTCTCCAACCGTAGGTAAGGTTGGTATGCAAATTTAATAGGTATGGGACAAGTTTAACTTGTCCCACAAACCTCCAAAAACAGTCTCCAAGGACAATTTTGAATTCCAAAGAAGATGAAGTGTTTCATACTCCAAATTTTACTTACATATCTCTTACACATCACTTACACATTGCTTACACATATCTTACAACATTTAATACAAGAGTTAACCACTCCAATAATTACTTTCTTATGACCCAAGATGGTTAATTTATTTTAACAACATGATTACTCACATTATATACCACAATTTATTTAAGTAAAAAGGATAAACACATCACTTAATAAACACATACAAACATCAATAAAAAGGAACCAAATAAATAAATACACATAAACCTTGGTCACATTTAAAGGTGATCCCCCATGGGGAATCCCTAACACAATCAAACACACAAACAAATACAAGTTTCCATGGTGACCTTGTTAAATTCATCTAGAATTCCAATGTGGTTAGTCTCCAATCCCCGATGTTTTTGTGATATTTTAAACCTACAAAATACAAATACCTCCTTCGGCCTCATGGCCATATTAGAACATCCAAATGAATATAAATATAATTTCAAGATCATCGACATATATGTGAATCACAACAAACATCAAGACAATCAGCAGTATCACTTACAATTTCATCCACAACTATATCATCACCAATTTTAATTCAATTCTCATTTTCTAGGTCTACTCAAAATATCCAAATATCACAAGTCTAAACAACATCTATAATGTAACCATGTCAAACAATATATCAACATCAATATCTAAAATGTCTCTAATAATCATCATGCACCATATATGAATCAAAGTCCACAATAAACCATGATCTAACATCTAACATCATGCTAAATTAAACTATAACAATGTCCATAATATAGTTAGCAGTATCAGGATCAATATCACAAGGTGTCAAAGGAAAGCGAGCACTACAAAAGGATCACACATGAAGACAAGTTATGCATGAATATAATACTAGGTTGAGTGTTTCGTTTAAATATCTTTATAACATTTACAAGGTAAGAATACAACACACTAATTAATTAATTGTCATTTGAACACTGGAAATGCAGTGCGAGATTTTAAATTTAAATTCATTTAGCATACATATCTAACTTTTACAATACAAAATTTTAGGATCAAGATAACACCTATGTGTAGAGGAACATTTCCCTTAAACCCTAACATCTAACATTTTACAAAACTTCAATTATAATCCTTTTCATACTTTACAAATGTTGAAATATCCTCTACAGATTTCACTTAACATATATATCCAACCCCTTTTTTACCATATGTAAATTTGGTTTAAAATAACACCTATAGTTAAATGCATAATTCCCAAAGCACCCCTAAAACTAACATCTCATACATATTACCAAATTTTAGTAACAAGTCTATATTGTAACATAGAAATGCATGTATGTATATATTTTTCATTAACATACATAAATTACAATAATACAAAATGAGTTACAACCACGTTGTTTCGCCATCCTACTTGCATCCTGCAAAACCATGTGAGCATGAAATCAACAATAAATCACTGGCATGGCATCCACCTAGATCTAGCATAATTAACATTTTTAGTTTCTCATTTACATAATAATAATAATTTTCATTCGAAAGGAGAGGGTTAGAGACATGTATTGATTTCATTTCATTTCACTTCTTTTCTTAACTAAGGAGAGAGAAAGAGATAAGGAGAGAGAGAAACACTATTTTGCCAAAAGTTTAATTTCACACAACATGTCAAATGATAGAGTTTCAAATAGTTATTTACAAGTGTTACTAAGTTTCCATGATGGTTTGCTAACTTGACTAGGGTCCTACAACTTTCTTTTACAATTTCCTACTAGTTACAAAAAAACGTTCAATTTAGGCTCGGGGCTAAGAAGGTGCGTTAAAAACACTATCTTCCGAAAAATACATTCATGATGGGAAAATTCCTTCATGTCCACATATATACTATGAATTCATAGGAACGAACGGAATTCAAAACTAGTAAATGGTTTATGATTGGCGTCAGCTTTTCCAAGGCCATCAGTCGTAATTGACCTAGTTATAAACGATCAAAAGTTAGCTTGAGGGCTCAGAAAACACATCCAAAACTAATGTTTGATGGAAAAATTCCAATGAAAAACTTCCTAAAATTTCCCCTATATATGGAGAATTCACCAAAGTTGACAAGACTGAGAACTAACAAATGGTTTTCAAACGACAACAGTTTTCTAGAGCCACCGATCATAATTGCTCTAGTTTGACCTAGTCAAACTATGATCAGAGGCCTACAAAATGCTCTTTCCAAACTATCAAGAAGAGTGTTTTTCCCAAACTGAAGGTATCATGTAATTTTCTAGTAAAATTATTAGAGGTTTGCGAAGGTGGATAAGCATTTAGTTACTCGGTGTTCGAATAGTGGTTTAAAACGATCAAATACCAACTTTTAAGTTTTGGCATCTTCCTAAAAGTGCAAAATGAAGCAACAAGGCTCCTAGAGGAGCAATGAAGAGAGTGAAAAATGGTAAAACGAGGTTGAGTTAATGCTTCTTTTGAATCTCTACATAATGAGGAACACTTACGACGTTAGAAATCTCCTTTACGGGGGCTCGAGTGTTGTTTTGCAAGTCTCTGGAAATTGCATTTTTCTAACTTTTCAAGGTAGACATAAATGGTCATTTTAGTGAACTCATCTAGCTCTCGCTAAAACCAACGAACACGAGCACCAATTTTTGACACACTCAATTTTACAATGCACGATGTTGTGGTTGTGACATGGTTGAGGGTCAAACGGTGAGTTGGTAGAAAAATCGAAAGGTTATGTTTAATTGATTGCACTAGTCATCTGGTTAAAAGTCCAATTGTTTGAAGATCTAATAGTTTAATATTTTACTTCATTGCAAAATGAATAACCAAATTATACAAAAATATAAGAGATAAAGGTAAGTAAACCATGCTTGGATTAAATGAGACGACAAAATGTTGTGCTAGTGGTGCTCCGTGGGTTCACCAACATTCCACAAAGCTCCAATTCTCTCTCTCTCCCACTTGCAGAGAGATATTTCATGACAAAAATACAATGCATTGTGAAAATACACTTTTGTCTTGAGCTTGGGGTTAGGTTGATTGCACTTAGCTAAGAAATAAATAATAATATTCCTCCAACTAAAACAATAATCTTCCTTCATCAACCAATATCCCTTCCCAAAATGAGTCTCATTGCTCAAAATCAGTCTCTTGTCCACTCTCCACACCTATAACCTTACTCACTAGAGATTCTCAAATCCAACCTAAGGTGATCCTGAAGAAATTTTGGGCTCTCCTCCTTCCACAACAGATGCTAGTTTGAGATATTATCAAATTTATCTCGTTGTTAAATGTGCTCACTACAAAGAGGGCACACAATACAAGGCTGCAATAGTGGTTGAAATAAAGGCTCAAGTAACTCATATCAAATCTCACTTCCTACTCTTGTGGAAATAATTTCAAGAGATGACTACACATTCTTTCTATCCATTAATGTTGTATTTGGATTGAATAGCTCTACAAAGAAGAAAATCAACAACTCCTTAGAAACTTTGCTACGTGGTTCACTATTTTCCTCATCCACATTATTCACAACTATTATAACTTGTAGAAGTACTTTACTTGTCTCTTATTTCTTCCATTCGTGCATAGACTTGGAGTATGTAAGCAAGGCATGAGGAATTTGGATTTACACCTGCCAATTACATTTTCTTGAAAGTTTCTAAGCCTTTTCAACAAACCCATTTCATGCATATCATGTTTTCATTGTAGTCCATGAGGCTTGAATAGTTCACATGCCAAGTGCATGCTTCCACATTTTGCATACATATTTACCAGAGAAGTTGTAACTACAACATCTGACAAAATTCCTCTATCTTTTATGCTTTGGTAGATATCCATTCCCTATTCCAGCGATCCCATTTTGACACGGGCTGAGAGGATGCTAAGAATGGACAACAGAGGGCTTCATGTAGAGGAAGATCGAAAGAGACAAATCTTACATGACAAATGTGGGGCACCATGGAAGGTAGATTTCAATGTCTTATCAATACAAAAACTACTTAGAATAAAAGATAAAGCACAGGAAAATGTGTTGAAGTCATTGAAGAATGGTATTACCAGGTTACAAAACACTTAGCATGAGTTATCATAAGCAAAGAAGAAAATCAATACAGAAAAATACTACACTAACAGAAATGCCTTCTACTCCTCAGTTTATTCTTCTCCTTTATCATATAGTAAACAAAACAATGATAGTCAATGATTCCTTCCTCCAGCTTCCTCGCATTTCAACTATCCAATAACTACTAAATTTACATTGTTAACTTGGGTTTCAAGTGGTTGAATGTCTTTGATCTCCAAATAAAGTGCATGTATTATTGTGCAAGGGAAAAGAAAGGTTTGCGGGTCTTCTTGTGGACGTCGTGCTCTAACCACTATTGCATGCCATATTTCCCTCCCCCACATGCCTTCACCTGATCACCATAACATTTCCAACTACCTCCTTAATTCCTACCTTTACCATCTCCAACTACCTCCTTAATTCCTACCTTTACCACAATATCCTACTCTTTTTTATTTATTTATTTATTTATTTATTTATTTATTTGGCGTGGCACTACATTTCCCTCCCCTTATAAGAGCATCATCCTCGATGCGACACAATACCGAAGCTCGAAGGGTAGGTAGGAAAGAAATTCAATAATGACACATGTCATTTAACAAAACAACTTGTCGATACAACATGACCACAAGGAAGTAAACTAAATTTGGCAATATCTTAAATTTTAATGTTCTGTGAAGATTGATGATCTCTTTTACTTTATTACTTAGTCTTTTCCTTTAAAGTATTTCTTAATCTCAAACTCTTAGTATTTCAATTCTTAGGATTTTAGTTTATGTATTTTTTTGTGGGTGCCCATCTGATACTGACATCACGATGTGACACAAGAACCAAACACAACACTAACGGTCCACAAGACATATATCTCTACATACTTCTATGATTGTATCACATCACAAGAACTCAACCAAACCATGGAAAGAACATACATATCCCTCACAACATAGTACTTATCACACATGTGCCTAACACAATAGTACCCATAACATAAGCAGACTACTACAACATGGAATTCCCAACAGTACACATATAGAGGTTTCACACAACTTGGGACAATAATTGTAGTTACATAGTGTCAAAAATGGGTCAAAGCATACCCTCAATGAGGAGCATCAATCCTCAACATAACAAAACATGACCAAACTCACATGAGTACACATAAATAAAAGTACCAACACCATACACCTCCCAAAACATCACAAAACAACTCCATATACCTCCCAAAGCATAACAAGACAACTACATATACCTCCCATGCATCACAAAACAATCTCCATATACCTCCAAAAGCATCATAAAACAACTACATGTACCTCCCAAAGCATCACAAAGAAAATCCATATACTTCCCAAAGCATCAATCACACCCACACAAATCTCTTATGCCTCCCTCAAGTCTCTTATGGCTCCCTCAAGTCTCTTATGCCTCCCTCACGTATCTTATTCCTCCCTTGAGAAATAAAATAAAGATAAATTTTCCTTTTCACTCCCCAAAAGAGGTCGGTCACCCTATGGCCCTAGGCGCATAGAGTCCAGATACCTCTAACCCAAGTGACATAATAACTCGTGGTTCGACAACCCGCTAGTTATCTATAACTCCTTGGGGCATACCCCCATACAACGAAGTGGGTCCATAGGTCCCACCACTCCATGGTGAATCCCATGACCCTATTCCAACACATTACAACATTAGAACCAACATAACAATCCATTTCAAATTCCAAGTGGAAAAAATCTCAAGCCTTGGGCTAGGCTATAAAACTTTTAAACTTGATACACAAATTTAAGACTAAGAAAAGAAAATGGCTAATTAGCCATAGTTAGTGAAAAAATCCACATGTTAGTGAAACAACCAAAAAATTCCCAAAATATAAGAACATGTCAATCAATAAAATTTTTGGTTCTTGCAAGAAAAAAAAAAATGTTCAATTTACGAATAAAATACGTATATGGAGATAACACATTATAATAACTATGTGGCCTTATACGACCACCAAATGGGTACTCAACAAGTTTCTGGCACTTGAACATCGAGCCTCGGCTCATAAATTACATATTAAATAATACAATTGTCATCATCTCTATCTAAATCATCCCTCCACTACTTCCAAAAATCTCAACACAGTTGTAACTACACTTAGGTTGAATCCATATGATAACCATATAGGGAGAGAGGAAGGAGTATAGGTCACCATCTACTAATCCTAAGGTTTCCAAAAACACAATATGCATGACACCCATTGATAAAGTGCCACACATACCAAAGGAATAAAAGTGGGTTTTCATCCTATGTAAGACTCCAGTTTCTATCTTGTACTCGGCTTGAGTGACTGGTCAACGGTACACATTTACTCACTCCAAACATACACATTTTTATTGATTTCCCTTAGGGTCGGTTAGTGTAGGGTTCACAACATAACACATAACTACATCACTAACACAATGGTGATCCACACACATTAACCATAGCGTCTTACACATGGTATATATACAAGGTATAACAAAATCATTACTTTCACGGGTTTCAATACATCACATTACCACATAATGCACCCGAATTTCAAGGATTGTACAATAGAGATCATATGCTCACCATATGCCCCTAAATCACGACATGAACCATCACAGATTACATAAATTATATGTATGAGGAACACAATGTCTAACATTACAACATATAGTCAATTATAATTACAACATGGTGACACACATGATTCATCACCACATGGTGATGACATCACAATACAATCCAATTCACTTTACACCAATTTTTCATGCAATACATCAATACACCTTCATATCACATAATGCAAAAATGCTCCAACACTCCACAATCCATAATAACATTCTTTTTCACACACAATAAGGCGGTACATCACATGTGAACTCTTCATAGAATCCATAAAAAGGAGAGTAAATACTCTCATCACAAGCACATCAACATGATAAAAATATGCACTAAGTGACATGCACCACATGTGCATTCATAATGTCACAATTACAACGTTGTTCACATTACAACATATATCACATTACTCTTCCAATATTCACCACCACCATGCAAAATCATCACTACTCCAATTTGTCCCAAAGGTTCGAGAGCATGAACCTCTCGCTCTAATACCAAGTGTAACACCCACAATTTACACACACAAATACAACAATAAAAATACCAAGATAATTTTTTTTGACTTACATTTCTCACTACACAACACCACAAGGGCTCCAAGTAGAGAAACTCAACAATGCATAAGACACTTACATAAGTCATCAACTCACATAGACACACGACAACACCATATACATGTCGATGCCACACTTTCCCTAATGAATGAATGATAACAATAACCCAACCACAAGAAAGGGACTCAAGGATTGGCAAACCCACAACACATCATTACCATGATTACATCTTCATTACGATTAACATTCCAATAAAATTATTATGTAAGGATAATTTTCTCCTTTTTCCACCTATAGATTCTTAAATTCATTTCACATTCAACTTACAGTTCAACCATTTAAGTTGGCCCTTTATCCCTTATGACAATCTCCATAACTTACATAATTATTTTCCATATTTCAAATTTCATACAAAGTTCCTAATTCTCTCATTCTTATGTTAAAGGTTTGTTTCTTAAAATATGTTTAGTTGACGTTTAATTTTACCCTCATTATGCAAGGGGACCAACCAGAAGTTGTCGAGGGAAAAATAATACGATTCAAAGGAGGTGAAGGTTCAAGTTTCCCTTTCCTATAAACTTCCTTCCATTAGAAGCACATTTGTGCTCATATTATGGTTGTTTTAGTTCCAAATTTAGTTTGAGTCAATTAAGCATTTACACGTCATAATTTTATTTTATTTTATTTTTAGTGGACTCTATATTGGCTCAAATGCCTAGTCCCACCAAGAAAAATTTGTATCCATTCTTAACAAAAGTCAATGCTTAAATCAACCATAAGGACTTCAAGTGAAAATTTGTTCCTAAACCATTATCACATATACTCTTGTTTCTCATCTTGTTTACATTGTTTCTTAGGTATCTTATTGGCGTCACTTTATAACAAAAAGAGTTACAAAAGTACTTTTCTAACATCTTTAAGAAGTACCTGATTGGAAGCATTATAACTACACACAAACCACAAGTTAACCTCCTAATCAAGTACTTGAGGTTTGGTTTAATTCCAATTTACACTCGGGGCTCTACGCCCCATTATAGATCAGATTTAGGTGTAAAAACATATTTACCCTATAAATCCTCTGTAAAGACCAAGGCACTATATTTTCACTCGCCAAGGTAACATATTTAGTTGAGAGGATCTAAAGAGATCATTAACAAGAGTTTAAGTCATAGTACAACTATTTCACTAGCTCCATTGTGTCATCTGGATCCCACAAGGAATTCCTTTCAATCTTCATAAGACTAGGTAGTCCACTAGGATCCTAAGGAAGTGTTAGTTTTACTTACACCAAAATTTAGTTGGACCATGTCGTTTAAACTGTAACTTCGGGTTTACTACAATGTCGCTAAACATACCGACTATGACGATAACTCAAAATTGGGATCTTATTTACTTAAACTAGAAGGTTCCATTAAGTGCAAAGTTTAAGTTCATTATATGGTAAGAAGGATCACACATGAAGACAAGTTATGCACAAATCTTATACTAGGGTTGAGTGTTTCGTTTAAATCTCTTTATTACATTTACAAGGTAAGAATACAACACACTAATTAATTAATCATCTATTGAACACTAGAAATGCACTACAAGATTTTAAATTCAAATTCATTTAGCATACATATCTAACTTTTACAATACAAAATTTGAGGATCAAGATAACACCCATGTGTAGAGGAACATTTCCCTTAAACCCTAACGATCTAACATTTTATAGAAATTCAATTATAAACCTTTTCATACTTCGCAAATGTTGAAATATCCTCTACAGTTTCACTTAACATATATATACAACCCCCTTTTTACCATATGTAAATTTGGATCAAAATAACACCTATAGATAAATGCATGATTCCCAAAGCACCCATAAAACTAGCATCTCATACATAGTACAAAATTTCAAATAATAAGGATATATTGTAACACGAAATGCATGTATGTATATATTTTTCATTAACATACATAAATTACAATAATACACAATGATTTACAACCACGTCATTACACCATCCTTCTTACATCCAGCAAAACCATGTGAGCATGAAATCAGCGATAAATCACTGGCATGACATCCACCTAGATCTAGCATAATTAACATTTTTTAGTTTCTCATTTACATAATAATAATAATAATTTTCATTCGAAAGAATAGGGTTAGAGATGTGTATTTATTTCATTTCATTTCTTTTCTTTTCTTAACCAAGGAAAGGGAAAGAGATAACGAGAGAGAGAAACATTATTTAACCAAAAGTTCAATTTCACTCAACTTGTCAAATGATAGAGTTTCAAACATTTATTTACAAGTGTTACTAAGTTTCCACGATGGTTTGCTAACTTGACTATGGTCCTACAACTTTCTTTTACATTTTCCTAGCTAGTTACAAAAACGCTCAATTTAGGCTCGGGGATAAGAAGGTGCGCTAAAAAATTGTCTCCTGAAAAGTAAATTCATGATGGATGAATTACTTCATATCAACATATATACAAGGAATTCATAGGACCTGATGGAATTCAAAACTAACGAACAATTTACGATTGGAGGTCGATTTCCGAGGCCATCACCGTAATTGACCTAGTTATAAATGATCAAAAGTTAGCTCAAGGGCTCAAAAAACCTCGTCCAAAACTGATGTTCAATGGACGAAAATGCAATGAAAAACTTCCTAAAAGTTCCTTTATGGATAATTCACCAGAGTCAACGGACAGAGAACTAATAAATAGTTTTAAAATAGCGATAGTTTTTCTCGAGCCACCGGTCATAATCAATCCAAATTGACTTATTCAAACTATGATTGAGGCCTATAAATTGCTTTTTCCAAACTATCAAGAAGAGTGTTTTTCCCAAACTGATGGTTACAAAAAAATTTAGTAAAAACATTAGAGGTTTGTGAAGGCAGATAAGCAATTTGTTGCTTAGTGTTTGAATGGTGGTTCAAAATGGCAGTCAACTTTTTAGTTTTGGCATCTTCCTAAAAGTTTAAAACATAGCAACAGAGCTCCTAGAGGAGCAGTGAAGAGAGAAAAAATGGCCAAAAAGGTCAAGCTAATGCTTGATGTGACTCTCTACATAATAAACAACACTTACAACATTAGACATCTCCTTTATGGGGATCAAAGTGTTGTTTTGCAAGTCTCTAGAAATTGCATTTTTCTAACTTTGTAAGGTAGACAGAAATGGTCATTTTAGTGAACTCATCTAGCTCTCACTAAAACCAATGGACATGAGCACCAAGTTTTGACACACTCAATTTTACAATGCACAAAGTTGTGGTTGTGACATGGTTGAGGGTCAAATAGTGAGTTGGTAAAATAATCGTGAGGTGATGTTTAATTGATTGCACTAGTCATCTGGTTAAAAGTCCAATTGTTTGAATATCTAATAGTTTAATATTTTTACTTCATTGCAAATGAATAACCAAATTATACAAAAAATATAAGAGATAAAGGTAAGTAGACCATGCTTGGATTAAACGAGATGATGAAACATTGTGCAAGTGGTGCTCCAAGTGGGTTCACCAACATTCCACGAAGCTCCAATTCTCTCTCTCTCTCCCACTTACAAGAGATATTTCATGACAAAAATATAATGCATTGTATAAAATACACTTTGGTCTTGAGCTTAGGGTTAGGCTGACTGCACTTAGCTGAGAAAAAAAAATTCCTCCAACTAAAACAATAATCTTCCTTTGTCAACCAATATCCCTTCCCAAAATGAGTCTCATTGCTCAAAATCAGTCTCTTGTCCACTCTCCACACATGTAACCTTACTCACCGAAGATTCTCAAATCTAACCTAAGGTGATCCGAAGCAAGGTTAGGATCTCCTTTCACAATAGATGTTAGTTTGAGTAAGCTATCAAATTCATTTGTTGTTAAATGTGCTCACTATGAGGAGGACACATAATAAAACAATGCAATAGTGGTTGAAATAAAGGCTCAAGTAACTTTGAAATCTCACTTTCTCGCTCTTCTAGTTAGAAATCAATTCAAGACATGACTGCACATTCTTTATATCCACCAATGTTGCATTTGGATTGAATAGCTCTGCAGCAAGAAAATCAACAACTCCTTGGAAACTCTACCTACAGGGTTCACTATTTGCCTCATCCACATTATTCACAACTATTAGAACCTATAGAAGTACTTTACTTGTCTCTTATTTCTCCCATTTAGGCACAAACTTGGAGGATGTAAGCAAGGCATGAGGAATTTGGATTTACACCTACCAATTGCATTTTCTTGAAAGTTTCTAAGCCTTTTCAACAAACCCATTTCGTGCATATCTTGTTATCATTGCAGTCCATGAGGCCTGAATAGTTCACATGTCAAGCCCATGTTTCTATATTTCACATACATATTTACCATAGCACTTACAACTACAACATCTAAAAAAAAAAATCCTCTATCTTTTATGCTTTGGTAGATATCCATACCTTGTTCCAGTGATCCCATTTTGACATAGGCTGGGAGGATGCTGAGAATGGACAACAGAGGGCTTCACACAGAGGAAGAGTGAAAGAGACAAATCTTGCACAGAAAATGTGGGGTAGCAGGGAAGGTAGATTTCAATGTCTTATCAATACAACAACTACTTAGAATAAAAGATAAAGCATAGGAAAATGTGTGGAAGTCATTGAAGAATGGTGTTACCACGTTACAAAACACTTAGCATGAGTTATCAGAAGTAAAGAATAAAATCAATACAACAAAATACTACACCAACAAAAACACCTTCTACTCCTCAGCTTATTCTTCTCCTTTCTCATAAAGTAAGAAAAACAACGGAAGTCGTTAGTTCCTTCCTCCAACTACCCTTGTTGTAAATATCTAATAACTACTAAATTTACATTGTTAACTTGGGTTTCAGGTGGTTGAATGCCTCTGGATCTCCAAATAAAGTGCATGTATTATTGTGCAAGGGAAAAGACAAGTTTATGGGCCTTCTTAGGGACATTGTTCTCTCGACCACCGTTGCATGCCATATTTCCCTCCCCCACACGCCTTCACCTTATCGCCATAACATCTCCAACCACCTCCTTAATTCCTTCCTTTACCTCCATATCCTACTATTTTATTTTTTATTTTTATTTTTGACATGGCACTACATGAGAATCAAATGAATCCACTTGTAGTGGATATAATCATGCGTTGGACTACTTAGAACTAACGATATAATTTGCATTATATGTGGTTAACACTTATTTAAGGATATACTTACACTTGAATTTGAGAATTAGGTGTGTGGACTTACATTGTGGACTATAACTATGTGAACTTGATTTTCAAATCACTTGCTCTAGTTAATGGAGTGTCTATGTTACATGACATTTGATGAAACATTATAGTTAGGTTTTTAAAATATTTTGCATTAGCATAACCACTTAAATGAATATTAGAATTGAACAACACTTGTAGGGTATGCAATAATAGCATCATTTTCACTCCTTTCTAAAGTTATGAGGTCTACATGAACCTATATAACAAAGTGTACTTTTGGAGAACCACTTTTGATTCCATTGTCTTGTTATCAACAAAAATGCCAATTGAAGAGTTTGAGAGAAAAGAATTATTATATATGCATGTTAAATAATGATAAATTCCATGAACTTTGATCATATCATTGATATAATCTATAAATGTTAATTTAATATCAATTTTAATTCTTAGGGACATTGCAAACTATTTAAATAATTATACTAAAACCTTTTTGTCATGATATTATGTTTATCGTTTCAAAGGTTTTGGATTATTAAATATATTTTCACATAAATATTAAAAATCATATAAGGTTCAAAATTAAGTTATACTTATTTATTCATTCATGTTACCATGGTAAATTTTGAGAGCCTTTATAGAAAACCCCCGGATTATTGAAAATTTTGTAAATATGTGTTTCAAAATTATGGAAACTAGGAACAACATTCATATAGTTATGCAAGATAGTTTCAAATTTGAATCAAGAAACACTAGAAGAACACCACATGAGAAGAAGTAAAATATGATCAACACAACCAAATGGCTTATCAATGCAATCAAGCTAGCTAATCAACAAAACCAGCCAATTGATCAACGTAGCTTGTCGCTTTTCCATTATAGTCAATCATTTGATCAGTGCAAATGATTCTCTAATCAATTACAAGTAGTTATAGACCACTTAGTAAATGCTTATGAAAATCCTATGGCCTGTGGGAGATGAGAAATATAAAAATGTAGTCATACATATATGGAATGAATTTAGATCATTGTAATATGTTTTTGGTCACTAATTTAGATACATGAGAGCCTCCTCACATTAGTTTCTTTCAGGTGAAGAAATGTGATTCTACAATATCTACCCTCCGATCACATGGAATTGGATGTTTACCATCATAATCATATTTAATATATATAGGATAATTCTACCACTTTGTCTTTTGAGGTAATGGTGATTTAAATTCAAAAGTGTAGAATTATTGTAAACCATTGGTGAAATGAACTATAAATTACCTTAATCCTAATCATTCAGGTGCACCAATGCTATCTACTAGTCCTAAAAACTAAATATGAAATTTGAAAAATCAAATGTTTGTGAAATAATGAAGAATCGCCACTAAAACTATCTTTGCATGCTACCTTCTTAATCTTGAAATATCTAAACCTTAAAATATGGCTAAGTGTAGAATCAAAATGGACCATCCAAAATCTATAATTTATATTAAATAACTCCTCTAAAAGGACTTTAAACTACTCTAAAAAATAAGAAAAAGGTATATACATAAAATATAACTTAAAGTACAATGGTACATATGAAACAAAATGTCTATATGTGAATGAGAAATTTATATCTAAATGTTTATTTTATGTTTATAATTGTTTCTTTAGTAATTAATCATTCTATGTAATTACGCTGAAGGCATGGCTACCCTTTGGTAGGATCTCAACAACAACGCAGTGGAGCTTCTAAATGCCTCGTCATCCACTAACGCCCTCCTGCTTCACCTTCTCTACCACATGTCCTGTCATCCACCGAATGTATGGGTCTTACGCAGAGGGAATGGACATGTTGTTGGTTTATGAGAATGGTTCACTAGATAAGTATTTGTCTACCCATGATGACATGATTGGAACAAACTATTTTAGATTTCGTAGGGACGGTGAGAGGGTTGGCTTATCTCCACGAGGAATGTGTGGAATGGATTTTGCACTGTGACATCAAACCAGAGAATATTCTTCTACATGAGCAGTTTGGAGCCAAAATTTTTGACTTTGGACTAGAAAAACTAGTGGATGGCCACAAAGATCATGTAGTGACCTTCTCGACAATATAGGGAAGGCGGGGATACTTATGATTCCCATCAAGGCCGGGGCCGATGTTTACACTTATGGGATTATGCTATTGGAATTAGTTAGTGTGCGAAGGGTCAAACATTTAATGTGAGGGGGACTAATTTTGTGAAGTGGGCAATGGAGAATGTGATAGAAGGAACATGGATGGAGTAGATGGTGGATGCCAAGTTGGTAGCAGAGGTAGATGTGGAGATGCGTAAGAAGATGGAGAGTGTGGTGAATATGGCAATATTGTGCATTGAGCAGTCAAGGATAAGAGGCATTCAATGGGTCAGGTTATTCAAATGTTAATGTTGTTTGTAAACATCTAGAATAGAGTAGAAGAAGATTTCCTAGAAATGGAGATCAATCATTTTTTCAGTCATCTGTATTTGACTGAATGTCGTAGCCAATTGTGGCCTCTTGGTGGATATGCACAGGAGGCTGATAAGGAAATCCTCTTTTTGTGCAACATATATGGAAAGAGGTATTTTGTAACTTTTTCCCTGTATACCCATTCAGGTGCATTTTCTCTTTACTAGAATTTACTTAACATATATATATATATTGCTACGAAACTCCTCCCCACTAAAACTCGGTTATTCCACTTGGTTTTTCACAACTATTGGTTTTACGTTTGGGGCATTACTTCTGTCATGGGTAGAAAAGCCAATCACATGATCATGAGGAAATGTCCACATAGCCATGTCGATACAGGGGCCTGATCCCTTCCCTCTAAATTATAAAATCAAAGAAAACCTTCAATTCACACCAACTATAGTTGGATTTTAAATGAGGTTGGCTACATACACTATGCATTGTAAACCTTCTCATGTTTGTAAGAAAACCTACCCGGAACATTCCTTAGAAATACTTGCAAATTTTACCATCGATGGGTTTTTCCCAATCTTTATAAATCTATCTAGACAACTTAGATGAAATTGTTTATAGTCTAAAATTAAGTAGATGGACATTTTCAATCAAGATGAGCCTCCCAACACCAACACCACCTATTAGGAAATAAGGGATAAAATATGCGGAATAATCCCTCAAAGAATTGTAACAATAGAAACTAATATGCAAAAAATATTACAGATCTCAAATAAAAGTGCATAATAAAATAACACAACACAAAGAGACAGTATTTAATGTGGTTCACCTAATTTGGGCTACGTCCATAAAGAATCACTTGCTCAAATTTTATTACAAGCCACCACTCTCTCAATACAATACCCAGATCCATTTGGAGCTATGCTCAACAAACTCTACAGAATTCACATCCGAATTCAAAACACATCTACAATGTTTACATTATATCTACCATATGCACAAAACCATATAAATAGACAACTACTTAAGCAGTTTTACAAAACCGTGGGTATCAAAACCATGGGCCAAAACTGTCCCATAAACCTATGGGTCAAAAACTTGCCCATATGAGAAAATCATGTTTCCCAATATATCAAGTAGACAATTGTGGAAAGTGTACAAGAATCTTTGTGTACAGCCTTCAACACTTTTATCACATGAAAACAGGCTCTACAACCTAACACCACCACCCCATTGTTCAACCATAGAATATTTCATGTGTTTCTTAATTATTGGGAGCATATGTGAGAAAACATTTATGGACAATCTCTATATAAATATCTCTCCATGGCGAGACTCGTGTTTTATTAGACAACGTTGAACTAGAAAAAGGAAAAACTATTGATGTTTTGTTACATATAACCATAAAAACAATGATATCCTTATCCCTATAGTTTCAAGATGCTATACAAACTCGAGTTGGTGTCTGATGGAGGTTGGAAAAAGGAAAAAATGTGTAGATATGAGAATGTCATCATCATTCCTGTGTTTTACTATGTGTAACCATGTGATATCCGATGCCCTGAAAATGAGGGAAGCCCATAGGAGGAGGCATTCCAAAATCATTTACATAGATATGATAATGACATAGTTGATGAATGGAAGAGAGATCTTCTTCAAATCTCTTCTCACTTTGGTTGGTCTTTGCAAGCAGAATCTCGGTAGTTAAACTTATCCTTTGTTATTTTGTTTCTCCCATACATAATCAAACCTATGGATTCTAACCACACTTATCTTCACCGTGGTCTACATGTAATTTTATATCGATCAAAGAAACTAAAAGAATGTTATATACATTGTAATAAATAGATGCTCAACTATAAAAATATGGTTTATAAAGTTAGTATTTTTAAGTTGATGTAATAAATACTCCTCAATTCCCGACCTTACAGAGACGTTGTTATTCCAAAAAATCAATCCAAAGAGAAAATTATGCCAATTTTATTAGATTTTTCTAACATTTAATTTATATATTTATATTGTTTGCCAACTTAACTTCCTTGTTTGCTCCATGATTCTATCGATCAGGTAGAGAAGGGCTGAAATATTGACTAGCCACTTGAATATTTAGTATTTTTTACTTGTTTTCTAATGAGTGGTTAGTATGTTTTACCCTATTTGCTAGATGATCTAATTCATTTATATTATTCATAATAAATTACACTATCAACCAACCAATAGAATATGCATTTGTTTTCGCTTTCCTTTTAATGGTGGGTCAAAATTATAGGTTGGATGATCCTATGAATCATGGACACCGAGATACAATATTGAGCAACATATGAAATATTCAATACTTTTTACATTGACAAGCATATAACATATTGAACATTTTTACATGTTCTTCAATTTGAGGTGGGAAACATCAGTTTTTGGGATGATGATATGGATCATGGACACCGATAAAATTATAACCAACATATGAAATATAGAACATTTTTATATGGTTTTTAATGGGTACTTAGACTATTCGTGTCCTATTTTTCATTTTTCATGTATGAAGGGAAGTTGGTACAAACAATTGTTGGAGACTTGTTGAAGGTGCTAAGGAATGTGCCATTGGTGGTTGCTGAATACCCCGTGGGACTTGAAATGGCCAAAATGTTGGGAAAACCACTATGGCCAACACAATTTACAACGACATTCATCATCAGTTTGATGTAGCTTGGTTTGTGTTCAATGTTAGAGATAGTTCAAGTGCCCTTATGGAGTTGTAGAGAAGAATTATGAGGGAACTAATAAATTACAAGGGGGAAATTCGAGTGGATCATTTGAGATATTTTTGTGGCCATATCATATTGGATGACATGGATCATAAAAGACAGTTAGATGTTCTTTGTGGGGATTGGTATGCCCATGGAAGGAGTCTCATCATCATTTCCTGAGATAAGAACATTCTCAATGTTGGTAAAGTGGATTCAATTCAGAAATGAGTGGATTGGGAGAGGAAGATGATGTGGAGTTGTTTAGTTGGCATGCTTTCTCCAAGAAATCCCCAGAGATCCATTATCAAGAAATATCTACAAGAATTGCAAAGGCCTGTTGTGGACATCCTCTTTCATTAGTAGTTATTGGAGCCCATTTGTATGACAAGAAGGTTGCAGAGGACATCAAATGTTGGGAAGAAGCTCTTCATGACATTACTACAAGTACAAACATATTTAGAGTCCTCAAGATTAGCTATGAGTAACAAAAACATGTTCCCACTTAGTAGTGTTGCCTCCCACAAATAATTTCTCTTTTATTAAAAAAATCTAAAAAAAATTCCAAACAACCACTAAATCTATGAGGCAACTACACATATGCAAAACACAAACACAAACCTTATCCATGATATCAAAAACTAAAAAAACCTCAAAAGATGAATTCCACTCAAAAAGGAAAATCTCCTGAAAATATAATTGACATCGCAACTCCAACAAAATTTCCTATCAACAGAGACTTGCTCCACCAGAGCAAACACTAGTATATGTAAAATAGAAAAAAAAATGACCCCGTCTAAAGAAAAAGGTCACTAACCGGATGTGCGTGGGTGCACAGGTGTGTGCGTGCGTGCATGAGTTCATGCGTGCGTGGGTGCGTGCGTGCATCGTGTGTTAAAATTTAACTTAAAGTACAATAGTACATATGAAATAAAATTTCCATACGTAAATGAAAAACATATACTTAAATGTTTATTTTATGTATATAGTTGTTTCTTTAGTAATTAATCATTCTATGTAATATATGTAAAATAGAAGAAAAAAATAATGACCACGTACAAATAAGAAGGGTCACTAACCCAATGTGCATGTGTGTGTGCATGCGATGCATGCAAGCACGTGTGGCGCGTGTGTGTGTGTGTGTGTGTGTGTGTGTGTGTGTGTGTGTGTGTGTGTGTGTGTGTGTGCACGCACGTGTGTATGCATGTGTGCGTGTGGGTGTGTGTAAAATTTCATTAGGGTTCGAAGGGAAGTTGACCTTCTCAAAGGATATACCAACATCTTGAACATCATTTGAAAACACTAACCGACACCCACATCGTTAATGTGGAAAATCCCAAAGTTTGAAGGAATTGTTCATGGTGGTGCTCAATGGGTCAAATTTCAAACATGGAACACGAGGGAAAATTTGATTTCTATGAGTGGTGGAATTGTTTTTAGACACAAAATCATGCACTTCCGGTATCTATTTAGTCCCGATTATGTACTACTATTCATATGATTCCTCGTAAAGAAAAGTACTAACTAACCCATGTCTTTGGTTACCTTTCTTTTCACCACTTTTTATCCTATACCATTTTTAGCTCAAGATGCCTTTTTACACCTCAAAGCATTTATCATCCTAGACACCAACGCCCATCCAGATATCGGTGCAGGTTCCCCCGACCTCATATTTTGTTCACATATTTTTGGGTTCTTTCTAGCGTTTGAGCATCTTATCTTTTTATTATTCAGCCTTTTAGGGTTAATTACAAAATTCAAGCAAGGGAATCATATAAATATAAAGTTATGTGATCATAATAAGGGACCAAGCACCAAGCGTTAGCTATCATCACCTAAGGTTGCATCCTTCAAGCATATAAGAGCTATGTTGTATCCATCTAGCGCCATCCAAGGGACACAAGGGCTGGTTGTTCTGCATACACTTTGTAGGAGGGGAAGTCTATTCTATTCCAAGCACACATCTATTACATTTCTTTACATCTAGCTACTTTGTTTATTATCAAGTGTGACACACACAAGAGCCACTTAGGGCATAATTCCACATACATTCACCTAGAACTACATTAGGTCTAAAATCTAGTGCAACTCTCATTCATAAGTTCACTCATTTGACAACCGATGACAATCGACCCCTCATTTTGCATCTTTCTTTTTAGGATTTGATTTCTCTTTGAGAGTTTTACAGTGGAATCTTTATTGCAGGTTATTTGTGACTCGACAAACATAGTTTGACATATTAGTGGCCAAAGGTGAAGGATAATGAAATCCTCGCAACCACTCGTGAGGAGATTTTCTAAGCATTTCCGTAAACATATGCACCTAGAAACAGTGTATAGGGTGTGCGCAGCACTCGTCCCTCTCCGCATCCCAATCCAAGAATTTTATCAGCTCACACACTTTTTTCGAGGATTTGTGTGACACTTCTCCCTCTCTGTTCACCCGGTTAGAATGTCAACACAATTCAAAATTAATTTCGAACTAGCTAAGTTAAGTTATCTTCTCTTTACACTTAGGGTGTCATTATTTCTTATCTTAGTTTGCTTGGATCTATATTATACTTAATTTTTTCATTTATTTACTGCTACAATAGCAATTAGATTAGGCATATATTTCCATATTTAGCTTAATCATTTTGGTGAAACTAAATTTGATATGAACACCCTTAGGGTCCTTATACTTCTATTGCTTCTATCTTCCTTGGATCCTCTCATCATGAGTATCTCTATTAATGATTTTCTTCTCATTAATCCGGAATTAAGAGATAAAATAAAAAAATCTCCTACCTAATCTCACATTCCTACTTATATTCATCGAGATACAATATATAACACATTCACGATGCATTTTCTTAGCATATTGATTTTCCATCTAATCTTATTTGCTGATCTTGCTATTTTTGAAAAAGACCCACCTCTACACATCATGATTCACATTTATAATGTGGGTGTTAAACATACTCTAATTGATAATGGATATGAACTCAATCTTTTCCCTATAGCATTCATTAAAAGCTCAGGTCTTTCTACTACCAATGTTAGTCCCTTATTTCTTTCTCTTTGCACATATGATGGATCTTTTCGTCCATGCATCGCTTACATTACTTTACCTATCACAGCTTGGGCCAAAAACTCTTTATGTAGTTTTCTTTTTCATTAAATCCTCAATTTCATATAATCACTTGGTGGGCCATGACTCCATGCCATGCAAGTTGTTCCTTCTACGGTACATCGATGTGTCAAATTATTATATGAGGGCCATTTAAATATTGCAACCACTTTCTACTCCAAACATTTAAATATTGCAACCATGATCCTGACGCTAGACTTCTTACTCCAACATCTGACACAACTAATGGGCTGCAACCCATGGATACTCCAGATCATTTGCCACCACTTGAAGGCGTTATTTACATGTTAGATACTTTCCCATCTATATCGACGGCTTCTCCTACTACTAATAATTCTATGGTACTTTATCGGGGCTTTTCCAAACATCGACGTTATACCACCTTCAATGTCTTCTCATGCACAATTGACATCTACACTACCTCCTTTCACATGTACACTTTTCACGAATGAATCTTATTGGGAGAACATTCCATTTTATCCAACTTTGTCTAACACTATTCACAATGCATGATGGTCTGGATCAGCTCGAGTATACACTTGAAAATCTTATGCCACCACCTCACTCTCCTCATCTCTATCATGGGTTTATTTACATTATTGTTACATATGGCTTGCACATCTTCCATATATTAGTATTATTTGCACATGATCGTTGCACTTCTCCACTTACACTCGGATAGTCTTGGATTGATTACATTGGGTGCACATTAGATCTTGATCATATAGACATATCATTCCCCATGGAATTTGGATGATTTTTATTTGTAATGACTCATTTCTTGGCTATTCACAAAATATTACTCATTGGTATGCCCATAGTTTTCCATTTCCACCTTTTGCTGACAAAGAATATGACAATTAGCATGTACAATCTACGTTGCAATGGATCTTTACTCAAACAACCCGACACTATCACTTATCAAGTCTCAAATGCCTCACATACGGTTTCAACCATGACAATGATGACCTTTTAGATGATGTTACTTGAGAAATCTCATTATCCACATCTACTTAGGGGACATCACACTATTTCTCCCTCCCTTTATAACATCAACATGCGTCTTATCTTCTCATCACTTTACATCTAATATCTCTCATACAACATACATATCTTCATATATTGGTATCGATATTTCCTAAGACACACTCATGTTCTTTCCATTCTTACATTTACTTGTTGAGGGGTCTCTTACAATAAGAGCATGTTTCATCTTCCCATTATATCCTTTATTGACATATCTCTCTATTACATAATCCTTCATACATGCATCGTTATTCACGTATACAATACAATCTTCCATCATACACTCTTTCTTATCCTTCATCATCTTCATATATCACCTCTATATCTACTTCAAACATTATTCCTCGAATAACGAGACTCATCAACATACACTTGGGGTATCATACTCACCCCCATACCTTCTTGCATTATATATGACCATATATATTACATATATCACATCTAGTATCGTACATTCATCATGTACATCTTGATATATTTGTATCATCATTCCCCGATGACGCACCCTCATGCTTTGGTTCACCTATACACATGAACCTCACACACTAAACACTACATTACACATTAAACTATACACTCTTCTCATGTCTATCTATCAATATAAACACAACACAATAACAACAAATACCCTTTGCACATACTCAACACAACATACAACACACTCGACATACTTATAACCTACTACACAATCAACACTTTCACAACATACCCCTCCTACATAACGCAACACATCTTTCTTATGCACAATAAACACACAAAAATTACACACATAATGTTCCCATAACCAATCTCTTTCGACAACATTCAACATAGCTTCAAAACATCTTACACCAAACGACATATTCACAACACCTTTCTATTATGTACAAACAACAATGAACACATTGCACATTGAACATGTATCTCACACACTCAAAGTGAAACACTACCTTATGATGCACTCTACTTCCATGGTCCATACCCGATTGTTGAAGTTATATATCTCAAATGGAACTCACCATACTCACGATTTTACTCACTCACTCACGCAATCTCTCTACACTTTACACTTTATCGATCACATCTTTCTAAAGACACACATTCGAACCATTTCCCAATGATGTACTCTTGTTTATGGTTTATTATTGAGTACAAAGGGGAGTATACGAATGAACCTCATTTCATGTATACACATCTACTCGGGGTCACGTGGCCCCTATCATTCACACTACATTTCATTCTATCTTCCTCACAACATACTTGCATTTATTGGTTGCCTTTACTCTTACTTACTTATACTTTTACATGTTCACTTTATTACACGTGCTAGATAAATATCTTGTATGTCATTATCTTTATCATACACACATGTGCATTCACTTTCCTTTCTATTTTTGATCACAAATTCTATAGATTCACACACGCAACATGAATTCTTAGCATAATACCTACTACTAGTCCCACGAGACTCCCGGGGTGTCAAATTTTGTAAACTACAAGTGTTATTGTTTCATTTTTCATAAAGCACACTACTTGATCAGATTATATACTTGCTTTGACATACTTTTTATCTTTCTAACATGCTAAAGCAGTGCTTCATTTGCAACATTTGTTATGCAGGTCTATTTGCTACCATGGTTTTCTATTAAATTTCTTGACATTGTTTGTTCTTATCTCATATCAGTATGTCATTATTTGTGGGCTTTTCATTTTGTATTGTGTGCACATTGTCTACTTTTGGCTTCATTGCCCTTGATTGTCTTTTGACATCGTGAATGGTGTCCCATTTTTGTAACCCTCTTTTAGTAGTTTACATCGTCTTCTTCCGCATTTACATTGTCTTCTTGTGTCTTACATGTTATTTTCTTATTTTACACTTTGTCTTCTACATGCGTGTTTGTCTTTTCTTGTACTAACACTTGTCTCCTAGCCAATTTTTGTGTGTACATTGGTTTCTACCAAGTACATTCCCTCTCCTCCTACAAGGCATAATTTCATCATAGCGGGCATTCCTCCTTTGGGCCGCATACTCCTTCATTGATGTTGTATGTACCCCAAATGTGTGGCATCATTTGGGTGAATCGACACCCCATACAATGCCAACCATTCATAGTGCAACATAGTACAATACCGGTACAACAGAGTCGTTAGCATCAGATAAGGCTCAGAATCAAACTTGGGTCCTTAACACATCATAGACACCAATGCTCGGACTAGGACATTAGTGCCTAGGCACCCCTAACTCTTCCCCGGATTCCTATGACTAGAGGTAGTTACACAAGATTTGGCGCTTTAGCACATTTTATAGAACTCCACGTGTAGTAGTGGCTTTACAAGGCACACATCAAATGTACTTGTCATTCATGCACTATAAAACATTTTCTACTTTTGCGTTGGATTGAATTGTTCGAAATGGATCAAATTTTTACACACCATCTGTAATGGTTTTCTACATTGCAGGAAGCAGTTAAAGGTTGGAGGATGACACTAAATTTTTCTCCCTTCACTTATTCCATGGCTTGGCATGATATTTCCCCAAAAAATCATTGCCAATGCAACTAGCATGAGATCTCCTGAAAAAATCATTTTTCTACATCTTCAAGATCCTTTCTACACCCCTTTTCTCATCACAGATCAGGTACACATGTTCCTTTTTCATTTGTGTATTTTACATACTTTCTTACATACTCTTTATACATTTTGACCATGTACACGCATATTTGACTACTTGTTCATTCTTCTCTTTTATAGGTTCATCCTTATGGGAAGCGGTAGTGACATCAAAAGCACCATCAACAACACATCAATCACATCAGCATCGACATCAACAACAAGCACATTGCAAAATCTACACATGTTTTTTTCCCTAGGGTCATTTTCATCATCACTTTTTACACCTTAGCATCCACGCTTCACATTTTTATCACTCCATGCTTTTCCTTTTTCTACACATCTCTTATCTACTTTATGTTATCGATATTTCTCTCAACAAAATAAAGTGGGGAAAATATAGACTCAAAATCACACACTTTGGGTATCTATTTAGTCTTGATTGCATGCTAATATTCATATGATTCCTACATAAGAAAAATACTAACTAACCCATGTCTTTGGCCACTTTTCTTTTCTTTTTATTGCCATTTTGGGTCTTACACCCTTTATATCTCAATCTTCCTTTTTAGACCTCAATATTTATCATCCTGAAAATCGGTGCCCAACCAGACACCAACACCAGTGCCCTCGTCCCCTTTGAAACCCCGACCTCATTATACTATGTTCACATCTTTTGGGTCCTTTCTAGCTGTTTGAGCATCTTATATTTTTGGTAGCCAGCCTTTTCGGGGATGATTACAAAATTTAAGCAAGGGAATCATATAAATATAAAGTTATGTGATTGTAATAAGGGACCAAGAACTAATCATTAGCTATCATCACCTATGGTTACATCCATCAAACATCTAAGAGCTCCATTACATCCATCTAGTGCCATCCAAGGAACGCAAGAGCTAGTTATTCTACACACACTTCATAGGAGGTGAAGTTTATTATATTCCATGCACACATCTATTACATTTATTTACATCTAGCTAATTTTCTCACTATCAAGTGTGACATGCACAAGAGCCTCCTAGGGCACAATTCCACACACATGCACCTAGAACTACATTGGATATAAAATATAGTGCAGTGCTTTCACCGTAAGTTCACTTGTTTGACAACTGAGGATAGTCCAAACCCTCATTTTGTATCTTTATTTATAGGATTTGATGTCTTTTTTAGGGTTTTGTAGGTGGAATCTTTATTGCAGTTATTTGCAACCTCAACAAAAATAGTACAAAATACTAATGACCAAAGGTGAAGGAAAACAAACACCTGGCGACCACTCAAAGGAGGTTTTCTAAGCATTTCCACAAACATGGGCACATAGAAACAAGTCTGGGGCACTCGTAGGTGCCCCTATCCCTCTCTAGGTGCCCCAATCTAGGCGAGTTTCTCAACTCACACACTTTTCTGAGGCTATGTGTGATGCTTCTCCCTCTCTACTAACCCATTCATCACTTCGGCATAATTCATAATTAATTGCAAACCAGCTAAGTTACTTCATCTCCTCTTTTCACTTAAGGTTTCATTATTTCTTAACTTGGTTTTCTTGGATCTATATTGTACTTAATGGTTCATTTATTTACTTCTACAATAGTAATTATATTAGGCATATATTTACATATTTAGCTTAATCATTGTTAACAATGGAAATGTTTTTTTGATTGAGCTTACTTGTAGAATTGGGAGATTGAAGGAGATAAAATAAAAGTGGACCATTTTTCATTATACACTTATAGGCATACCCTTATGTTTCCTTTTTCTTTAAGTTGTATGACCATTACTTGAAAATTTATTGAAACTAATATTGGTGACAATATATTCTATTTTTATTTTTATGTTTTCATTGTATGAGGATTGTGATGATGGCTATACATACACCATTATGCAAGGGTTAATGCACCTTTATAATATTATATGTGCATGTATATGCAACACATGGATTCGATATGGGTGTATTGTTGGTGTCTAGTATGGAAATAATATTGCTTATTTTCCGGATGTGTTATGTAGACTATAGCCTTTGAACAAGACAAGTGTTTTTTCCTATCATGAGGATTTCATTGATATTGTAAAATAAATTATTATCTAACTTATTAATCACAAGTGATTATGATGGTGTTTTAACACTGAATTAATTAAAATTTATATTTAATTAAATTATATATAGGATTGAGGAATGTTATATGAAATAGGCAAATTCATATTACATAGATTATATTTTCATAGTGGAAAATAGGACATTTCAAGCACAATATATCAATAAATAAATGGAGAATATAATTAGGGTTTGAGAGATGACTTAGTTAGCTAAGGTTAAATTTTGACTATGTTGATGAGTTAATACTACACCCTTAACCCTAGGTCATTTATGAGGATATAGATAGCCGACCTATGGCTAACATAATCTCTTATCATGTCATATCATATTTATTTATGCTTTCATATGTTTAGTGGGTCGGCCTTAGAATTGTGGATAGTATAGTAGGGTATATATATAAGAGTTAGATAATAGGATATTATCATCATATTGAGGACATGATTCTTATTGTATGGTTTTAGAGGTTGCCCTAGAAGTAACTAAATCATTCTACTTAGCCATAACCCATGGAATAAGACAAAACAATTTATGTGGGGAAGAGAATAAAAACCCTTGTGCTTAAAAAAGAAACCACTATGAATGAGGTGGTGTGGATGATTTTTCAATGTTGTTCCAAACATCCTCCCACCATCTCACATAATTTATTATCCCATATCAAAAAATAATATCTCATGGATTTCTCTAAATATTTACCTCAGTATAATAGATGTTGGAGCTTTGGATATTATGGGTGGGTGTTTCACTATAATTCCATCCTCCCTCAAAAAAATCCATACCGCACACTCACCGTGGTGTTTTACTATGGTTTTTGTATTCCAATTGAAGATGACATGAATGGTTGTTGTGTTTTACTATGGTTGTTGTTACTTTTATGGGAAAAACCATTGAAGATGACATGAATATTATCTCTCTCTTCATTGGTTGTGTAGCGAGACCATTTGGCCAAAAGATGGAAGATATATTGAGTGTCACTCTTAGGATCCCACTCTTAAAATGGATTTCCCTTCCCATATAGTATTTTTATTTATTGGTAGGAGAGATTCTTCGATTACTACGAGGGCTTCACACAAATATAATCCCGAGTGATTCATGTCCTTTTGATGTTATATGGTAAACTCATGAGTGAGTCCTAACTCACCCTCTATACAAATATAATCTCTGAAAAAAAAAAATCCATGTACTTGTGTAGTGCCCACATTTTTATATTCATTGTATTTGAATCAACAATTAACACAGATCCAATGGTATTGCCATGCTAGAATTCATTTTCCACCTTGATTGAAATGTAGCAAAATATGGTTGTAAATAATTTTACTCAACGTAAGTGTGTATGGATTGTAGAATTATATGTCTTTATTTATGGATAACTTTAAAGGACCTTGTTATGTTGAAGGCGTTACCCCTATGGGAAAAGGCTTTGCAGACATTCATGGGACTGTGTTAAATTCAAACAGCCTAAATGACGGTTTAGCTATTTTTAACAATTTTATTTATTTTAGTGGTTACCAGTTGCATGTTTTGGGATTTTTTTATTTAGGGATTTTGGTATTTAGGGTCACGAGTGGGTGGGTAAGCCATTGAGAAACCATATAGAAACATCAAAAATAATTACAACGTAAGAGGATATACTTGGAGAATTCTGAGAAGTTGCATGGTGCCATAATCCATATTAAGGAATGTCTCAATCCTTTCGATAATGATTGAATTTGATATAGAATCATGTTTTCATTGGCATCAGTCATTCATATTTATTTTGAGTTAGTGTAAGTAGTGAATGTGGCTTAAGAGGTTCCACTTTTGACAATTCTAATTATTTTACTGTTGTAGAATTGTATATGGATATTTACATAATGGTAATATTTACTCGGTAATATATTGAGAATTAACACATGTATGGAGCAATGTGATGATCACGGAAGGTTGTTCTATTGGATATTTAGTTCACCATTGAGATTCAAAACCTAAAAATTGACAGGATAAAACTATGCACATGGTTGTAATTGTCTTGTCATGTATTAGCAATTTAGCATGCATGAGAGAACCGATTTTTTTATAAAGTTATATATAGTACTGGAAAGCATCTTATTCACGAATACAATGTTTTATGACACTTAAACACGTGGAAGGTCTTGATCTTCTAGATGATAGGAAAACATAGAGGATGAACTTGATCGACAACTGCATGTTTGGGGCTTTTGGTATTTAGGTATTTTTTGCTATGGGTATTGCAGGAGGATGTATATTAGGAGCTGGAGGAGTAGTCAAGAGTTGCAGATATGGTAGTACTGCGATAATGGTGATGTAAGTGAGCCTTGTTTCAGGCCTTGTTGGAAATCATTGGATTGTTTTCCATTGCTCGTTAGGGTTCAATTAATTAGTGACATTTTTAGTTTCAGATCTATTTTTTATTAGGTTTTTAGTTAGTAAATTAATGAAGGGTATTGAAAAAATATTCCATGCGAAAGAAGAAATCATGATATTGTTTCCTAAATCTCAAAACAACAATGAAAGACTACCATCGTAATGACACTGATATACAATGGTCACTCAGAAGGTTCAAGCTCATATTATAGCTCACTTGAATTTGTAATCCTTATCTATAGGAATTGTGTGGGGAAGTGAATTCACAATCCTTATCTATGATGATGGTAGTTTTAGTTTTTTGTTTTAATTTTTTTGCAAGGTTTTTTATATTTTTTCATAAAAGTGGGTTTTTTTCTTTTTTTTTCAGTCTTTATGAATATGATAATTCCACTTTGATGTAGATTTTTTTTCTTGATTTATAATCAAATCAATACTAATTTAAGATAAAACTGAAACTTATGTTCATGGTTAGGATGAAGATAAAAGTATCCTTGTTCAATATGTTGATGAGGAAGACCACGCGAGGGACATGGAGGAGTATTTTCTAGAGATGACATCACCTGAGAAAGGAAACAAGTGGTTGTGGAAGGAATCAACCCCAACATATGTACAAAGACCTCAGGGATCATTTTATCTTCCATTACATCTTTACCACTTTGGTTAGACTACTAGTGTGAACTAATTCATACGAGATGGATTTGGTTCTTTAATTTTGTTTTTAATCTTGAGATCCTTTTTGAAATGTGATAATGTTTCTATTCATGCCTAGTTTTAATTTTGGGTTTTAGCTGACTCCAATTGAAAGAGGGATTTCTCATTAATGAGGCTCTCTTTCACAAGCATAAACAATTAATTCAAGTGAAAACTTAATTAGTTATACACAACTATTTTCTCCATGATAGTTGTAATGTGTTATGTCTAATTCTTTTCTCATCTACAATATATTTTGGCTTGTCATTTGTAGATTGTAAACAAATTGAATTGTGTAGAATTACTTTATAGCTAAAGAAATCAAAGATTGTGCCAATTGGTATGGATTTATTTTTTATTATGATGATTTTTGTCTTCTTATATTCAAAAATTTTTCTTCTCTATTCTAGGTCCTGCAGTATCAGTCGAGATTGCATTTTGGTGAATTTCTAGAAAAATAAGGTGATTTCATCATAAATTTTGTTAATTCTGTTATCTAATTCTTCAAATCCATGTTTTTGCTTCTAACGTATGTATTCTCACTTTTTCCTTAATTTGGTTTTACATTTTAAGCTCTTAATTGGTAGAAAGAAATTTCAGGTAGCAGATATTAATCAAATATTTCAAGTTGTAGAATATGGGAATTTTTGATTTGTTTACAACTACCTTATTTTTCGTAATGGAAAATATTGCATGTGTTTTCAATTATGCCGGTGGGAATCGAAACCGGGGCCTATTTATTTCTCTTTTAAGGATTTCAATCCAGATGCATCGAATTGTTTTTGTTGTGCTCTTGTTTAGTTAAGCTGGGTGGATCTTTTATTGCTAATATTTATTAGCAATTTTCATGGTTTTATAAGTTTGACCTCATGTTTTCATGTTTGCAAAGACAATAAATGGCCAAAATTGTTAATGCTTTGATCTTGTTTTAAGGCCTCAAAATCGATTTCATACAACCTTTTTAACAGTAAAAATAAGAGGGAAATTTCACTCCTAATTAGTGAAACCAGTATGTTTTCCAGATGGTTTTTGTATCAGCTGTAAATTCTACATAATAACTAGGTTTTTATTTGTAGTAGGTAGTAATCCTTGAAATTGGGGGCAGAGTATAAAGAAACAATGACGGTCCCTCTCACATTGTAGTTATTCATGAGGCACACATCTTGAAAAGAAAAGCTTGTAACGGGTGCAACTTTTTGGAGGAATGGCTCTTGACGTTGTCGGCAATGAATTTGTCTCCTTACTCAAACTTATGTTCGATAAGTAATAACATGAGGGATGTTCTGCGAGACATTATTCCCATTTTGGACACTTTTGCTTTTGGGCCTTTGGCGTAGACCATATTCCAAAACAAAGTTTGATAAGACTCTGGTCGAACAGGTATCTGCTTACAAGCCCTTAAAGTATCCCAAATTTGTGTTTGTAAGGTGTTATATCTATTACAGATCTTTAGTCTATGTTAATATGACAACAATCTTCCTAATCAAATATATGTCTTGACCTCGTGAATCCAGAAATGCAAAATTAAAAATGTCTACATGTGAAAATTTGAAAATAACTAAATTCAATTATAGGTAGTAGCAGAATGCAGAGGATTACCACTTGCACTCAAGGTGATCGGAAGTTATTTAAATGGTCAGCCCGAAGTAGCATGGATAAGTGCGAGGAACAATCTTTCAGAAGCATAAACAATATCAGATGAACATGAAGGAGGGCTTCTGCAACGCATGGAAATGAGCTTCACAGGGCTAAAGAGTGATGAGCAGCGCCAATGCTTTTTGGACTTGGGATTGTTTCCGGAAGATGAGAAAATCCCTTTTGATTCTCTATTTGATATTTGGATTCATGCTCACAACATAAAATGGATTGATGCTTTTGATATTTTGCTTGAACTTGAAAAATGAAATTTATTGGATCTGGTAAATGATCTCAGGTGAGTGCCTACTATTCGATTTTGATAATTTGTCTAATATTAGATATCATTTGTTTTAGAGTTAAGCGTCTAGAAATAATTTGATACTGAACCATTCCTTCAGTAACCCTTCTTTCAAGTGATGCTCAAGTAAATCTTATACTCAGCGATATCAATGTTTTCTCATAAATCATCCAGGGACTACTTATGGCAGCACTAGTGAGCTATATATAGTTCAACATGATGTGTTGAGAGACTTGGCTATTTATTTGATAGCCAAGAATAAACCTGTAGACACACGCAAAGTGCTAATAATGCCAAGAAAGGAAGATTGCATTCCCGAGAGCTTGAAAGATAACTCACATCAACAATTTGTTGCAGAGATTATATCCATTCATATAGGTTGACTGATTCAAATTAGTTTTGTGCATTTTCTTCAGCCATGTAACTATGCCCAATCAATTTAAATTTATTTACTATCTATTTACTCATGGTTATTCACCCACTATGGTTTTGAATTTTGTATACTTGTACAAGGTCAAGGAATGAGAACCAATGGCCTGAGATGAAGTTTCCAGAGGCCCGAGCTATTGTACTAATATTTACTGGGAATGAATATTTTCTTCCACCATTTTTGTAGACAATGGCTGAATTTAAAGTACTGGGATTGTGACAAGGTTTACTGAAATATGCTGAAATATCAAGCTTTTTATCTGCATAATTTGGACTTGTTGTCTCTCTCTTCTTGATCTACTTGTTGGTGCACTCGATTTTCTTATATTTCCACTACAGATATTGATATGCTTGAAAACATTGAAATTGGAGAGCAGAATGCCAGAGATGAGGCCTACAAGGTAGCAAAGAAGAAACCTAGGATCTATGAAAACAAGTAAGTGGGATAGTTCTTTTGATAATCAATTTATGATCTTATTCCTTTAGGCTTTGAAAAATTAACTGATTATATTTTTCTGATAGATTTCAAAATGACATAAATGCAGTAAACAATTCTTCATCAATATGATGACCCATTTAAGGAGGAGGTTAGTTTTATTCTTGATGTTCATTTTAGTGGACTTCATATACTTAAAACTATCATTTATTTAATATCTATCTTGTGTATAGTTGGATTGACAACTTAAATTCTTTTCAGGGGTGTGACTCGGATGAAACAGGAGGTATCAATGATGAATCCCAGAAAAAAATTGATGAGGTATGAAGACGAATCTCCCTTTTTATAGTAGGGTTGGGGTAGCATTTGTTTTAACTGGTTATCAAATGGATATTTTGTTAATCAATATCTGATATTTGGCTTACACTCTGACAATAGCATTTTATTTTCAGCTTCAGATATGCAAGAGGTCAGCAAGGTATAACCATGGGTAACTGATCCGAAGAGTTGCTTTCTCAAACTAGGATCAATGTTTCAGATTATTATACTCATGATGAAATGCTTCAGTTCAAGAAACCCAAGAAGAAGAAGTTGCGAGGAAGGATAAGTTGGATGTTGACGCACTTGAAGCAGAAGCAGTTGCTTCCAGGATTGGGCATTGGAGACCTTGGTTCCGGGTGGTACACAAAGAAGGGGTTTGAGGGAAGAGGCAAAGAAAGTTGAATCCAAGCAATGGAAAAGTGCATATAAAAGTGCATATAATAAAGTAGCAGAGTCTTCCAAAGTCCTTTGAGATGAGAAGCCATTGGATGAAATGAAGGTCTTCAAATAAAATAGTATGCAAAACACTACCACTCATGATATAAGATTTGCAAATGTATATGTACGAATTTGTAACAAATTTGAAATGTAGAGATAAAACCTTTAAATGTAATACTTCATCTATATTCCTACACTTACAAAATCAATCACACACCTTATCAACATCAACTACAAAAGTAATAACTATCCCTCTAAATCAAATAACATATATCATTCAACGTTCACATTGCATTGTACACATGCGATTGCTATTTTATAGATAACTTTAAAGGGAAGTGCATACATGTTAATCAATGTTATAAGAGATAAATATTAATGAATTAGTTATTATAACTATGAAATAGTTTCAACCACTAATTATAAATTATTAAATACCATTTTTTTAATGGAGTGGATCATTTAACATATTAACTCTTAGTCTCCACAAAGGACTTAATCATATACTTTCCTTTATACAAAATTTAGGCGCATCTATTAATTTAAATGTTTTTAAAGGCATTTTTAAAATACTTCTTTTTGTTATAAGAACCTTAGTTTTTATAACTAGCAATCGCATGTGTATAATGCAATGTGAACGCCGAATGGTATATGTTATTTGATTTAGAGGGATAGTTATTATTTTTGTAGTTGAAGTTGATAAGGGGTGTGATTGATTTTGTAAGTGTAAGAATATAGATGAAGCATTACATTTAAAGGTTCCATCTCTACATTTCAAACTTGTTACAAATTTGTACATATACATTTGCAAATCTTATATCATGAGTGGTAGTGTTTTGCGAGTAGTTTCTTTAAACTAAACATGAATACATGAAGACATGTGGGGTGTTCTGTTGGAGTGGATGGGGATTGCAAGGTGGAAAGTAGTTAGAAGGAGAGGAGGAACTAGTGTACATGTACGAGGAACCGAAACAAGGTTGGTATGTGAGAGTGTTGCAGATTTCAGAAAATGGAAAGCAGAGTGTTGCAAAATTTCAGGATTTGCTAGAGAAATTGTTATGAAACATGAAAACATTTCCATTATTTCAAACATAACCTATATTCTTATGGTGCTTGTTGGTGTTTGACAAAATGCCTCAGTGAATTGTGTTTCATGGACTGTAATAATTCATAGCTTGTTCATGAGCATTTTTATGCAATAAGCTGGTGTAAAGAGAGAAGCCTTTCCTAATATGATCCTAGCTGGTGCCAAATTTGAAGCCTTGCTAAAAGAACAAAAAGGAGTAAAAAACAAGGCTTATTGTTCTGTGTATATTTGAGTAGTTTTGAGTGCATGTAATTGCACTTTCGTTCGAGTACTAACAAATTTACAAAATTGGTTACAAATTTCACTTCAATCCCATACACACGATGCTCTCCGTCTAATGTAGCAAAAATTATATCAATACGAGCTTACTTGATGTTAATTCAAGATAGTTGGACAACATGTGAACATAGATTCTATCAAAAGTAGACAACAATGCAGTCTTGGGATTGTAAGAAAAATCTTCCAGTTGGCCTTGCTTTGCACCAAGAAATGACCCTCTGATCGATCCACCATGCATGAAGTTGTCGAGTTCTAAAGTTGATGTTGCCAATGCCTGCTCCAAAGCAAGTTCCTAGTATCCAAACAAACCAAATGACCCCTAGTAATAATTACATGAGGTATTTGGATGAATATGCAAATGGTAAGCACAAAGATGTTACAGGGATATGCAGATGGTAAGCACAAAGATATTATAGGGAGCAAAACAACACTTTTGATGGGAATTTGTTTGTGTGACTTGGTGAGGTGATTTCACAAAACATTGTTCGAATGGAATGAGATTGGGATGGTGTTGTGATTTAATTTTGGCACAATACATGATTGGGATTGAAAAGGATTTTAACTTCTTAAACATTTGATTTAAATTCTGATTCCTTATTCGTTATGATGCAATTCAGACCCTTTCCTTCTTTGTAGAGCCATTGTTCCTTCTCTGACATCTCTACAAATGAAAGATACATATGAGAATGCATATAATTTTCCATCTGAGGGGAACGATCGAGCCCCTGTTTAGGCCGTATAAATATCAAAATATGTTAAAAAAAATCGAGTGTTGAGTGTGTGAGTGTTGAGTGTTGTATATTCTCACACACACATTTTCTATCTAAGAAGCAATCAAAAGTTTCATTTTTCGTATCCCAAAGATAGTGAACTGATCAGAACATGAATAGCAAAAAATAAACTTGAAAGCATCAAAAATTTCTTTCTTACTTCAACCAATCTACTTTGAGTTTTAGTTCTAAACCACTTTGCAGGATATGAATAGATGTTCCCAAATTCTTCAAGAGTGCATGCATTGGCCCATCTTAAAGTGAATAAAGTTGTAAATGCAAGTTGTTTATTTATAATAGTATTGCATTAGTTTTCATTTCCTCTGGACAAGAATAGATTCAAATTCATTTCAGCAAATAAAGAACTATCATATAATCAAATTTATTTGCAGGCTTCAAGCAGCCAGGTAACCAACCAACAAATGTCCTTACAATCTTTTACCTACCTACCCGACACCATGCAATCCAACCCAAACTGCTAGAATTAGCTTACAATGTTAAAAGGAAGAAACATATATTTGATCTTCAAATCAAATTACCAGTCCTTCCTGATCTCAAAGGTGTAATTGATTTCAACATGGCATCTCTCATCATCATCTACAAACTGAAACACAAAAAAAAAAAAACATCATTGCAGCCATTAAGCATTTATATCCCACCGAAAAATACACATCACAGAATAATGATGCCCACAAATGACCAAAATAGGTTAATGGAATTCACAACACAGCTACTGAAGAGCAACGAACAAAAAATGATTCCAAAGCAAAGAATGATGATTATGAAGAATACCAACGGGCTAAGAGGCATGCACGAGGAGGAGGAGGAGATTCAACTGATGCAAAGCACAACAACATTGGACCGGGAATGGCAGCACCGCTTCCTCTTTTAATGGTGTTCAACAAGGTCCAACTGTAGTGGCATCAAAGGAATCATCAAAGGATTTGCCTATCCCCATAGCTATTTCGGAGTTCTCTGCAGACAAAAAGGTATCTACAGTTTTTACCACCAATGTAGTTGAAAATAAGGCAGATAATATTGCCAGATCTCGTGAGGTTATTGGGAAAACCAACATAGATGGGAATGCTTCAACGACTGGAAAAGGTGGAAGTTTGTCACTTGATGCTTTAGCCAAGGCAAAGAAGGCATTACAAATACAGAAAGAGCTTTCAAAAAATTTGAAGAAACTGCCTTAGTTGAATAAATTTGCCGGTACAAGTTCTATTGCAACATCATCTTCAAAGAATGCTTTTCGACATTTGGGGCAACATCTCTCAAGTCTCCAGCATCAACATCCATCTCTGTGCTGTAGTAATGACAAATTTGGCTACAGTTCAATCTAAAGCATTTGTGTCAGCTAGTATGCCAACATCTATGCTAGTATCTACAGGAAATATGAATTTTGCACCTGGAATGACTAGAGTAGGAGGTCATGCAAATATTTCTAATTATGAAGCAATAAAAAGAGCATAAGAATGGGGTTCCACCAAGATCCTGAATTGATGTCATTTTTAATATGTTTCTTGGACAAATGTTTGATGAATTTGGTACTGTTGGCTAGCAAAAACCTGCCAAGGCTCCTATACTTCGTCTTAATGTACAAGGTCATGAAATGCAGATGAGAATTGGAATGTCATCAACAAACCAATTATCACAAACTTAAGCACCATAGTTTTAATCCCCTGCTCTCAAAAAATTCCTGACAATAAGGGCAACAACATTGTGAGTTCTGCTTTAATTTCCCTATTTTGTAATGTATAAATCATATACGACAAATTTTACCTCTTCAAACTTAATTTGGGAAGTTTTTTCCATGTTGGCTGCCGATTATAACAAGATAGGACTCTAAGAACATAAAAAATGAGTGTGTGCATGCGAAAAATCTAAACTGCAGAAAATATGAATTTTGCACCTGGAATGACTGGAGTAGGAGGTCATGCAAATATTTCTAATTATGAAACAATAAAAAGAGCACAAAAATGGGGTTCCACCAAGATCCTGAATCGATGTCATTTTTGAATATGTTTCTTGGACAAATGTCTGATGAATTTGGTACTATTGGCCAACAAAAACCTGCCAAGGCTCCTGTACTTCATCTTGATGCACAGGGTCGTGAAATAGATGAGAATGGGAATGTCATCAACAAACCAATGATCACAAACTTAAGCACCATAGTTTTAATCCCCTGTTATAAAAAAAAACATGACAATAAGGGCAACAACATTGTGAGTTCTACTTTAATTTCCCTATTCTATAGTGTATAAATCATATATAGACAAATCTTACCTCTTCAAACTTAATTTGGGAAGTTTGTTCCATATTGGCTGTCGATTATAACAATATAGGACTCTAAGAACATAAAAATGAGTGTGTCTATGCGAAAAATATAAATTGAATTGGGTTGCGGAAGATGCATGTTGCATGTGGATTGTTCTAGTTTATTATGGTCATAAGTTATAACGGAATTGCGGTCACTCTGATATAATTTTAATTTTTAATTTTTGGGATGGGCAACTTATTTTTAATTTTTTATTTTTGGGCCGCATTCGAATGTAACTGCCAAAACATGCAAAAAGGGAAATTCAAGAACATCCAGATGACGGTCAAATTTGACATAGTCCCGTGAATGTCCGCAAAGCCTTTTCCCATAGGGGGACACATTCGGCGTAATAAATATGGTATTTGGTTTTAAAAACATTATACGAAAGTATATTTGACCACCCTTTCTCACTTGATAAATATCATGACTTTAACTTTTATACTACTTAAATGAACTATTTGTGCAATAAATGATATCTTATGAAAACATCAAATATTATTATCCTCAATCTAAAATTCATACATATATTTATTATCTTCATAATGTATTAAAACTCTAATTCAAAACATGGATCACAATTTTACATAATTCCAAAAAAATCTCTTCGAAAATTAATTATTTATCAAACATATTAATAAAAACCCATATAATATTAATTTATGATTAAAATAGAAAAAAACTTTAAAAATATTTTTCTATAATTGTTTATATTTATTATATATCTATTTTTAACTACTTTGTTTTTAATGTCTATATGGAGGATAATTGGAAAAGGATAGGGTACAAATGCTAAAAAAATTATTTTAAAAGAAAATAGTCGAAGAAACAATATGATACAAATGGTTTTATTTGTATTTTTAATATTCATATAATCAAGTGTAGTTGTTTTCCTAATCATTTTTATATAAAAATTTTCATTAATGGAAATCTTTGTCTTTCCCCGCAATACGAATTCCAAGCTCCAACCATCATCTATCATCCATTATTCTCTAAAAAACATCATGGGAACCTTGTCAAACTAGTTCCCCAATGTCCTTTTTCTTGAAGGAGAATTTAAGAGCCCCATACTTCATCAATTCAAGTGAATGAGTTGTCCGAATGTGTGCATTAATGAATGAACTATTTTTCCTCTTTTTATCCCATAAAATGCCATCAATTTATATTTCGATGTTGCCAAATTGATCAAAAGATATGGCCATTTAAATATTTTCATGTCGTGAAGAACAAGAACATAAAACTTGGCGAAATTTGATTAGCTCGGGATTGCCTTTGCCTATGTGTGCATTGTTCCTCCTTTCACCATGTTTTCATCTCTACTTAGTTCAGGATCGGGCCTTTTCTTCCCTTTTTCTTTTATGTATTCCTTTGGCTTTATGAGATGCAAGCCAATAAAATAATGCCACGCTCCTTTGCAGTGTCAATCTCTTGATAGCCTTTATGATTAATTGTGAAGCATGAACCAATAGGAAAGCTCCACACTACTTTACAATTCATCCTTTTGATAACCAATCTTGTCGAGTGTGAAGCATGAACCAATAATAGCGTTCCATGATGCTCACAATGGTATTCTTTCTTTTACCTCTTCTAATATAGTGTGAAGTTACAAAATTAATGAGGAAGCTCCACGCTCTTACTGCGTTGTCAAACTTTGATGACTTTGACTAACACCCATGAAATGTGAGACAATAGGAAATATCCATGTATGGCATGTGTTTTCCTTTCATTGGTTGCACCTTCACATCACAACTTTTACTTGGGTGGAATTAAAACTATTGGCTCTATAGAATACCGCCATGTGTCACCTATTGACCTTTCAACCTTGCATGGACTCGATGCATTATAAAACTTGGTCGATTCTCGCAAACTTGAGGCCCATGAAATAGATCTTCCTTTAAGCTTTCTAGAATGCCGACATGTATCATGCCTTTGGTCATTGATCTTGTGTCATCTGTCTTTGTCTTCCTTGCTTTGGATGCCTGAAATATTATGTAATGCGGCTTATTCTATGGGATTTACGTCCATCGAAGCCAAAAAAAATTAGGAGATCCAAAACTTTCCACGTGGCTCACTTGATGTTTGGCATTGAAATTGATGGCTAAATGAATGTCATGTAGCCTTTTAAATATAACTTGCTAATGAATTAACTAAGACTCCCGTGGGGTTTTTAAATGCCAATGGCCTGTGATTTTGAGAGGTGGAATTTGACGGTCATTTGAATGTCCCAGGATTGTAAAAATGACTAAGTCCATATTATTTTACAATTTTTATAATTTTACACGGGGTGCAAAATTTGGACAACATTTTTGGTGACCTCCAGGGTACATCTTCCTACTAGATGAAGAGACCATTAGTCTTTATGCATCCATTGCACATGGAATCGAGCCTGAAATTTGAAAAACTGCTCTAAACCTAAATTTTTCTTACCCCTGAGCTATATGAATCACAAGATGAACTTAACTAGTCTCATGGAGCTTTTAATGATCTTTGGAATTTCTCCAACTATCTAATTCTTCTATTAAACATGCTCAAACCCGATCTAGGGATGCCTTGGTCTGCTCTTGAAGTTGATTGCTTGGGAATTTTGATTCACTTGATAATTGTCCTGAAACATTGCCTTTTTCACCGAGGAAGGGCATGGGAGTCATGAATTACAAATAAACTTGAGATCGAATGATTGAGCATTTAAAACTGCTCCTATCTATTTTGGCCAAGAAAACTACTCTAAACTCGAAATGAACTTTACAACAGCAACAAAGGCAAAACTATGTACAAAACATGAAAAGCACACATGCTCCAATTGGAAACATGTAGAGTGTGCACAATCACTTATTTTACTAAAATAAAACCTATAATAACCTACTCTAACCAAATATATGAGAAGCTAAGAAAATCTTGAAACCAACAAGGAGAAATAGCTTCCCTTTCTTACAAATTTAGACCATGTGACTGATTTGGCACTCAAATGGTCTTTAACAAGACTGAAAATTGTTTTGAGGCTGTTTTTTCACTCTTTTTCCAAAGTATCAACAAAAAAATATATATACATCCTTTAGTTACTCTCTATTTAGATTTGGGAGGCATTATTGCTGACCTTTGCACATTTTGGCTCATCCTCATGCTCAAAACAAGAATGACTGGTTGTAACTCTTCTTTTGGCTCTAGTTTAGCCAAATATTTGATTGGGCATGGGGCCATTAGAACCAGCAGACGATCCTTGTGATCTCGCCCATTCTTTTGAAGCTCAACCCCATATATGGGATCATCCTGTGAGAATTTTTACAAGGTAAGTGTTTACAACTTGATTTAATCCTTGTTCTTCTTCCATAAACAAATTTTTTCCATCTTATCTTCCTTCTCCTCAACAAAAAAATTTTGACAAATAAAACCTCTCCTCCTCCTAACACATAAATCTCCTCATGACTAGTTGCATCATCCGGAGATATTCTTGAAGAAAGTACTAATTAAACCCCATCTTTTGGCCATCTTGTTTTATTTTATTTTGTCACTTTTGATATTTTACATCCATATGCCCAATTTTTTTCATTCATTTGCCATTATTTTAGCATTGATTGGGGCACCTAGGCTAGTATTGGGGCACCCGTGGGTGCTGTAGTCCCACCAGGGGTGCCCCGATCCTTTTCACACTTTCCCACCACTTTTTTAGCTCTTTCTAGCCATTTTAGATCCTTATATTTTTGTTGTCGGCCATTTCGGGGTTAATTACAAAATTAGATCAAGAGAACCCTATAAATATAAAGTTATGAGACCATAATGAGGACCTAATATCATTCACTACTATCATCCATCTAGAGTTACATCCATGTATTACATTGGAGATCATTTGCATCTACATAGCCCCATCGCAAGCTAAAATTCTAGGACATCTACATCACACTTCATAGGGAGGAGATTCTATTATATTTTATACATTTAGTTATTACTCGCTAATTTACAAAGTGTGAATGACATAAGAGCACTTAGGGAACATTATGCATACACTCACCGAACTACATTTATGTCTCAAATGTAGTGCAACACCCGATTAGTAAGCTAGTTGTTGTGGAAGCTAAGGTTAGTCCAAACCATTTATTTGCATCTTTCTTTTTTAGGTTTTTGATACTTCTATTGCTATTTTGCAAGTCATTAAAACATCTTGGATTATTGGTGACATCTGGTACAGAGAAATGAATCGATGCAACAGCATGCGGTGAGGTTCTTCCACCTCCCATCCCTATGAGATTCAATTTCAAAGCTTTTGTACCGACCAGATGCCCGGTTTGTATACCATAGCACCCATGTGGCCCAATCCTCTCTAGGCACTCTAGTCTAGCCAGATACTCTAGATTCATCCTTTTGGAAGCTTCGCTTTTTGATCATTCCCGCTTCCATATATTCTCTAGTCAACTCTACGACACAGTCCCATGAGCATCTTCTATTCAACTAAGTTATTTCCTCTTCTCTCTTGCACATTAGGGTTTTACTTTTATTACATTAGTTGCTTAATTCATTTATATGCTTCTTTACTATGTTTTTATGTCCTCCTAGATTAGATTAACTAGCATACATTATTTCCATTTTTAGTTAATCATTTTGGTGAACCCAACCACTTTCACACTTAGGATCCTCATTTTTCTTCTATCATGGGTCGTCAAGTTTCTTTATCTAATTTTCTTAAGAGATATCCCAATTTTCAAGTTGTTTTACAAAAATCCCTAGACACCAAGTATTTTGATGACAATACGCCACCACACGAATTAAGTTCTATGCTTCATTATCTATTTTTGACCCTAGTCTTAATGATCCTCCATCTAATCAACCACTATTAGACTCGATTCAAGCCTTACATACATTATTTCAAGATAAATTTTCAGCCATGGAATCCACAATCACATCTCTTAGATATGAAATTCAATAGCTTAAGGATGCTTCTCAATCGCATGTTTGTGCTCCTTCTACATATTATATGTAACAAGATCTATGTGCACTACATGTCATTTATCTAAACTTCAAGACATGCCATTTCCTAGAGCCTCTTATGTTTGAGTATAATACTACACCACATGAAATTTTTACTTAGCTCCTTAGTCATCAATTAATCACTTTTCCACCTACTCATTACTATCCTCCTTATCGACTTACAAAATATCAAGGTCATCCATATTACAACTATCATAGAATCAATGGACATAATGACAATGATCATTATGTTATACAAAGACATAGGATTTGTCATCACCAATCCGGAACTATGATAATTCTTCACTGGGAACTCCTCATGCTATGATTATTTACTAATGCACAGCCTTTAGTTTGGTGGATGTAATCTGGAAACAAAACAACAAACATAACACAAGAATACCATCAACTATGATAAGATGGAATGATGACAAATCTGAAATATCAAAGTAAATTATAATATTAACATGAAATTGTTACAATCTCACCCATGAGGTACTTCAAGTGTTATTGACTTCACTTGCCTTCCATCAATACTATGGGAGAAAATTTACAATTACACCTCTTAATGTCTTCTTCAACACACCTTTAAACTGATGGCTTCCTTTACACACTTCATACAATATTTCTCACTACTTCCTTCTATGTTAAATGAGGGGGGTGGCCTCTTTATTTATAGAACTTCCAGGCTTATCCATCTTATCTCTAAGATAGGATAAGAAATCCACTCTGACGAATCATATTCCATACCTTAACTCTTATCTGTACATGTAAGCTTATCTTTTAAGATAAGATAAACCTTATCATTTCACATGGGTTCCACATTTTTAGAATTTTTACAAATAAAATACACAAAATATTTATGACCTCACTCCTTGTCCTTATTACCAATATAATATTTCTAATTCCTAATCATGTAGACCCTACTTCTCTACTTATCCCAACTTTGACATTTTAACATTACCGGACCACTTACGACAAATATTTACTTTTTACAACATTCCTATTATACTTTGACTATTACCGTACTCTACATTATTGGCGGCAACTGCACGTCTTGGCGTGGCTGTTATCTTCTATCGGATGCTACTACTAATTACACTTAACAACATCCTATTCCTAATACATACATTAATGAAATAGAAATTACGGAGGAAAATTTTAGTGTCGACATCTTCCCCCTTCCTAGCTTCTACTCTGTCCTCAGAGTAGACTATTCTACTGCTTGGAAAATATTCAACTTGTTGTGGTTGACCCATTTCATAATGGGAGTGCCATCCAATTCCTCCAATCAGTATGTACCATTTTCATGCATAGCTGCTATTTTGTAGGGCCCCATCCATTTTGGAAGAAATTTTCTCTGTCTTCTTTTTTTGTATCTGGAATCATATACTAGAACCAAGTCATTCACATGAAATGGAGACCAACGGATATTTTGATCAAAGTATTCCTTTTGCTTCATTTTCTTCTTATGGCTTGTATCCTTTGCTATTTCCCTCATTTCCTCTAGCAAATGAAGATGTACCAACTTTTCTTTTATTGAATCACTTTCATCCATCCTTTCATTTTTCATAACTCTCACAGTGGGAATATCAAACTCAATAGGAAGAACTGGATCAATGCCATAGGCCAACTGAAATGGGGAGTATCCTGTTGCTAACTTTGATGTTGCCCTATATGCCCACAATGCTGCATGAATCCTTTTATCCCACTTATGTACCTGCAAGGCTGCATCTTTTGCTAGAATTTGACACAACACAAAATTTGTTCGTTCCACCTGTCCATTTGTGCTTGGCTTGTATGTTGTTGCCTTCCTGTGCTTAATAGAAAATTTATTGACTAGGGCTTCTACTACCTCATTAATGAAGTGGCTTCCTTGATCTGTTACAATTTCTAATGGACAACCAAATCTGGTGACAATGCGTTCATATATGAACCTTGCCACCTCATCCATGGAAGTTGTTTTCAATGGCCTAGCTTCAACCCACTTGGTTAAATAATCTGTGGCAACTACAATATACTTATTTTGGCATGAGGTAGTTGGAAGTGGACCTACAATGTCTATTCCCCACTTTTCAAAGGGACCAAGTGGAAGAATAGGACATAATGGAGCTGATGAAGTCTTACGGTTACCATGTGTTTGACAAATATCACATGTCTTACAATAATTATAACAATCTTTAAAAAGAGTGGGCCAGTGATAACCTGCATCCAAGATCCTTCTTGCTTGTAAGTTGTCCAGAAAGTGCCCTCCACATGTACCATTGTGGAATTCTTCTAGCATTTCCTTCCCTTGATCACGTCTAACTCGCCTCTTGTTGTCTTGTCCATCGTGTCCTATTCGAAATAATAATCCATGTAGAATAGAATATGAATGAATGGCTTGAGTAATCTTTCTCTTAGTCTTTGCATTGGCACCATCGAAACTTGAATTCATTCATATAATTCTAAATATCTATGTATTCACTAGGGATTGTGTCAAGGGATAACAATGCTTTGCATTGGGGAAATCATCATCATCACAAGATGATCCTAAACCATCATAGGCTCGAGATAGTGCATCTGCATTGACATGCTTCTTTCCTGGCCTATCTATAATATCAAATTCAAATTCTTATAGCAAAATTATCCATCTTACTATCCTCCCTAATGGGTTAGGCTTATTGACAATATATTTTAGAGCCTGATGATCTATTACAACTATAAATTTCTGCCCTAGCAAGTAATTTCTAAACTTCTTTACAGCAAAAATGATAGCTAGAGCCTCTTTTTCAATTACAATATAATTTACCTCAAAGACTCTGCTCATTTGTCTACTCCCAAAGTAAATTAGATGTTCATTCCCATTTTCATCCTTTTGGCTCAAAGTACTTCCTAGTCTTTGCATCCCCGAGGCATCAGTCTACACAATGAATGGCTTGCTCCAATCTGGATTCTTTAAAACAGAAGACACCAGGCTTCCTTCACTTGTCCAAAAGCTTCATGTGCCTTATTTCTGGTTCATAAGTAACATCCTTCTTCAAGAAGCTGGGTTAGTGGCTTTGTAATCTTTGAGAAATTCTTGATGAACCTTCTATAGTAACCCATATGGCCTAAAAATGATCTTAACTTACTTCTATTCATAGGAAATGGTAAATCTTTGATTTTTGAAACTTTATCAGGATCAATACCAATACCATCTTTGGATACAACATGCCCTAACAAAACACCTTTAGAACATCCAAAGACACACTTTGTAGGGTTTAGTGAGGCTTGTGCTTCATCTAACCTTTGAAATGTTGTCTCCATCTGGTGCAGGTGGTCCAACTTGCTCCCATAGATGCAAAAATCATCTAGAAATACTCTAATGAAGGTCCCAATGTAGGGTTCGAACACCCTATTCATCAAACGCTGGAATGTTTTGGAGCATTACACAACCCAAAAGGCATAACTCTATAAGCAAACGTTCCCCAAGGAGTGGTGAACGTGGTCTTCAGCTGATCTTTCTCCGCTATACGGACTTGGTTGTATCCGCTATATCCATCAGCAAAACTATAACACTCCTGGCCAGCTACTTCATCCAAGATCTGATCTGAGAATGGAAGAGGGTAATGATCCTTCTTTGTTTCCTTATTGAGCTTCATGTAATCAACACAAATGCATAGCTTCCCATTATTTTTATTGAGATCACAATGGGAGAAACCCATTCTAAATTCTCCATAGCAAATATGAATCCTGCATCAAACAACTTATCTATTTCTTCTTTTACAGTCTTGGAAAAATTAGGATTCATTCTATATGGCATTTGCTTTATGGGCTTAGCACCATCTACCAGCTCAATAGAATGTTCTACCCAACTTACTTGACGGAGTTCCTTGTAATCAAAAGTGAATATGTGTATGTACCTTCGAAAGAGCTGGAGGTAGGATTCCTTCTCACTCTCCATCACAGCATCACCAATCTTTATTTGTTGGAGACGATCATCAACTTCTTCTTCAGATAATTTTATGGGGTCATGAGTCGATGTGACTGGAAGGATATCCATGACTGAAACATCAACCTCACTTTCTTCATCTTCGGTGTCCACTTCACTGGTACTAGAGTAATCAGAGGATGTCCAATCATCAGTTTCATCACTTGAATCCACGAGTTCTGCCTTATGATGTTGAGGGATCACGTTTATCTTCACCCTCTCTCTACCACGTCCAAGTGTCATGAAGCCTTCATTCCAGTAGTTTCTTGCATGAACTCTCCTTAGCCATGGTCTTCCCGAAACATTGGGTACGCAATAATACCATTTTTCATCACCTGAAAGTCTACCACACATACAACACCCATAATAGATATTGCCACATTTGAAACTACACCTTCTGGTTTAGTTTTTCCCTTATTTAATGACCTTAACATAAGTGTTGAAGGGCGATCAATTTTTAAACCCAACATATTCATTACAGACTCGGTCATTACATTAACTGCAGCACCTCCATCAACTAAGACATCATGAATTGAAATACCATTACATAATACCTCAGCTTGTGGAGCATAGGGATCCGCCTCTGCCTCCAAAATAGGGACCTCAACCTCCTTCCTTTGTCGAGCATTGAGTCCACTTCGTAGCTCCCGCCTCTTCTCAAAAGACATAGCCAAGAGTTGACCATATGTAATATTTGCAAGCCTTTTGGACAGATCTTCCAAGATGGAGTATGGTCCTTGCCCCTGTGAAATCAGAAAATCCTGCACACCCAACTTTCTTCTCCTATGTTTCTTACTAGTTTCTCCTTTCATCTTCTTAGGATCATTTCCATCTTGATTATCTTTTTCTTTCTTTCTTTTTGTTACAAACACATCTACTTCATTATTTCTGCTCTTATCTACTACATCAAAAGAATTCACAGGTGCTTTTCCTTTATCATTATCTCCTTTACCAGATGTAGAAGCTCTATCTGGACAATTATACTTATAATGACCCTTTTTATAACAACCATAACATACAACTTCAAAAATATTTCTTTTTGGACCTCTATCTCCTCCCTGAGAACTAAATTCTTTTCCTTGAAGAAGATTAATAGTTAACTGACCCATCTTTTTGAGTAGATCTTCATACTCAGTAGATGTACTAGGAGAAAGATTTGTGCTCACCGAGAGTGGTTGTGGATTCTGGAGCAAAGGTGCTGGTGTAGGTTCTACTTTAGCAACAATTTCTTTGGGCTCCTCTTCCATACTTTCTTCTTGCCTTCTTGCAATCTCCTTTTCTTGTTCAATGGTAGCTAGGCGGTCATACTTCACTCATTTTCTGATCTCTGGCTTCATCCCAAGAATGAAGTGCTTACATAGGAGATTATCCATGCCATTCATCAACCCATCTACTAATCCTTCCTTCCGGATCTGGGCGTCGAGCTTTCTCCTTAGCTCTAGAACACGAGCATGATAATCCCTTATCTTCTCCTTCTCTCCTTGGGTTAGCTTTGTGATATTGATCATGAGATCTGCATATCTCTGTTGTTCACCAAATTCTTCAAGAAAACTTTCAGTTAATAAATCCCATGAGTTTTTCACATTATCACCTAGTGTTTCAAACCACCTAAGGGTTAAACCATCCAAAAAGGTAGGAAAAAATTCAGTCCATTGTTCCCTTCTTATAAGGCCATTACAAATACAAGATCGTTTAAAATCTTGAATGAAAGAGGAAGCATCTTCATTAGATTGGGCTGAAAAACAGAATCTTCCCCATTTTCAAAAGTAACCACAGTGAAATACCAACCCAAAAGTACAATCAACAAGACTTATGTGCACCAATAATTAAAATCACTATAATAGAAAATAGAAATGACCACGGTAAACTATGGTAAAACTTGACTTACTGCGGTAAAAACTGACTTTACTATGGTAAACACTATTCACAGTAAAAAGTGAAGTTACTGTGGTAAATACTATTCACGGTAAAAAGTGACTTTACTGTGGTAAATACTATTCACAGCAAAAATGACTTTACCATGGTAACTACTATTCACGGCAAAAATGACTTTACCATGGTAACTACTATGCACAGTAAAAACAAGGTTACCCTCCAATTGATTTTTGACTAAGTGGGAATATCTCTCCAGAAAATCCACCAACAAGGAATGGTCTCGACAACGGAACCAAAATGTCATCACCAATCCGACACTATGATAATTCTTCACCGGGAACTCCTCGTGCTATGATTATTTACTAATGCACAACCTTTAGTTTGGTGGATGTAATCTGGAAACAAAACAACAAACATAACACAAGAATACCATCGACTATGATAAGACGAATGATGACAAATCTGAAATATCAAAGTAAATTATAATATTAACATGAAATTGTTACAATCTCACCCATGAGGTACTTCAAGTGTTATTGACTTCACTTGCCTTCCACCAATACTATGGGAGAAACTTTACAATTACACCTCTTAATGGCTTCTTCAACACACCTTTAAACTGATGGCTTCCTTTACACACTTCATACAATATTTCTCACTACTTCCTTCTATGCTAAATGAGGGGGGTGGCCTCTTTATTTATAGAACTTCCAGGCTTATCCATCTTATCTCTAAGATAGGATAAGAAATCCACTCTGACGAATCATATTCCATACCTTAACTCTTATCTGTACATGTAAGCTTATCTTTTAAGATAAGATAAACCTTATCATTTCACATGGGTTCCACATTTTTAGACTTTTTACAAATAAAATACACAAAATATTTATGACCTCACTCCTTGTCCTTATTACCAATATAATATTTCTAATTCCTAATCATGTAGACCCTACTTCTCTACTTATCCCAACTTTGACATTTTAACATTACCGGACCACTTACGACAAATATTTACTTTTTACAACATTCCTATTGTACTTTGACTGTTACCATACTCTACATTTATGGCAGCACCGTCTTGTGACAGCGCCGTTATCTTCTATCAGACACTACTACTAATTACACTTAACAACATCCTATTCCTAATACATACATTAATGAAATAGAAATTACGGAGGAAAATTTTAGTTTCGACAGATCAAACATCTTGAGCATCGTGGTTTCATCTCATTCAATGCATGCTTATCTCCAAATACTACACCATATTATATGGCTTCTAGTACGCATCCTTCTAATCTTTCTAAGAAATTTCTAGGTAATCCTCTTATTGATTACATGTTTGTTATTGATAATCACTCACATGTGCATACTAATTCTTCTCCTAGTCATACAAATACCATAGCATCACATGGTTCTCTTATTTCTAATATTTCCTCTTCTCCACTTAATGTGCATCACACCACTATTTCTCATGCACCTTCTTCGAAAAGACAAGCACCACCTAAGCAACCACCTATAACAACCAATATAGCACTTCTTCCTCCCAACACATCTACAACACTACCAAGTCAAGGTGCACCACCACCTCTCAAAATCAATCACCCTTCTCCTTTGGTAACATCATCAATACCACTAAAGATGCCACCATTCAAGCTTTCTCGCCATCCTATTCCACTTCCGTTTTCTAATTATTTTGTTCAATAAAATACTTCTCCACTCAATTTTTCTATGACATTACCACCTCAGTATCCCATCACTTTTGTTAAGAAAACTACTCCTTACGTGGATCCACTTAGTGTCTTTTGAATAGACCTCCATCACGTATATACTTAGGGGCATAACATCTAACACCCCCTTCATATTAGCATCATCTCATCTTCCATTTTTTCATAGTTATACATTCATATCCTCACATAAACATATTCATCACATGTTTTAGCATTGTTATTACCCAATGAAACACTCTTGCGCTTCAATTCACACTTGACTGTTGAGGGATTACTACACATGAACCCCACACATTGCATAATAGTTACTACACATTGTGTCTATTCACACATCATGCATCTTACATCACACATTATATAGTTATTTTACATCATTTTGACATTTACACATCTACATGTCATACATTGTACTAGTCCTCATCATACATGTGTCACACTTACATCTAGCATTACATACTACTCATCATACACATCACATAGTGTGCATTTCACACTATTAGTCTATCTATGCATTTTTGCATTTCATATCACACATCCTACACATCATATGGTCATCTATTATCATCACATATAATACATTGTCTTCTATGCGCTGCACTCATTACCCTATGACGCACTTTAGTTCCTTGATCCATACTCAACTACCGAGGATTTACAAATCAAATGGACCTTACACTCATCACACATCTTCTATCAAACCTTTCATCATGCAACATTTCTAGCCTTGTGATATACGCTTTAGGCTAAATCATCACCTATTATATTATTTTGCGATGGTATACACCTTAGGTTACATCACCACTCCCTCTTTTCATCTTGTAGTGATATACTCTTAGGGATAAATCATCACTCATCCATTCATCTTATAGTGATATACGTTTAGGATAAATCATCACTTATACATTCATTTGGTCATGATATACACTTTGGCTATAGGGTTTACACACACATCTTCACTAGGTTGCATCTCATCACTACACCTACACATTCATTACATCGCATTAGACACAACACACACTCCAACCATTTCCCAATGATGTCTTGTCATTTAGAGTTCATTCTTGATCTGGGGGAAACAAAAAAACCTCATTGCATATATTTCCATTCACTTGGGAGGCACGTGGAACCTATCACTCCACTTTTCATTCCATTCCATTCCATCCATCCACATACTATATATTATGGTTGTTTTTACTCTTGCTTACTTGTGCTTTTTCATGGTCACTTTATTACACATACTAGTTATATTGCTTGTATGTCATTTATCTATATCATCCACACATGTGCATTGATGTATTTTTCTAGTGGTGACTATAGATACGGTCTCTTACACATGGTATGGATGCTCACCTTATACCCTTCCTACACTCGGTCGGTGGGGGGCATCCACATTCGTCTCTCACGTGAAGCTATTGTTTCATTTTACCTAGCACTCTACATTACTTGCTTTTACACACTTTTGACATACCAATTATTTTTCTAACATGTTAATGGGTGATTCATGTGCAACATTCATTATGTAGGAATATTTGCTTCCATATTTGTTTGTTACATTGTATGCCTTTGTTTTCTTCGTTTATGCGGGATTTTCCCTATGTTTGATGTGCACACTTGTTTATTATTTGTAGTCATGACGGCCTTACATGTCTTACGACATCGTGAGTGATGTCCCATGTTTGTGACACGATTTATGCATCTTACTTCTCTTCTTCTGTGTTTACACTACTTTAATTAGTAGCTTTTACATAGTCTATGTAGATTATACATTATCTTCTTACATGCATGCTTGATCATAATAACACTTGTATTTGGCTATCCATCCTTGTTTTTGTGTGCCTTGGTTTCTACTAAGCACATTCCCTCCCCCCTGTAGGGAAGATTTTCAAAGTACATGTGGTTGGTCCTTTTTTAGGGCCGTGTTATCCTATCAGTAATGCCGCATGCACCCCCAAAGAGGGAGGGCATCATTTGGGGTTTTACATACTAACACAACACATTTACACTGGTTCATTTTAGTTTACTTTCTGCCCTTAGCATTTTCGGTTTACATACATCAAGTGAGTTCAGACCAGTCTAAAAACTCCATACACAACATCGTCTATAGGACATGGTGTTCTTATCATTTAGGGAGTATTTAGCAGTTAGAGGATATAGGGAATTCCTCTCAATACTTCTTCTACCGTTGGCATCGAGATCACCCAAAAACCGAGAATAGTATAAAGATCTCTTCACACACATTTCAAGGAAACAATTAAATGTTGGAGGACACAGAGTATTTCCTCCATTTAATTATTTAGCTTATGGTGTCGGATCATGAAAAAAACCCCACCAGTATAGGATATCATTCTACACCCTTTCTCTCAACATGGATCAAATGCACATGTTCCATTTACACTTTTTCATTTACGTATTTTACATTTACATACTTTCACATGCATCTTTTACATTGTTATTTTTACACATACATACATATATATTTGAATACTTGATCATTTTCTCCTTCTAGGTTTGACCATATGAGAAAAAGAAGTCAAATGGGGAAACAACAACAATAACAATGACACTTCGTGACAAAGACACCCCATACTAACCATGCAGGTACATCATACACAAAGCCATGATTACACACGTATTTCCACCCTAGGTTCACTCTCATCACTTTTTTATGCATTTTCATCTTTAGTTTCCATGCTCCATCATATTTTTATCATTCCACACTTTTTCTAGTCCTTCAGGCATGCCTTCTTCATCGATCTACATGGTTTTCGTACACATCTCTATCTAATGTATGTTACCAAGATTTCTACTCACCAACATAAAGTGGGGAAAAAGTAGACACAAAAGCATGCACTTTAGGAAATATTTGGTCCTAATCTCATACTACTATTTAGAAGGTTCTTGAGTGAAGAAAGTACTAATTAACCCTCATCTTTTAGCCATCTTGTTTTATTTTATTTCTTCATTCTCAATATTTTACATCTATATGCCAAGTCTATTTCTCTCATTTATTGTTATTTTAGCCTCAACTAGGGCACCTGGTCCTACCAAGGACACCCGGTCCTTTTAAAACTTTCCCTCCACTTTTTGGGCTCTTTCTAGTCATTTTAGATCCTTATCTTTTTGGTGGTCAGCCATTTCGGGTTAATTACAAAATTAGATCAAGAGAACCCTATAAATATAAAGTTATGAGACCATAATGAGGGACCTAGCATCATTCACTACTATCATCCATCTAGAGTTACATCCATCTATTGCATTGGAGATAAATTACATCCACATAGCTCCATCACAAGGCACAAGGCTAGGACATCTGCATCACACTTTATAGGGGAGGGATTATATTCTATTACATGCAAAGTTTCTATTACATTTTCTACATTTAGTTATTACTCGCTACTTCACAAAGTGTGACTAACATAAGATCACCTAGGGAAAATTATGTACACACTCACCAGAACTACATTTGGGTCTGAAATGTAGTGCAACGATCAATTAGTAAGCCCATTGTTATGGCAGTTGAGGTCAATATGACCCATTCATTTGCATCTTTATTTTTAGGGTTTTGATGTTTCTTTTGGTATTTGGCAGGTCTTTACATCATCTTAGATTATTGGTGACATTTGGCATGGAGGAGAAAACTTCATGCGATAGATAGAAAGGGTTTCGGTCCACCTCCCAACCTTGTGAGATTTAGTTTCAGAGCTTTTACACGGACCGGGAACCCAGTTTGCCAGACCATGGCACCCGCGCATATGCCCCATTCCCTCTCCAAGTGCTCTAGTCTAGCTAGATAGTCCAGATCCATCCTTTTCAGATCTTCTGTAAGGTCATTCCTACTTTCAAATTCTCCATTCATCTCTGTGACATAGTCCCATAATCATCTACTATTCAGATGAGTTCTTTCCTCTTCTCACTTGCACATTAGGGTTTTACTTTTATTACATAAGTTGTTTAATTCATTTATATACTTTTTAATGCATTTTTATGTTCTATATTAGATTAACTAACATACATTATTTCCTTTTTTTAGTTAATCATCCTCCAAAAGTGTAGTGATTTATATAATAAGGAAAATGGGGGTCATTGCATTCAAATGGAACATCTTTCTCACTTGAAAGCTTCTCTTCCTTTTCTTTTAGCCCTTCAATCTCATCCTCCTTGAGTTCATATTTTTTAATTAAAATAGGAGGAATTTCTGAAATGGGATGGGTCACTTATTCATCCATTATGCTCTCAGATTCAATCCATTATTCAACAAGTATACCATGATTTTCAAGAATGGGACTCACCTCGCTAATTTTTGTGAAAATATAGAAATTTTCCATGCTAAAACAAAGCTAACACCTAATAGCTTCTAAGTAATCAATCAAACCTATTATAGAACCATCAAGATAAGAGCTTATGAGAAACAACTTCTTTAATGCATGAACAATCTCAAATCAAAATGTTAAGCTATTTCTTACTCTCTAGATTTCTAATCTAACAAATGAACCTATTTAGATCACTTTAGCAATAAAAAGGAGTGATTTCCTCAAGGTTTGAAGATGGAATCTCACCAAAACATGGCTACAAGGCCATTTTTGGATCTTCCCATGCTCTTCAATTTGAGAGAATGGATGCAAGATGGAGAAGCTAATCCAAATCAATGGAGAATGCTCAAAGCAAAATACCTGTAGTTTTCATTATTCAAAGCATGGTGTGAGAAGAAAGGGTAGGAGGAGGGTTCTTTATATAAACCTTTGGTTTTAGAGAGCTTAGAATCTTAGTGCATGTGGGATAAGTGTAAAGAAATATTAGGAATGGATAAGGTTGCATTAGAAAAGGTAACCTTGATTTAGAGGAGTTTAATTTATCATTAGTGACTCATGGGAGTTGAGGGGTGTTTTAATTAATCAAGTGTGATTAATTAATAGGTAGATGTAAGCTTATAGAATCCCATTAGAGGAAAATTGGTATGATTCAAGGGATGTTAGAGGAATTTAATCCAAAAATAATGATTTATTGATTTAGAGGAGTGAGCGTAATTAATTAATAATAATTAATTAACCCAAGTAGAAGTGAACACTAATTAACAAAAGGTCGTTAATCGGAATCTTGAGTGATAAGAAGGCTAATTAATTAGTGAAATGTAATTAATTAACAGGAATAGAGGGATAACAATGGTTTATTGATGAAGTGTCGTCAATTGTCAGGAAATAAGATAGTGCAATTTAAGTACTAAAGCTGCGTAAAAGCGATTTTAGGTGTTTACATTTTCCCCTCTTCAGGGTGGCATAAGTGACACCACTTCAACGATAGTAGACAAATACATAAAAATAAATTTTTAAGGGATAGAAGAAAAATTAGTATAATGAAGGATGCCCCCTTGAGTGTCGATGGGGTGATGGAAGAGGTCGATCAATGATCGAAAAGATGAAGGAAACAAATAGAAGAAACAAGGATGGGGAGGGGGGATAGAAGGTGATCCCTATTGCCCCAGGTGATATTGAAGAAAAAATTGGGATAGAAGAAAATGATATGAAGAAGAAAAATGAAGTTGAAGAGAATGGAAATAGATTTCATCCTGTTGATGTAAAAATAACTTTATTTCATCATTTTTCTTTTTGATCTACGTCATTGGATCTTTATATATATATATATATATATATATATATATATATTGCATACAAAAAAAAGTATACCATAACCGAAAGTTATAATACCAACATTTGTTCATTTCAAAATGCTTAACTCAGAGCAACATACATAATGCAATGTAATACGAGAAAGTAAACAAGATAACCTAACAGGGAAACAAGTACAAACACACATACTAAAAAACAACATTCAATATGGTTGCACAATGTTTTTGTTATCAAACTTCATTTCCCAAATGTTCGATTAAGCGATAAGGTTTAAAAATGGTGCCCCAAGCAAGGATACATGTGATAGGAATACATAGAGGACACAGGGGTCCTATGAAAAATCAATCATGCACTATGAAATACTACCAAGTAACTCATTGTGCAAGGGAGTATAGACATAGTAAGCAAATTGGCTATGTTAATGGAGGTAGATTTAGATGATCCGCGAGTCGTTTGCGAGAATAATTGAGGACCAAAGAAATATGTTTTGTATGAATTTTTTTTATGTTTGAGTATGTTGTATTTGACATGGGCTTCAGCTGCATGCATGCTTCTTACCGATTTTTTGAAAAACTTTGAATTTTACAATTATTTGGATTTTTGAATGTTTTACCAATGTTTTGGATTTTCTAGGATTTTGTGAATTTTTAGGGTTTTTTGAAAGTTTTCTAAAGATATGTATAGGAAAATAAATAAATTTGGATGACCCCAACATTAGATGAGAATTTACAGGCGGATGCCATGCGTATGTGCAAGATAGTGAAGATGTGAAGATGCCCTCGACATTAGATGGGAATGCACAAAGGCAAATCCCACACGTATATATAAGAGGAAGATAATTTGCATCAACATCAAGATAGATAGGTTCAATGTGATGATGAACTCAAACCGATGAAGTACCAAGAAGGATTAAGTGTCCCCCAATGTAAGTTTTCTAAGAAACACATGATAGAAAATAAGTAGAAGATTGTTTTATTGAAATGGGGATAAAGTTTCCCTCAAACATGATAAAAAGGATATCTTATACACATGGATGTTTTGAACAAAGTAGAAGAACAACATGAATGCTATGAAAGGATATGGAAAATGTAGCTAGAAGATTGGTGATGAAAATGTGATTAGCCCAAGGAACAAATCAAGACAAGATAAGGATTAAATTAAGAGTTTGAACAAGGTCCAAACAACACTTGGTAACATACTAATCATATTTTATCATAGAGATCTAGTGTGTACATGTGGAAATGAATTACTTCTTGAAGTGAAGATTTGATAGGTAGTAAGTGAGGAAAAAATAGCCAATGTGTAGGAATGATTTATTTTGATAGGTGATTTGTGAATGGAGGGTGGAAGGAGAGTCGTACATTACTCCACTACCATCCAAGTGTCCATATCCTTGACAGAGATGTATTTGATTCTAGTCACAACATTTCTCTACTATCAGTTAGGCATCCATATCCCCGATAGAGATATTGGAAATACCCCAAGAGAGAGTTATATATTTCTTTTCTTTTGATTTTTTTTATTTTTTGATTGATTTTTGTGCTTTTTGAAAAGTATTTCAGCTCTCTCGATTGTTTTGATAAGGGGTTAAGAACCACTAATGGATTGATGGAAGGATATGGAAGTGATTGTGATGATGACATTGGCTAGTGTCAAAAAATATGCCTAAAAGTTCTTCACAACAAGTTTATTAAATGTATGATAGTGATAGGATCTCTAAGAGGCCAGTCATTCTTTAATTTACCAAGGTCAAATGGATACTATAGAGATAAATGTCGCATGATGATCATGAATAGACTAACGAAAATATCATCGAAGGGAATGAACATGGTTGGTGGTTTGCAGAAGAATGGAATAAAAGGGAAGAAATAACATCCATGTGTATGCAATACCTAATTACAATGTTTGGTCTTTGTACCTTTATTTTTTTAATGTTTTAATGTTTTCTCTTTTTGTATTTTTGAATTTTTTTAGATATTTTTTAGAGATTTTGATTTTTGGGAAGTTGGGACCAACAATGTCACTCTGCGTGATAAGATCCAACAACAATGTTTTTGATTTATTTGATGAGGGAGACTAGGATTTTTTTCTTATCAAGAGTGATATTATCTCTAATCTTGATGACCGTAGTGAGATCATATTCGATAAGTGATTGTGACTTATCTTTCAACATGGATTTTGTATGTGGGATCTTGAGTTCCCTATCCATAGGTTTCTATACTTTGCACCATACTTGATGGTTACGTTGGTGTGCATTCTTGAATCACATTTGATTTTTAACTTTATGGTTGTTTTACTTGTTGGGATATTTAGAGCTCTTTGGAATTTTGATCTTAGCTTGATAAAGAAACTGTTTGGGTTTCATATAAGCTAATACATGATTTTGTTGATCCCGAGAAGTGGGAGAAGAAAGTGGATGTTTAGGATTGATGATAGGAATGTGAGGAATGATTATTGGATTTCCCCAGTCATTGATAGAAGGATGATATGATGGACAAATAGGATATGGTCCCAGGATTGAAGAGGAGGTTTCATAGAGATGGAAAACAAAGGAATACTAGGACATGGCCCAAGTATAGAAGATGATGGGATACCAGGAGGTGTCTCATAGATGCAAGAAAAGGACTACTAGGGCATGGCCCAAGTATAGAAGATGAGGGGATATTAGGACGTGGCCCAAGAATTGAGGATAATGGGATACCCAGAGGTGTCCCACAAATAGAAGATGAAGGGCTATTAGGAGGTGACCCACATATAAAAGAAGATGATGGGATACCAGGAGGTGACCCAAGGAAATATTTTGATTGAGGAATTGTGATATGTAAAGAATGCTTGGTTAACGATAAGCTATGCTAAGGATCAATGAAATACCGTGTGTTTCTCCATGTAATGGGGAATGTGAAGATGGAAGAATAAGAGGAGGATCAAATTTGATGATCTTAGGATCTTCCTCTATTTTTGAAAAAAGGAATCAACCTCTTCCCCACAATATGTGAATGCATCGAGGTCAAAAGAGAATCCTTTCTCATGGTCCTCTAGAGGGATGTCATTGTGTAGCCCCATGAATTCTCTGATTGCTTCTTCATTTTGAAATAAATTGATTGGTATGGGTTGTTGTTGGTTGATGATAGTAGGTTGATTAGAAGAAATGGGTTTAACTAGTGTGGAATATTTAGAATATGATGACTCAAGAGATGAAGTATATTTGGATCTAGATGTCTCACAAGTGGAAGAAGATGTAGATTTGGAATGGGTTGGTATTGGTTTTCCTAGAAGATGGCATAGTGTAGGTAGACAAAGAGGATCACATAGTTAGTTAGTGGATTGTGATGTGGGGGTCAACTTGGATGATTGATTAGAGGAATTTGTATTTTCATGCATCTTCGACGAAGGAAGAGGTCATTAAAGCGACCCGATAAAAGGAGTCATGAGAAGAAAGGGAGGACCGTGACTCAGGAGTCAAATTATAGGAATGATTAGAGGAACTTTGATTCGCATGGATATTTAAAGGAGGAAGACGTCATTGAGGAAATTGATAAAGGGTTTCCTGTGAAGAAAGGGAGGATTGTGACTTAGGATTCGAATCAGTAGAATGATGGGGAGATTTTTGGTGATGCAAATCCTTAAAGGAGGAAAATTTTGTTTAGGTGATTGATTACTCCTTAGAATAAAGTTAATTAGATGAGGCTCAGGAGACTGAGAGGAATTTAAAAGATAGTTTGGATTAGAATCATCAAAATAGTTTGGAGTAGAATTAGAAGAATAACATGGATTATAATAAAAATGATAGTATGGATTAGAATATCATAATCATACCACCAACTATGAGATGAAGGTGGGGAAAGGGGTAGCCAAACGGGTTCTCTAGCGTGAAGAACTAATCAAGGTTTAGTCGTAATGGGCATATTTCAATGTGAATTCCTAAACCTAGGTTCCTTATTGTTGTAAGTGTGAGGAACCATGCGATAGTTAGTCATTGTTGGCATTGTTGGGTCTAAATGCCTAGACCTAGATTATATGATTGAACTCCTTCAAATGCAAGTAAGTTCCTTGTCTATTCGGAAGCATAACAACAACTAGCTAGACATTTTGTAAGTATTTTTGTGTGATTTTCCGAAGGGAATATAAGGAAAACTACATGTTGATGAAAAATTTTGATAATCCAACACGGTTTGGACAACATGTTGCGATTCTAAAGGATCAAAAGGATTGTCCTTAGAAAAACAAGTCTACAAGATGAACAATCACAAGGAACAATCATGCAAGTTCGGAAAACCAATCCAATCTATAAGGAAATACTCCCTATGCAAATGTGTCTCAATGATAGTCTCATGCAAGATGATCAACACTTAAATCAAGTTTAAAATAAACAAGGTGTAAGTATTAACAAAGGGTTGAAGTGACTTCCAATGCAAAGTATACTATAACCAATCTAGATACAAACAAGGCCTAAATCCCAAAAAGTGGAAGTTACTGAATACGAGAAGTGCAAACAATACCACTTAGATATGTTAATCAAGCTTTGCGGAAAAGAAATATATTAGTATCGAAATAATATTGATACAATGCAAATAACATAACAATAACACTTTTCAAGGTTGAGGAAATGTTTGGAAGGAGACAAGGTCAAAGTATACCAAGGAGTTGTTAAGGTGCGAGAAACGTAATAGTATAATCTAGACACTTAAATTAAGTTGTTAAGTATGAAAATAATATCAAGACGATGTGAGGAAAGTAACACCTCAAGAAATATTGATGAAGAAGCAAGCTTAAGTACAAATGACACATCTTGACGTGGGTATCAAGACAATGTTACTCAAGATATGAAGACATACCAACACACTTTCAATGCTTACTATCATAGTCACAATAAGGAAGGATGTAAGTGGGTGTAAAATTGATGGACAAAATATTAAGTAACATTACGTATGTATTCTTTATTCTGTCCTAAAAGGGAAACAAAAAACAAAGGAGTAGACTAAGTGGGGGTGGAAAATACTTAGCGTCACTTTAGTAGTGTTTCACCTTATCTTAAGACAAGTGAAAAACTAAGACAAAGTAACACTTCACATATTTTTTGTTGAATCTCACACAGATATAACTTTGATGGACTCTCCCCTTGTTTGTCTAATAAGGTTTTGACTCTGAAAAATTTATCACTTTTTGAGATCTCTTTGAAACATGATTTGGTTTTTGTTAAGTTGGCTCCTGTGTAAAATGGCTTCCTATTAGTTCACTATCTAGGTGTCACAAACTATCTCTACGAGTGCAATTTTCAAAGAAAGTTACACTAACTAAATCAAGGAGTATCCCGAATTTACTTTACCCCTTTGATATAATGAGAAAAAAATTGTGTTCAATTGTATCTCACTGGGGTCACGTGAAGATAATTTTGACTCTAATCTCACAAAGGCGTACTAGTCAAGTGGTAAGCGAGCACTTCCCATTTCATCCACAAGGTTCCCTCTTATGTGGACTACTTTGGGGTTCCCGAGAGGAATTCCTTATGGGTTATATGGTTTATGCCAAGGCACTTTCCCTATTTCAAAATGGATGAGCCTTAGCTCTTAACCGAAACCTACAAATACAATGTTTTGAATGTGTTTTTTTATCTTTTCTCTTAATGTGGTTTTGTAAGGCTGTTATTGAACCTACAAAAAACTATATTAGTATTGGTTTAGATCCCATCATTCTTTGAAAAGTGAAAATTGTTTCAGATTCTCAAGATCATCTAAAAGATGTAAGAGAAGAGCACACACATCAAGTAACCCAAAATGGAAAAATCTATATCAAAGGACAATTAAGCATGTTTATCAATTTTCTCATTCTTTTAAACAATAATGAAATGATGAAATGTTTAGAAAAGAAGGAAGACCAAAGTTGTTTTTGATTCTCAAGATCGCCAAAAGGCACAAGAGAAGAGCATACACAAACTTTGATCTAACTAAGTAAAAATGGAAAAACAACATTCATTAAAGCATTTAAATGTGTTAGAAAAATATCCATAATCATATTCATTTCTGATTCTCAAGGTCTCTCAAAAGTGCAAGAGAAGAGCATACATGGTGTTGATCAAAAATGAATCTAACATGCAATGAAAATGACCAATTTTATAATAAAGGAAAAACCTATAATTTCTGTAAGTCTAAATCCCAAATTTATGTTTTCATTGCATAGTTCACTTCAATACCTTTCCAACAAAATATATATATATATATATGTGTGTGTGTGTGTGTGTGTGTGTGTGTGTGTGTGTGTGTGTGTGTGTGTGTGTGTTTGAGTTCAAGTAATATGTATGCCCTTTAGAAGATGGGTTATGCATATGCGCTTATGCTCACATGTATGCACTTAATATGTACTCAAAAAATGTCAAAAAAATCCCTTAATCTGCAAAAATTCAATTTTTTCCAAACAAGATTCAATTTTGACAACAACCATCTCATTAATATATGAATAGAAGACTCAACGCTATCAAACATTAACATTCATGATCAAAAATTTAAGATTTTCAAGAAATTAACAAAACTAGCATGTCGAATGATGAAAAAGTAAGCTCTAAAAATGAAAACATGGAGAAATCATGAATTTTTACATTTTGACAACAACCCATCTCCTTACTATGTGAATAGAAGACTCGACACTATCAAACACTAACCTACATGCTCAAAAATTTAATATTTTCAAGAAATTGACAAAAGTAACATGTAGAATATTGAAAAATGAAGCTCTAAACATGAAAAGATGGATAAATCTTGAATTTTCCAATCAAGATCCAATTTTGACAGCACTTTTCCTTCTCTATACCTATAAGTAAGACTCAACACATGCAAACTCAACAAAACAAGTTAATAAAAACAAGTTATGTCAACATATTCAAAAAGAGGGTTAGTAACCAAAAGTTGAAATTAACTACAAAATCTTGAAAATAAGTGCAAAGGAAAATGGAGAAAGTCCCACCTGAATGCCAAATGTGAAAATATAGAAATTTTCCATGCTAAAAAAATATAACACCTAGTATCTTTTAAGAAATCAATCAAACCTACTATAGAACCATCAAGATAAGAGCTTATGAGAAACAAATTCTTCAATTCATGAACAATCTCAAATCAAAATGCTAAGCTATTTCTTACTCTCTAGATTGCTAATCTAACAAATGAACCTATTTATATCACTTTAGAAATCAAAAGGGAGTGATTTCCTCAAGGTTTTAAGATGAAATCTCACCAAAACATGGCTACAAGGTCATTTTTGGATCTTCTTGTGCTCTTCAATTTGAGTGAATGGATGCAAGATGGAGAAGCTAATCCAAATCAATAGAGAATGCTCAAATCAAAATGCCTATAGTTTTCACTATTCAAAGCATGGTGTTAGAAGAAATGGTAGGAGGAGGGTTATTTATATAACCCTCTGGTTTGAGAGAGCTTAGCATCTTAATGCATATGGGATAAGGGTAAAGAAAGATTAGGAATGGATAAGGTTGCTTTAGAAAAGGTAACCTTGATTTATAGGAGTTTAATTTATCATTAGTGACTCATGGGAGTTAAGGGGTGTTTTAATTAATCAAGTGTGATTAATTAATAAATAGATGTAAGATTATATAAGCATATTAGAGGAAAATTAGTATGATTTGGGGTATGTTAGAGGAATTTAATCCAATAAATGAAGATGTATTGATTTAGAGTGAGTGTAATTAATTAACCCAAGTAAAAGCAAACACTAATTAACAAAAGATCATTAATCGACATCTGAGTGATAGGAAGGCTAGTTAATTAATGAAATATAATTAATTAACATGAATTGCGGAATAACGATGGTTTATTGGTGAAGTGTCGTCAATTGTTGGGAAAGAAGATAGTGTAATTTAAGTATTAAGACTGAGTAAGTGGATTTTAGGTGTCTACAATTTTGTAGAAATTGGAGAAGGTTGGCTATCAGGTTCTTAGTGATGAACCTCTCTAGATTCAAACTCATGGCTCCAATCCTTGAATCTCTTAATTTGATCTTATTTTTGGCTCCTTTTCACCTTCCCTCTATTCCCGCATGTGCATCTTGTTGTTTTTAAGAATAAATTTAAAGCCTTACTATATGAAAGATACAAGATGTTTTTAGTGAGGAATGGATCCTTGGGAAACTAAGAAATTGGGCCCTTATTTTGTTGGTTAATATCCATTACTTCATGGTCTTCAACTTATTCTTCAAGAGGCTCGAGGCACATGTAGATCTGATTTTATAAAATGGGGAAGGCTTTAGCCCTTGATTGAATTTTCAAAGGTTCAAATGGTGGAGGAGGTGGAATAATTTCTTATGGAGGGGATGGGTATTTGGAAGAAAAGAGGGTGGAAAATTGAAGATGAGAGGGAAGGGAAGGAGATGGAGAAGGGGAATCCTCAATAGGAGAAGCTAGAAATCTAGGAACATGAGAATCAAGTTGATATGGAATGGGTTGGGAAGGAGGAATGGAAGGGTTGTAAGATGGTAGTGCGTGATTCCCCAATTAACAAGGTTACCCAATACTAGATTGGTGGGCCTCCATTAACTTAGCCCACTTTGCAATTTGGGGTAGCATCTCATATAAAATACGAGGTTTTGTTGAGAGATTTACCAACTTGGTATAGGGCCAACACATAGAAAAGTGAACATAAAACTAATTTTGGTTGTCTTTAGTGCACATTTAGTCATGTTCGCATCATATTCATCTCTGTCTATTGAATCGCCTCAAAATCAGCATCTGTCATGAAGTTTTCACCATCATCTACATAACCTTGTTCTTCAAAACATCATGGTTAGAAGGATAACCATATGGATCAATGGGGGTTGGGTTATATGCATATTCTTCATGATAGGGCTCATAGAACTGATTTGGAGGGGAATTTTGGGAACATGGGGATTAAGGGAACTGGTGATGCTGCTGTAAATACGATTTCCAAGAAGGAAATGAAGTCATGATTTCACAACTTCATGAAAGAGGAAGATGGAAAGATGGAAAGAAGGAAAATAATGAATGGAATTGAATGAAAGGAAATGGAAAGGTCTCAGAATCGCTATAATGTGTTTTTGGATCGGTGGAGTCACCGACGTGCTTAGAATAGCCTCCAAAGGTTGGAAATCACTAATTCACACAACAAAACTTAGCAATAATGAAGTTTAAGATTTCAATACTTGTCCCACCAAGGCATTGCCAAAACTATTGGAGCTCAAAATTGCACCCTACCCCGAGTCATAGATAACCTAAGATTTTGAGGCAACATGGGACTATCTCTAAGTTGTGGGACTTACACTATGAGACAGACCTCCGAGAGAAGGCCGGTTCCTCTACCTATTCCTAATGTTAAAACTACTCCTACAACAGAAATCAAATCTAACTAATCCTAATCTAAACATTCCAAGGGACCAAGGTTAGAAAGAGATGCATGGAAAGGGAAATCCTAAGCTAAAAGAGGTGATAACACCAAGAAAAGAAAGATGAACATTATATGAGGGAAAATGGGTAGAGAGAGGGAAAACATAAGTGCCACAACTCAAAACAACATTTAACTTGCCACTTTCACATGAAACACAATCAAAATGGAGCCTACAAATGAGAGAGATATGCAAAACATGTCACAATAGTAAAAGGAAGGAAAGATGCAAATAAAACACAAGTATATGGCAGAAGAGAAAAAAAACACCAAATTTTAATACTTAGAAGTATGCACAATCCATTACATATGAAACAAAAGGAAAGAACACATCTATAGAGGCCAAAATAAAGGTTTATGACTCATAGCTACTCAGAGACCCAATTGACATGGTTCCTTTTTAGATTAAAATTTTTGATCCTTTGAACTAAATAACATTTTACAATATATAGAACAATGGAGAGAGAGAGAGAGAGAGAGAATAAGAAGAGAGGGAAAGAGATTGAATTTGATATTTTCATTAATGGAAATCTTTGTCTTTCCCTGCAATATGAATTCCAAGCTCCAACCATCATCTATCATCCATTATTCTCTGAAAACAATCATGGGCAACCTGTCAAACCAATTCCCCAATGTATTTTTTCTTGTAGGAGAAGTTAAGAGCCCCATACTTCATCAATTTGAGTGGTTGAGCCATCTGAATGTGTGCATTAATGACCGAACTATTTTTCCTCTTTTTATCCCATAAAATGCCATCAATTTATATTTTTAATGTTGCCAAATTGATCAAAAAATATGGCCATTTGAATATTTTCATGTCATGAAGCACAGGAACGTGACACTTTGCAGAATTTTATTATCTCAGGGATTACCTCTTCCTACGTTTGCATTACTTCTCCTTTCACCACGTTTTAGTCTCTGGTTAGTTCAGGGATCGGGCCTTTACTTCCCTTTTTCTTTTTTGTATTCTTACGGATTTATGAGATGCAAGCGAATAAAATAATGACACGCTCCTTCGCAGTGTTAATCTCTTGATAGCCTTTATGATCCATTGCGGAGCATGAGCCAATAGGAAAGCTCCACGCTACTTTGCAATTCATCCTTTTGATAACCAATCTTATCAGAGTACTAAGCATGAGCTAATAATAACGTCCCACACTACTCGTAATGTGAGTCCTTCTTTTACCTCTTTTAACTGAGTATGAAGTTCCATCCAATGAGGAAGCACCATGCTATTTTGTGTTGTCAAACTTTGATGATCTTGAATAACACCCACAAAATGTGAGCCAATAGAAAATCTCCACGTATGTCATGTATTCACCTTTCATTGGTTCCACCTTCGCATCACAAATTTGATTTGGACAGGACTTAAAACCGGTTGGCTCCATAGAATCTGCATCGGTATCGCCTCTTGACCTTTCAACCTTGCCCGGACCCAACATCCTATAAAAATTGGTCAATTCCGTGGACTTGAGGTCTGGGAAATGGATCTACCTTGAATTCTATTAGAATGGTGACATGTGTCCCACCTTCAGTCATTGATCTTGTGCCATCTGTATTTTTATACCATGTTGAGGGTGCAAAATATTATTGAATGTGGCTTATTTCATGGGATTTATGTTCGTCGAAGCCAAAAATTTAAGGAGAGCCCAAAACTTTCCACGTGGCCTACTACTTTATATTTGGAATTGAAATTGACATCCAAATGAACGTCATGTGACCTTTTAAATATAACTTGTTAATGAATTAGCTATGTATCTTTTGGGTTTTTAAATGATAATGGTGGTGCTTTCGAGAGGTGGAATTTTATGGCCATTTGAATGTCCCGGGATTGTAAAAATGACTAAGTTCATATTATTTTGTAAGTTGTCTAATTTTACATGGGGTGCAAAACTTGGACAACGAAACTTTAGGTGACATATATGTTAGGCCCTTCTAAATATTTTTGAAAGCAACTCCAAATTTTTATTTTAAATTTTATATTATTTCCCAAGGTTTGAAATACAAAATGGTTTTTCTTGGTTTTCCTAAATCTTCCAAATTGGATAAGTTATATATTATTTAGGGCTTAGGGGCTCTAACGGACATAGAAAAACTATATTTAAAAATGAAACTTAAGCATTTATAAATGATAGATGGATTGAAATGTTATTTTTGTGATGACTTGGTCATAGAATCAAATTATTCATGAATCATGGAATTAAATGTTTATTCAATCTTACACTTGGGCATTGAGTTGGAGCGTAATTCCTTCTCTTTTTGAAATGTGGTGGAAGGTTGTAGAATCTATAAGACAATATATAATATGTAGAGAAGTAATTATTCCTATAGTTTTCTCTAGTAGTAAAACCTATGAGTAATTATGCAAATGTTCGAAATTATCTATCTTAAAACTAGAGAAAATATGTTTATTGATCTTATCCATGTGTTTGGTGGAATTAATAATATTTTTTTATTGGTTATATCCATAGCATAATTTTATATATGTTATATATTCATTCTTCTATGATTATGTTATTAAGGGTGAAGATGAAGATTCTTAATCGGGAAGAGAAAATAATAACTTGATTTTTGGAAATTGGTATACAACATTCTATTTATTTCATATATTTAGTCCCATTTATTCACTTGATTTTATTAATATACTAAGATTATAAACCCAAATTTTAACTTAGAAACTGAATTCCAAAACATTTTCATTCTCAAGTTGATCATTATTTTTTTCTGATTTACTTATCAGTATGAAAAAGTAGTATCTTCATTCACATATGAAATAGGGATTGATTGTAGTAGGGCCTATCTTATTGTCATCATAGAAATAATGACCTTCAACATTGAATCTAGTTTAATTTAAATATAAAAATTCCACTTATCATTAGGTCATACCTTCTTACTATAATCCACAGACAAAATATATTGTATTGCATTCCCCTAAAATCATAAATACCTTGTAAGGTTGTAAATAACATAATTTTACAATTATATTATTAAGAGTGAAGATGAAAATTCTTAATTGGGGAGAGAGAACAATAATTTGATTTTTTAGAAATTGGCGACATCATTCTATTTGTGTCATATAATTAGTCACATTTCTTCACTTGATTTTATTGATGTACGAAGATGATAAACCCAAATTTTAACCTATAAAATGAATTCCAAAACATTTTCATTCTCAATTTGATCATTTCTTCATTTCTATTACTTTTCGGTATGCAAAAATTAATATCCTCATTTACCTATGGCATAGGGAATGATTGTAGTAGGGCCTACATTGTTGTCATCATAGAAATAATGACCTTAAACATTGAATCTCAATTCTTTTAAATATAAAAACTCCAACTTACAATTAGGCCATACCTTGAACTACAATCCACACATAGAATATATTCTATTGTGTTCCCCTAAAATCATAAATACCTTTAAAGGTTACGAAATAACATATTTTCACAATTGAAAATAAATCATGAGAATTTAAAATGGTGGAAGAAACAATATCATATTAATGGTTTGAATTTTATTTTTTTATATTCTTAATGTGTTTTTTTATAGGAAAGTGTAGGTATTTGCCCAATAATTTTTATTACATGGATCACCCAAAAGCTTATAACATGAGTAGTTGAAACCTTAATTTCACCTCACAAAATACAGGGATAAAATTGGAACGGAATGGTTTAGTTTTACCTCAAATTTCTATTGTAAACCCAAACTAATAGCCATTAAAATGTCACAAAGGAGAAAGTTATAAACATGTATGCTTTGACACTTATTTAATGAGCCAACAATGTTCATGTCCACAATAATTAAACTATTCATCATTAAAGCACGTATAATTTAGATATTTCACATGTTTCTTATCTCTTATTTTTATTCTTAAATAAGGAAACTTTAGGTGACATAGGTTTTAGACCCTTCCAAATAATTTTTGAAACACGTCCAAAGTGTTTTTCTTTTAAATTTTATATTATTTCCCATGGTTAGAAATACAAAATGGTTTTTCTTGGTTTTCCTAAATCTTCCAAATGGGATAAGTTATAAATTAATTAGGGCTTAGGGGCTCTAAGGGACATATAAAATAATTATTTACAATGAAACTAAAGCATTTATAAATGATACATCAATTGAAATTTATGATGACTTGGTCATAGAATCAATAATCTATGAATCATGGAATTGAATGTTTATTCAATCTTGCTCTCGGGATTTGAGTTGGGGCATAATTCCATCTCTTCGAAATGTGGTGGAAGGTTATAAAATATATAAGATGATATATAATATAAAGAGAGAAAATGGTTCCTATGTCTTTCTCTTCTAGTAAAACCTATTAGTAATTATGATATATGATAGTATTTATCTTAAAGCTAGAGAAAATGTGTTTATCCCTCCTATCCATATGTTTGGTGTCATTAGTAATATTTTTTGTTTTGTTATATCCATAGCATAATTTTATCTATGTTATATATTTAGGCTTCCATGATTATGTTATTAAGAGTGAAGATGAAAATTCTTAACTGGGAAAGAAAACAATAATTTGATATTTTGGAAATTGGTAGACAACATTCTATGTGTTTCATATAATTAGTCCCATTTCTTCACTTGATTTTATTAATGTACTAAGATGATAAACCCAAATTTAAACTTAGAAATTGAATTCCAAAACATTTTCATTCTCAAGTTGACCATTTCTTTCTTTGTATTACTTGCTAGTATCAAAAAGTAAATAACCTCATTCGCCTATGACATAGGGAATGATTGAAATAGGGCCTTCATTGTTTTCATCATATAAATAATGAACTTAAACATTGAATCTCAATTATTTTAAATATAAAAATGCCAACTTACCATTAGGCCATACCTTCTAAGTCTGATCCACACAAATAATATATTCTATTGTGTTCCCCTAAAATCATAAATACCTTGTAAGGTTACAAATAACATATTTTCACAATTTAAAATAAATCATGAGAATTTAAAATGGTGGAAGAAACAATATGATGCGAATGGTTTTAGTTTAATTTTTAATATTCTTAATGTGTTTTATATAGGAAAATGTAGTTGCTTTCCCAATAATGTTTATTACATGCATGATGTAGGCATCACTCATGACCCGTATTTAAGGTGGATATCATCAAATTTTGGTTTTCCTAGCATTTGGATAGGTGATATAGGTCATTAGGAGTCATTTAGTGGTGATATAATGTGTTAAGTCCATCACAGATTCAAATTATGTTATTTCCCTCCAAATGCAAATTTGAATTATTGTGAGCAATTTTGGCTTGTACTAGTTGTGTTGATCAGATATTGGAGCAATGAATTATGTCATAAGGTTATGTGAAGTCTTCTTGGGCTCTAGGAGTCATACTTAGGTCATGTTGTGGACTAATGCTTAGCTCTTAAAGTCTAGACTAAACTAACTCTTCTAATGTTGTATTAAAAGACAAAATCATGTATATGAAGATTCTGAGGAACAAGAATTCGGCTAGGAAAACTTGTACATGCATATTTAAGCCTCCTTTATAACTACCTTGAGTATCATTCAAATGAACAAAGGGAAGGAAAAGGTGGAGCTCCAAGTTTGAAGACAAGAAATAAGAATAAACACTATATCTTGCTTAGAAATTGTGCATGAATTAAAATATGTGCTTTGATCCTCAAGTTTGGTGATTGCATGTATTAGAAAGGGTGAAATTTTTTTGATAGTATCATATTGAAATTTTTAATGATCTATAAGTGTGCATATATGATTTCCAAAGGTGCTTTCCTAGGTAGTGTATATTGTAATGCTTGTTGTGATAGTAATCAGAGTGTTTGAATACAATTAGCAAGGGAATGCAAGAGAACATGTATTAGAAGGTGAAATGTATGAGTTTTAAGAGTTTGGAAAGAATGTACATGGAATTCAAGACTCAAATTCCTATCTTATTCATTTTCAAGTGAAGGATAGGTTTTAATCAAGGTGGAAACCCTTATCCACTCGGGTAACTCTCTGTATCGGGTGGCGAGTAGGATCAATTTGAATGTGTTTGCATTGATAAATGAAGAATAGATCAATAATGGTAATTTTTAATGTTTTTAAATATTCAAACAGACTTTGAAGAAGAATATTAAGCTTGTAAATTGTGTTTAAATCCTTTTATAGCCAAATATATTCTTATGGATTCACCGAGAAACCCTCGGTAGGGTTTGTAAGGAAATATGTTTTGAAGGGATTAGGAAGTGTAAAAATCACTACAACCTTCAATAAATTATTTTGAGGTTATTAAGAGGTGGAATAAAGTGATAGAGTGTTTTTAAGACCTCTCAATTACAAGAAAAAGGTGACAATCCTTGAAGTAACTTTCTCAGTACGTGCTCATTGGGAGCATTAAAAATAACTTTTCATCTGAATGAAGGCATAGCTGAGGAATAATCTATTTGAGTCTTTGTAAGATTAAATCTTGGTGATTTTTAGGAGTCTATGAAATTATATTGGGAGGTTGGAAGTGAAACATTTCAATCAAACTTTCCTAAGAAGGTCTACAATCTGTAGGAGTGCATTTGAGGGCCGAGGGTTTGGCATCAAAGGAGGAGTTTAGTGATTAATACTTGGTTTCAACAACCCAAAAATTTTAAGTTACAATAATAATCCTTTCCTAATTCATTTTCATGAAGGTTTAGAGATCATTCAATCTTTGAGAAGTTTTAGTGCATTTCGATGAATCAGTTGGTTTGTAAGATACAAGGAGGAAAAGACCTAGGGTATGTGGTTTGAAGTCTTGAACCAATGAATAACAACTCAATATTTGGTAGAAATATTTTTTTACCATGTATCCTAACATATTTAATAATAATTTTGGAATTTCATGGGTGGAAATGAGAGATAATCTTGACAGATCGGTTGTTACATGGGAGGACTGTGCTTTGAGGGTCTAATCTAGAAGGAGAACTAACAAAGGAAGTATGTTCAAAATTTAGAGTTACATATTGAAACTTCTTGGGTAGATGAAATGTATAAATGGGTGCTAAAAAATACTTTTTCATGTTTGATAATTTCAATAATGGAAAAATATACATGACAATGTATATACATAGGGCTGGTAGGAAAGTTGCAAACTAATAGAGAAGGAAGTGGATTTCAAGGAAGAGGCTTGTGAGTGAGACCCTAAAAATTGACACACACCTTAAGCACTTTAAATGGTTATAGAAAGTGGAACTAGTTGGTTTTTGATTTCCCTAATTTTTTCTAACCTTGAATGTGGCAGTGGCATGTGACTTCAAAAGCCTTGTAAGGTATTTTTACAAAAGGTAAGTCCAATTGTACTTTTTAGGTTGTTTTAATATATTTCAAGGCTAAATTGGCATAAGTAAGTGGATATGGACATCTGGAGATGATAGGATTATTATTCTAAGGTGAGTGAGCAAATATTTTCTTGAGTTTGGAGTTTGTAGATAATAGAGAATAATCTTGTTTAGTGAGCTTTAAGGGCATAGTTGGATTTTGCATCAATTCTAACATAGTCTATTGACTAAGATAGACTTTTTACTACATCATAGTGGTATCAGAGTGATAATTTTATTCTTTATAGGAAAAATATATTTCTTTGATAGTGATTGTAGGAAAGAGAGATAAAATGGTGCAAGTAAGAGAGATGAAGAAGTTAGCTTGGGAAGAGAAGATGGAGAGGATGATGGAAGTTATGTTGTGCAGGTTAGAGAGCATGGAAGAAATTCAAAGAAAGATGATGAAAGATATGATCTATATGCAAAGGAATGAATCAAATAGGAAGGTGTAATTTACAAGAAGATGCTACAAGTGTCAAAGGTATGCAAGACACAAGGCATATGAGTGTAATGAGGTGAATGTATGGATGAGAAAGGATAGTAGAGATACTAATCAAATTGTACAAGATAGAGGTAATTCATTATTATGTAGAAGAGTGCTTTTGAAACCAAGTAAAACAATGAATGAGGTAACCCAAAGAAGGTGCTTGTTTATAATTGCATGTAAGGCTAAGGAAAAGTTTGTAAAGTTGTTATTGATAGTGGAAGCACTGAGAATCTTGTTTCATTTGAGATGGTAGAGAAGCTAGAATTAAAAATCACTATGCACCCTAACCCATATCAGGTATCGTGGATGCAAAAAGGACATCACATCTTGGTTAGGGAACAATGTCAAGTTGAGTTTTAGATTGGGAGATACAAGGATAAGGTACTGTGTGACTTAGTTCCTATGGATGTTTGTCATGTTTTGTTAAGTAGACCCTAGAAATATGATAGGCAAGAAATTCATAATGGAAATAAGAACACCTATACTATCTTATCAAATGGATTTATTCATACTCTTCTACCTATCAAAGGTGAACAAGAATCAAAAACATGATTAGTGATGATGATGGAAGCCAATAATTTCTTGACAGAGACTAGAGAAGTGTGTGAAAAGTTACTAGGAAGGGTTGTTAAGCCTTAGAAGTCATATTTAAGAAAGGGTATTGATATTAAATGATGTCATGTGTTTATAGAGATTGAGATGGTTTCATCATAACAACAGGTGAATGATGAAGATGAAGGAGAAAAATATGAAAGACATGACAAAGAGAGATGAAAATCATATGTTAAGGTACTTGAGGATCAGCAGAGAGATTTAGTGGATAGAGAAACAGTTGAAGTTGAGAAAGATGATAGGAAAGTACTATGGGAAGAATTCAAGAATGGAAAAGAGGAAAAATATAGCATGGGGAAGATGAATGAATGAGGCATGCAAGCCTCTTATTTTTTTTATTCTAACAATACTTTGAGTATTGGTTTTGTAGGTATAGGAGAAAGTGAAAGAAAGTAAGACTGTGAATTTCCAGAGAAGTTGAAGACAAAAAGAGAAAAAAACAAAACTAAAAAAAATAGAGTGTGAAAAATGCATGGAACAATCAAATACTAAGAATAAAGAAATCAGTTATGAAAATGTAGCAGTGAGATGAAAGAAGACGAATCAAATAAATATGATCCTTGGCAACAATAACTAGTACTTCATGATTTTGTAATGGAAGTGATTCCAAGAGGATAACATGAAAATGAGAATATCAGTTTAACAATTAGTAATGATGAAGTGGTAGCATGTGTATATCAAAATCAAGCATACATATTCAAATTTCCAGTGGAGCATGAAGAATATAGTCCTAGAAACATAATCATTATCAATAATGTGAGAATTTTAAAAGAGAATCAGTTGTTGGAAGACCAAGGAAAACTGAGAAGAAGAGAGCAAGGATAGTGCACAATCAAGGCATTTTTCTAGGGGATAATCTACAATTGGAAGAAAAAGAAGAACAAAAAGAGTTATCATAAGTATGGGGAAGCATCTCTTTTCCTCTAGGGAGTATGATGTAGGAGCATCACTCCTAATGTGTATTTAAGGTGGATATCATCAAATTTTTGTTTTCCTATAATTTGGATTGGTGATATAGGTCATTAGGAGTCATTTAGTGGTGATAGAGTGTGTTAATTCCATCACAAATTCAAATTAAGTTGTTTCCCTCCAAATGCAAAATTGAATTATTGTGAGAAATTTTGGCGTGTACTAGTTGTGTTGATCAAATCTTAGAGCAATGAATTATGTCATAAGGTTATGTGAAGTCTTCTTGGGATTTAGAATTCATACTTAGGTCATGTTGTGGACTATTTATTTGCTCTTAAAGTATAGACTAAACTAACTCTTCTAATGTTGTATTAAAAGACAAAATCATGTATATGAAGAGTCCGGAAAGTAAGAATTTGTTTAGGAAAACTTGTAAAGTCATATTTAAGCCTCTTTTGTAATTTCCTTGAGTATCATTCAAATGATCCAGAGGAAGGAAAAGGTACAACTCCAAGTTTAAAGACAAGAAATAAGAATAAACACTGTATTTTTCTTAGAAATTTTGCATAAGTTAAAATATTTTCTTTGATCTTGTTAAGGACCTAGAAGTGTGCTTATATGATTTCCACGAGTTCTTATTTGCCTAGATAGTGTATATTGTAATGCTTGTTGTAACATAATCAAAAATTTTAAATACGATTAGCAAAGGTATGCAAGAGAACGTGTCTTGGAAGGTGAAATGTAGGAGTTTTAAGAGTTTGGAAATAATGTACATGGAAGTCAAAACTCAAATCCCTATCTCGAGTCTTTGTCAGTGAAGGAGAGGGTGTAATCAAGGTGGAAACACTTAACCACTCGGGTAGATCTATATCGGGTGGTAGAGTAGGATCAATTTTAATGTGTTTGCATTGATAAATGAAGAATGGATCAATACTCGTAAGTTGTAATGTTTTGAAACATTCAAACATACCTTGAAGAAGAATATTAAGCTTGGAAACCATTTTTAAATCCTTCTATAGCCAAATATATCCTTACGGGTTCACTAAGAAACCCTCAATAGGGTTTATAAGGAAATATATTTTGAAGGGATTATGAAGTGTGACAATCACTACAATCTTCAAAAATTCAAGTGAGGTTCTTAAGAGGTGGACCAAACTGATAGAGTTTTTGAAGACATCTTAATTATAAGAAAAAGGTGACAATACTTAGAGTAACATGTAGGTGCTCATTGAGAGCATTAAAAATAACTTTTCATCGAATGAAGGCATAACGAGGAAGAATATATTTGAGTCTTTGTAAGATTTAATCTTAGTGATTTTTAGGATTCTATGAAAGTATCCTGGGAGATTGGAAGTGAAACATTTCCATCATAGTTTCCTAAGAAGATATGCGATCTGTAAGAGTGCATTTGAGAGCCAAGGTTTGACATCAAAGGAGGAATTTAGTGATTAATAATTTGTTTCAACACCCCAAAAAATTTTAATTTACAATCATTATCCTTTCCTAATTAATTTTTATGAAGGTTCGAGCTCATTCAATCTCTAATAATTTGTAGCGTATAACAATAATCAAATTGGTCTATAAGATAAAAGGAGAAAGAGACTTAGGGTATGTGGTTTAAAATCTTGAACCAATGAATAATAGCCCAATATTTGGAAGAAATCTTGTTGACCGTGTATCCTAACATATTTAACAAAGAATTTTGGAATTTTGTGGATGGAAATGAGAGATAATATTGGCGTCGGTTTTCATGTTGGAGGACCGTGCTAGAGGCCTAATCTAGAAGGAGAACTAACAAAGGAAGTATGTTTAAAATTTAAAATTACATATTTAAACTTCTTGGGTAGATGAAATGTGTAACTCGGGGTGCTCAAAACTAATTTATCATGTTTGATAATTTCAAGAATGGAAAAATATGCATGACAATGTATATGCACATGGCTAGTAGGAAAGTTGCAAGCCAAAAAGAGAAGGAAGTGGATTTTAAGGAAGAGAATTACGAGTTAGACCTCTAAACTTGGCACACCTTAATCACTAAAAAGTGGAACTGGTTGGTTTTTATTTCCCTAATTTTTTCTAACCTTGAATTTGGCAGTGGCATGTGACTTAAGAAGCATTGTAAGGTAGTTTTACAAAAGGTAAGGCCAATTGTACTTTTTGGTTGTTTTGATCTATTTCAGAGGCTAAATTTGAATGAATAAGTGTATATGAACATATTGAGATGATTGTATTAGTATTATAAGGTAATTGAACAAGGAAATATTTTATTTTGGAGTTTGTAGATAGTAGAGAAGAAGCTTGTTTAGTGAGCTTTAAGGGCATAGTTGGAGTTTTACATCATTTATAACACAATGTATTGATTGAGATAGACTTTTTACTACATCAATGCATTACCCCACAAGCTTTTAACATGAGTGTTTGAAACTTTAATTTCAAATTACAAAATAGAGGGCTTAAAGAAGAGCGGGATGGTTTAGTTTTTCCTCAAATTGCTAGTGTAAACCTAAACTAATAGCCATTAAAATATTACTAGGGAGAAATTTAGAAACTTTTATGCTTTGACACTTATTTAATGCTCATGAACAGTGTTCGGTCCCTAATAATTAAACCATTTATCATTAAAGAAAGTCTTATTTATAAATTTCACATGTTTCTTCTCTTTTATTGATCTTTTCAATATGGAAACTTTAGGTGACTTAGGTGTTAGGACCTTCCAAATATTTTTGAAAACACCTTGAATGAGTTTTTTATTTTAAATTTTATATTATTTCCAAAGGTTTAAAATAAAAAATGTTTTTTCTTGGTTTTCCTATATCTACCAAATGGGATAAGTTATAAATTAGTTAGGTCTTAGGGGCTCTAAGGGACATAGAAAAGCATTATTTTACAATGAAATTTAAGCATTTTTAAATGATATATGGATTGAAATTCCCTTTTTGTGATGAATTTTTCATAGAATCAAATTATTTGAATGAATCATGGAATTGAATGTTTATTACATCTTGCACTTAGGAATTGAGTTTGGGCATAATTCCTTCTCTTTAGGAAATTTGTTGGAAGGTTATAGAATCTACAAGACAATATATAATATTTAGAAGTATATTTCCTATGTCTTTCTCTTCTAGTAAAACCTATGAGTAATTATGCAAATGTTTGATATTATTTATCTTAAAGCTAGAGAAAATATGTTTATCCCTCCTATCCATGTGTTTGGTGGAATTAGTAAAAATTTTTGTTTGGTTATATCCACATTTTAATTAATTTTTTGAATTTTTTTTGTGATGGATTCGGCATCGATGGTGGATCCATCTAGTCCACCGCCCGGCCCCCTCCCGACTTTGTTGACATCCCTACCACTCTTGGAAGGACATTGTTTTTAGCTCTTTGAAACACCTTAAACCTTGGAAAACTCCAACCTCATAGCATTGATGGGAATTTTTCTCTACAAATCCCTACCTTGATCAATGAAGCAACACAAGCCTCTAAGGAACTATCATTGATAGGAAAACTTATGGGTCCCAGACCACCTTTGGAAGAGATTCGTAAATGGGTACGTATTAAATGGGCACCGTATGGTCCAGTAGATATTTCTTCTTAAATTGTTAAATTTTTCTCATAACGAAGATTTTTCTCGGGATTTTCTGGGTGGACCTTTGTTTTTCGAAAGAGAGGCTTCTATATCGGTTGGTGAACACCTAGGTTCAATGCAAAAATTAAAACAATGTCTCGAGCATCGATATGGGTTTGTCTTCCTAACCTCCCATTAGATTTTTGGCACTCTGTTATCATTGAAGGCATCGTTCGCTCCATTGGTACTCTAATAATTTTGGATCAAGCTACCAAGGCGAGATCCAGATTCATTCACACCAGATTTTGTGTCAATGTTGACATTAGCTCACCTCTTTTTCCTCCATTGATCTTCACTCTGAGCTAGGGACTTGGGTTTAACCCATTGAATATGAATATATCCCTCAAGCTTGCTCCAACTGCAAAAGCATTGGATATCGGGATATGGCTTTCCCAGCCAAGCCATCCCAATCTACCAAAGAAAGAGCTTGGTCACCATTGAACAAAGGAAAGTTCATTCCCAAAAACTCAAATGTTTTAAGTACTTCTAATCCTTTTTATACTCTTTCAGAGGAGATTGTTCTCCCTTCTTCTTTTTCCTCACTTCCCCTTTTTTCCTCGTCCCGTTTGGTGGCTTCATCTTTCTCCGCTCTGCCCCCTCCTGCTTCCTCCTCCCCATTGGTGGTTTCTTCCTTGTCATTTTTTGTCTCTATTTTTCTTCCCTTTGCCTCCTTCCCTTCTCGAGTTCACTCCTTCCATTCCTTCTTCTTCTTTGTGATGAGACCAAAATATGTCTCATTATATCACCAAATAGCACTCTTATTCTCTCTCTTAAAATAAATCTTTCAAGTGAATTTAGATGTAGTTTTAATAACGAATAACATATTTAAGGTAAAATATAGGATTTATCTTATCATCTCTTTAGGAATCTATTTGCAATCCAATTGTTTTTATTTATTCATCTTTCTTCTAAAGTTGGAATGCAATAGTGTGTAGAAAATAGGTCATAAGAAACCCTACTCCAAGTTCATAGATCAAAGCTACAAAAGTCTTCACTCAGCTATGGAAATCCTAGTTGATCATAGATTGTTGCTAGATTTATCCTACGAAAAACTTACACGCAGCTAAGGAAACACCCAAATAGTGAACGTATTTTGGTTTGTTCCAAATTGATGTAAAGGAGCACCAAATTATTCAACCCACTCTTTGTTTCCACATCATCAACCAAGAATACATATCCAAATATGTGGCAATCCAAATTCATGCATGCATGTGGCGTTCTAAGAAGAATTCAAATTCATATACTTAACACTCCTCCATTTTCTATCAATGTTTCAAGGATGAGCAAATAGAGGAATAGTATTAGAAATGTTGAATAAGTGCTCTCCCACTTTGTGTTCCTAGATTAAAGGGATGAGTTATAGAAATATTCTCCATGATAAGTAGATTGTTGTAGTCAAGTTTGTTTTGTATTTATTGCTTTGAATAAACCCACCCAAGAATAGGTAGTTAGTTATTGGAGTGTGGACCAAGTAAACTAGGAATAATGTCTATAAATACCTCTTCCATATATTTGGAAAGGGGGCATATTTTGTAAATCAGTTTTGAATCGATACAAGTGCAGTTTTAAAAGTTAATTGTAGTGGATCCAAATCCAAAGGGAAGAGAATGGCCAAAATCCACTCTTCCCCAAGGAGGAGGATTTTTTTGTTATTTCCTAGCATAGTTTATTTACTGCAAATTTATTTCAGTAATTTAGTTTTTGTGTGTTTCCTTTTCATGCATGTTTAATTTTAGTATGTTTTCTTAAGAATTATTGTTGAATAATATTTTATTTCTCCTTTTGCATACTACTTTAGACACCATCTTGGTTATAATGACACCAACTTATATATGAGTTGGTTAAATGACTAGTAATACAATGACCCATCACTTTTCCTTCTCCCTCTGCTCGCTCTGTCCTTTTATTTTCCTCTCACTTTTCCTCTTTTGGCTCCACCCCTTCTTCCTCCTCTCCTCCTTCCTCCCCTTCTCTTAGTGATGTTTTGGATCTCGTCCTTCATCGTGTTCCTTTTGTTCCATCTGTTGGCACTATCGTTGCTCGTTCCCCTCTTTGTGAGAACGTCATCATCTCTCCTTCTTCTTCGTTATCCGCTGATAGCAGTCCCGCAAAGAATACAAAAATAACACTAAGTCAAAGATTGATGTGGGAACTAAGAAAACCAAAGGGAGACACACAAATCAAGAAAAGCTTCAGGAGGAAGCATTTCTCAATATAGCTCAAGGAACACAGGGATTGCTTGCCATCCCAAGTGGAGGTAAGCCAAAATAAAAGAAATGAAGATTTTCTCTTGGAATGTTTGGGGATTGAACACTCCTGGAAAAAAAGAATCCTCAAGGATTTTAGACTCAAACATTTTCCTAATATCTTGATGCTACAAGAAACTAAATTGAAAGAGGAGAACATGCTTAATAAGTTTTGGCCCAATGCCTCTATGGTTTCCCAGGAGTCTATTGGTAATGCTAGAGGTTTGTGCACTTTTTAGAATCCAAAGATTCTCTTTGGGAATGTATCATTAAATCCCCCCATTTTTTAGGAATGTTCTTCCAAGAGATTGGGTCTAATTTGGGTTGGATTGTTGTTAATATATATGCTCCTAACATTGAGTCTCAGAGAGAAAACTTTGGATTGACCTATTGGATTTTTCGTTATACCTGCAAGCATCTTCCTTGGATTATAGCTAGAGATTTCAATACTCCTTTATATCTTTCTAAGAAGCAAGGTGGAACTAGCATCAGCACTACTAAAGCGGTGAAGCTCTTGCTGACTTTATTAGAATGGGGAATTTTTATATTGATTTTCATGGAACCAATTATACTTGGTCTAACAAAAATCTGGGAAACAACCACATTCAAAGTAAATTAAAATATTTCCTTATTTCTATGGATTGGATGGCTCACTATAACAATTTCTATCTGCATGCTCTACCTAAGACAACCTCCCGATCATTTCCCTTTGTTCCTTACCACCTCATAAGCCCAAAGTTTGAAACATTCCCCCTTTCATTTTGAATTGGATTGGTTGAAAAATCATCAGTTAGATTCTCTTATCAAGGAATGGTGGAAAACTGATATCCATGTCATGGCTATGTATAGGCTCACTAAGAAGATTAGCTTTGTCAAGAATAAACTAAAGAATTGGAAAATGTGGGTTTTGGGGATATCCGCAGAAGAAAGGATTTTCTAACTCTAAAGATAACTCGCTATCTCGGAGGAGATTGACTTGAAAGGAAGATCCCCTCAACTTCATCATCATGAGCTTTCCTGCTCGGACTATGACAATACCTTGACTAAGGAAGACATCTATTGGAAACAAAGATCTTGACCACCTAGCTTCACCAGGGAGATCGAAACATGAAATTATTCCATCTAACTACTATGAAACATAAGAACAGGGGATAAAATAAAATATTTATTCATGATGGATGGATCCTACATCAACCAAGGTGATGAATTTATTGCTAAACTTATCAATTACTATGTTAACCTTTTACATGAGGGCCCTCCCCCGAATGAAGAGGATTGTCAAGAAATTCTCTAACATATTCCTAATTTAATTAATGATGATATGAACTTCAAACTCACCTAGAAATTTTCTTTTGATGAAATAAGGAAATCTATATTTGATATGAAGGGTGATAAATCACCTAGCCTTGATGGATTCCCTACGGATTTTTTTCAATCTTTCGGCATATCATAGAATCGACCTACATGTTGTTATTTTTGAGTTTCAGCAAAAATACCTTCATTAAAGGAATGGAATAACAACTTTATTTCCCTTGTACCTAATTCTATGGGATCCAAATTGATCATTAATTATAGGCCCATTATCCTGTGTAATAAGTCTTACAAGATTATTACAAAAATGCTTGCCTTCGAGCTCAAACCAGATTATGTCGAGTTTAACTTTGAAACATAAAATGAGTTCATTGGAGGAAGGTTGATCCAAGGAGGAATCATTACTGTTCATGAAGTGATGCACTCAGCTTCAATCAAAAAATTAGCTAGTATGATCCTTAAACTTTATATGCAAAAGGTGTTTGATATAGTTAGCTTTCCCTTTTTCCAATCTGTCCTTACGAAATTTGGTTTTGGGGAAAAATGGAGATCCTGGATTTATAATTCTATTTCAATTCCTAAATTTTCCATACTCATTAATGGTATCCCTCAAGGATATTTTCACTCAAGTTGGGGAATCAGACAAGGGGATCCTTTATCTCCCTTCTTGTTTTTACTCATGGCTGATACTCTCAATAGAGATTTGGAAGCAACTGAAAGTGAAGAAAACATCAAAGGTATCACTACTAACTCTAGGACTCCAAGATTTACACACAACTAATTCATTAATGATACCCTTTTGCTGGGTTTAGCTTCATTCCTAGAGGAAAGTTTTTTGAAATGTATATTGGATTGTTATCAATCGGTTTAGGACAAAATATAAACGTTGGGAAGAGTAGAATTGCTTTCATTAATACCCTAGCTAGTAGACAAAGAAAGATTGCTGACATCTTTGGCTGCAAGATTATGGATCTCCCCTCTTCATACCTTGGTCTTCTGCTCTTTTTGGGAAGACAAACTAAGATCCTCTAGAATTCAATTGTCGAGATATTCAAAATAACAATCATTGGTGGAAAGACTCCCTCCTTAGTCGGAAAGTAAGATATAACTAGTTAAGACCACATTGTAAAATTTTCTGATCTACTTTATGTCCTTACTTTGAAAATTCCCACCTCTATGGCTACCACTATTGAACAAATCTAGAAAAGGTTCATTTGGTCTAGATTTGAAGAAAGAAAGATAATTCACTTAGTTTCTTGGAAAGTGATTTGTAAACCTACTACTTTATGGGGATTGGGCTTACACAGTATTGCTAATATGAATGTTATCATGCTCGCTAAATTAGGTTGGGAAATTGCTAACAAGGGAAGAGCCTCTTGGACTCAAATGATGATCTCTAAATATTTTTCTTCGATTAATGACTTCTATGATGAAAACACCCCAAATGGCTCTGCTATTTGGAATTCCATTAAGAGTACCGAAACTTGATCCGGTAGGCACTAGATGGAAAATTGGAAATGGACACACGGTAGCCTTATTGATCAAAAAATGGATGGGAGATAAGGCGTAATCTGATGACCACTTATGATATCCTATAAGATCTAGACTAATTATAACCAATGGTCCTTATGTCACAAATTATGTTGATCGATCATCTTTGTACCCAGTTGGTCCATGCCTATTTGGGAAGGTACGAGCTATCTTCGATTCTGATTGATAGCAAAGTTAAAGCTCTTACTTGGCACAACAGCTTATTACACTGCTTCTCTGTGGATGATTTTAGAATCGCCTCTTTCTAGTTCAGAACCTTTTTCTGTCAAGGCTTCCTACCTCTCCCTTCCACATAGCCTAGAGGGCCCTACTTTACATTAGGTCTGGTTACCTCAGGTGATTCCTAAAATGGGCTTTTTCACTTGGCTCACTTCTAGAGATGCATTCCTATCAAGAGAAAACCTAAAGTGGAGGGGATACTCATTACCTACCAGGTGCATGTTATGTCTTAATGCTCTTGAATCTTTGGCCCATTTACTCTTTCATTGTAATTACTCCTTCACTGTTTGGAGTCTTATGCTTAATATTTTTGGAGTTTCTTGGGTTTTCCTAAGTCCATCCCAGAAGTTATCGAGTTAATGGATTCCCCTCTTTCGTCATCAAATTGTCAATCTTTCATAGAAATTACTTCTCCCACACACATTATGGAACATTGGGAAAGAACGAAATAGGAGAATCTTTAAGGATCAACACAGTACCCCCTAACAGGTCTTCACTTTGGTCATAGTTGGTCATCAAGAAAATTTGAATTACTACATTTAGAAGTATCACAAGTGTGAAATTATTCTCTGCATGGAAAGACAGTGGTTGCAGCAACTCATGGTTCCCCTCTAGCCTCATAATTTTGTTTCTTTAAGGGCTACTACTAACTCGATCCCTCCTCCTACTGGATGGCTTAAAGTCAATATAAACAAGGCAGAAAAAATTAATCCAGGCCTCTCTAGTGGGGGTTTTGTTATTAGGGATGATTTGGCACAACCAATGGTAGCTTCTACCTCCTTTTTTGAATTGGGCACTAACCATAGAGGTGAAGCTTTGGCTATTTTAAAAGGTCTTGAACTAGCCACTGATTTTGGTAAGGTCAACATAATTATGGAAAATGACTCCCTAAACTTGATTAATCTTCTTAACAATAAGGGTGTTGTCAGCTAGACTATCAGAAACATCATATCAGACATAAAACTCCTCCAGTCTTAATTTAGCAACGTTCAATATCAGCATGTTTTCAGGCAAGGAAACAAAGTGTCCGATCTTCTTACTAATCTTCGAGTATCTCAAAGCAAAATCAGCAAAAATGCATAGGGAATATTCCTAAATTAATTCTAAAAGCCATTAAGGATGACTTTCATAAAAATTGCTAAGTTTTGCATGTATAAGGTTTGCACCTTTTCTCGATGATTACTTGAGAGTTAGATTTTTAGCCATATCATTCCCTCATCACTAGCAATGAACACATTTATGATGATTAAAAATTTTATTTTATTGATCATCTTCGTCACACGTGGGAAGGCTGAGTAAGAAAAATTTAAATCATTAAAGTATGTTTTCAAAAATAATTGTAAGTAGTATTTATTCTCATGGGCATGTGTCAATATAGGTTTGGGTTTATTTATATATACCTACATTAAAAATTATCTTCATATAACTTGTTCTAGTTGTTGTTTTTGTTTCTTGATTCTGGAAAATATGGGGTGTTCCCTAATTCAACTTGAGCCTATGAACTGTGATGATCTCAAAAAGGATGAAGTGGTCTAGAAAATCCTGGTGAAGAAAGGGGTGGCGAATTTCATTGAAAGACTCTCAGGGAACTTTGTAGTGGTTTCTAGTAGTGTTCTGTCCTCCTGGAAGCAGGGCCATGTTCATGTGGAAAAAACAAGGTTTGATATTTCAAAGGAGAGCATTCTTTGAAGAAAATGGGCTTCCCAATTAAGGGGATATTTTTATTAAGAGGTCTCTAAAGGTAGAAATGTCAACTTTTTTGGCTAAAAGGAAAGATAAATTTTTCATTTACAAGTCGGGATATGAAAGAACCTCTCTTAAGGAGCCATAGGATCATGTAGCTAAATAGATTATGAGGTACATTATTTTGGAGGGTAGATATAAATTGGTTTACGGGCCCCAACTCTTTATCCTGGGTCACTTTCGTAATGGGGGTAAGGTTAATCTTTCCAACTTTCTTTATCAGACTCTGGTTTATCCATCCAAAAGACAAGAGTAGGTGAAGGTAATTTACTTCACCAAGGTCTTATTTATCTTCTCTTTAAGCATGTTTTGGATGCACATGCCCTTATTCACTTTCCCACCGTTATTGGCCCACTTGCCACCACCCCCTCCTCCACCTTCTCCCCATCCTACCACTCACCACCTCCATTGCCACCTTAATCCCCCACCTTCCTCGACCCGGAAGTGGAAATTATGGTCATCAATATGTTGCCTTTTCTCCCCCTGCTCATTCTCCACCCCCACTCTTGGATTATTCCACCCCAATGACTTCTCCCCATCCTTATCCCATATCCCCTCTCTTGTTTCCGGGGAGTTTTGTTACTCCTAGACCGAATGCTTCAAATACTATAAAATATGACCCGGTTCACGAGATTTTCTCGAGACTAACTAACGCATACCCGAATCTCTAACTCACTCTAGTTTTGGGGGAAAATTGGAATTTTATGAGGAGATGGATGAGGATTCTATTTTAAAGTGAGGAAGATGTTGTGGAAGAAGAAGACTATGCCGAGGAGGATGTCAATGAAGAAATTATCAAAGATGTTATCGAGGAAGAAGCTGCGAGGAATGTGTAGAGGATGCTACTAAGGACATGCCCACCTAGGATGTTGATTTAGAACCCGGTGCTACTGGCGACAAGCATGCGAGTCTACCGTGGAATTTATTCATGGTATTCTTGGTAACATTACCATTATTTTTAATGTCATTAATAATTGGAAAATCACTATGGATGCCACTTGGCTCCATCTTCGAAATATTTGTAAGGATCTATCAAATGTTGTTGAAACCTTTGTTAGAAAAACCAAGGACTCTGTTTTGAAGGATGGTTTTAATGAACTTAAGAATAATATACCTATATAGCCCGAAGGGTGTTGGCTTTTTACAAATTTTACGGATTATGGTTTACTTTTTTGTCAGGCTATCTACTCTTATATTATATCAAGTTTATCTAGCCAAAGAAGGGTCATATGTAACAAGGATGTGGGTCCTATCAAAACCCTCACTTTTTACCATAATCCGAAAAAATATCCACATTAATTTTATGTATGGGTAAGTGCACAAAATTGGGGGCCAAAAAGTGGACAAAATTTAGGAGAAACGAAAAAAGAATAAGGATAGGGTAGATTTTGGTTTGGTAATTACAAAACCATAATGTGTACACATTTTAGGAAAATTGTACACATTTCATAAAACTTTAGATAAAAATCCACACCCATTCTCCATTTTTATCTACCCCAAATGTGCATTTCACCGTGAACCCTATAGTCATGTTTCTTCTTCAACCCATTTTCTCCAAAAAATTCTACAAATTGTGTAGAAGGTTATATTGAGGTGGTTTCAACGATGATGTGGTGAAGAAGATGTAGGAAAATGTATTTTCTCTTAACTACAATCAAATTTGGTAATTGTTTGATATTTTTATATTTTAATAAAATACATGTTTTAATGACTTATGCAGTTCCACCATAACTAGAACAAAACCCTTCAAATCCTCATATCTCTCCTAGCCCTATTATAATTTTTTAGATCCTCCAAGTAGTCAAAGGATTGAACTTCCAATATATTAAAGAATAAGCTTCATATTGAGGAATTGATTAAGTTAATGAGGGATACCAGTTCCACAAACTCCCAACGTTCCTCTTTTGCAAACACATTGGAGGCATTATTGGCTCATGTTGACGTGGCAATGAGTCAAATTGATACGTGGACAATCTATAGAGAGTCTTGTAGGGATTATTATGCTAATATTTTATCATATGAAAATGTAAAAAAATAAATTATAAAATACCTCATGTGTGCATTATTCACCCGACCATATAACCAATTTACCAGTTTTGTTGTCATGCAAACACTTTCCAATCCATTGGTGCAATAATAATTTGATAAAAAATATTTTTTGGGAGTGGTGGTGAATTATATTTGATATACTACCTTGCAATAAAAATGTAATTCAAACAATTTTTGAGGAAAATCTATTGTGATTTTATCCTCAATGAGATCCCCAACTATTTTGACTACTCCAGTTTCGTAGGGCAGAGGAAAAGGCTCTACACATGATAGACTAAGTTCACAACATGTTCGTATTTGGAATATTAGAGTCCCAATCCAAAATCCTTCTCATCCTAAGATGATCCTTGCAATAGTGAAGGAGAATAGAGATTGACATGATGCACATGCTTTGGGTGCTCTCGATACCCTTGTCCAACATACGAGGGAGGTTTTGAAACCGATGTTGGTGGAGGTAGATAGAGGATTCCTCCAGGTAGTAGTAACATGAGGCCACATATTTACACATCTTGTGGTAGCATATGTATTGGACTTGATGAGGATGATAGTTTTATGAAAAATGGTGTTGATAGTGTTTCGGTGGTACACATGATGATGTGGCTATGTCTGAAATTTTTTTGAGTGATACATTTGGATTGCAGACATCGATGACACCTTCACAGTATATTTTATTTTTATTACATGTTACAAAAATATATGAGTACAATGTATATGTGTGTGTGTGTGTGTGTGTTAAATTTTCAAAATATTTGTATTTGAACTTGGTCAAATTTATTAATTTACACGTATATATGTACATGTATGCATTAGTATTACGAAAGCACAAGGGGGAATATATCATCCCAACTAGAGGTTGTCGCATCATGCCAATGTATACATTCACATAGGTAATTTAGAATGTTAAATTTGTAAATTCACGTATGTAAATATATATAGAGAGAAATCAAATATATGTTTATACATGTTCTCATATGTGTGTGTGTGTGTGTGTGTGTGTGTGTGTGTGTGTGTGTGTGTGTGTGTATGCTCAACTAACTTGACGTGATATATTATTTATAAAGTTGATGACCACACAAGACACTCCACCATCTTTGTGAGGAGTAGAGAAAGGTGTTGCCGCTACGATTTCATCTACGTAGAAACTCACTGAGGTATAAAAATTATTTATTTTCATGAACTAGAGTGTAATTCATATTATGTCTAATTATTTTAATAATTTCCCTCATTGTAGCATCATGTAGATAGTCAATGTGAATGCATTATGTATATGCAGGAGTTACTCATGGATGGTAGCAGCCCTATACATATGATTCATAGGCATGGTGTGGTAAAAAAATTATTTTTATTGATAAACTTAGTTAAAATATTATCATTATGTACTCAATTCCAGCGTAAATGTTTAGATCTGCATTCAAAAATTTAATTGTTAATATAGTTCTACAAGCTAATTTTGATGTTTGATTTTGTAATTTTATATGTATGTAGGGTTCAACCCCTTCCATTTTCCCTTCGAGGGCACGAGACTCATCAATCTCATCATTTTGACACCCTAGTTTATGATCTAGTAGGTCTCATTGTCTCTACCGAGCATGAGATGTAGATCAGCGTGACTAATAGATTGTGGTAAGTGTGTGTATATGTAAGTAACTTCATTATTATATGGTCTTATACATGTTGAGAAATTATACATAAAGTTCTTATAAAAAAGTTGTGCATTTACAAGGTCAAAAATAGTCAAGTTTTGAGTGTAAGAGGACTCGTAGTCAAATTGTGGAGGATCCCAAGTCATCACATGGATCTCCATCTACATCTAAGGGAGATTGTTCTTCGAGCGGGGAAAAAGAGGAAAATTTTGATGAATAGGATATATATATATATATATATATATATATATATATATATATATATATATTTACGTGTGTGTGTGTGTGTCTTATGACATTTATTTTGTATGCCTATGTGCATGGAAATGTATGCATGTTTGACATTGTATGTACACCTATATGGCATTGACTTGGTATTATATGACCTATTCACATATTTGTATTTATTGCATGTTAATATTATTTGGAACTCAATATGTTTTTATGGTCTTACATTTCTGAGATTATAATTATATCCAGACTAATATGATGTGCACTTGACAATATATGACATTATGGATATTTTTTCATTTATTGGTGTTGTATACTAGCATTTTCGATGTCTTATGACCTTTTGTGTGTTAGTAGTTCACATACATAATATGCATGAAACTTTGGAAATCAATTCATAAATTGGTTAAAGCAATATTTATATAACATATAAAGAGTTATCTAATCAAGTAATTATTCGTTCAATTTATCAATGTGTACATGTGTATATATTCATGTTCATATGCACACCAAAATCTTAACTCTCATAATATGGAGGTGCAAAATATATGTTTAGAGAACCTTTTCTAGAGGAGGTTCAATTTTTAATTCAAATAAGATATATTATTAATTTTTATATTTTTGTGGTTTCATTAGAGTGGTTTCATAATAATAATGACTAAGTATCCATATTCATTATTTAAGTGATTTCATCTCTTTCAATAAAAAATGATAAAGAGCATATTTACCAAAAGTACAAATTTATCACCAAGAGTGAGAGAGAAAGTAAGAGAGAGAGGGGAGAGAGAAAATAGAGAGAGAAAGATAGAGTAAGAGAAATATATAGTGAGAGGTAAGGAGAAAGAGAGAGAGAGAAATACATTGAGAGAATGAGAAAGAGAGAGAGAGAGAGAGAATGATGCAGGATGTACAATTTATTTTGGTTGTATGATCAATTTCTTTAAATGAAAGTGTTTATTTTTCTCTAAGGAAGATGGCTAGATATAGTTCTTCATCCATTTACTCATGTATTTGAGAAGTAACTGGAGGTGTGAAGCAATATAAACTCTCTTTGGATCATGACTGTGACTATATATGTATGTTTCACTCCTCTCGGGCATGTCAAAACCCTAGGTAGGGTTTAAGAGAAGTTTTATGATTTGAGGGCCTTACACTCATGTTATAAACACCAAATTGGTACTATAACATCTTCTTATTGTTTTCATTTATATTTTATGTGTTTTAAGTGCTAATGAAATAGTTTTATGGTTATTGGAGAGAGAGAGAGAGATGGAGAGAAAAGGAAAGAGATAAAGAGAGAGTGAGAATGAGGGTGAGAGTGAGAGTGAGGGTGAGAGTGAGAGAGATAAATAGAGAGAAATAGAGGGAGAGAGAGAGAGAGAGAGAGAAGAAAGATAGAAGAGAGATAATGAGAAAGATAGATAATGAGAATGAGTTACAAAAAGAGATATAAAGAGAGAGAGAGAGTGAGTGAGAAAGAGAGACCTACGACTTGAAATCCCTTAAGAACCCTAAGAGAAAAACAAAAGATTTTGGAACCAAACAGGTCAGTGCACACACATTATGGTGGCACGATAAACACTTAAGGATGCTTTGGTTTGGTGCTCAACAATCCCGGTGCTTCTTGATAACATTGGTTGGGTGTATTCCCTTAAGAGCCTTAAGAGTAAAAAAGGATATAAATTAGACAAGTGATTTATCTGTCTTCATGACACCTTTAAATTTCTTTTCTTAACCTACACTCAATATTTAGACCCTCTATAAATACCTATCATGGTTTTCCACGATTCAATTCAATTTTCTCGCTCTCGCATTGTTTGCAACGGTGCCAAATACTCCAATTTGAGTCAGTGTAAGGATTCCCAATGCAATATTTTACAAATGGAAGCTTGTGGCACAAAACAGACTACGCCCACACATTGAGGTGGCCTGGTAAATACTAGGTAAGGCTTTGATTTGGTGCCCAATGATCTCGGTGCTTCCCAAGAACATCAGTTGGGTGTATCCCTTAAGATCCCTGAGAGAAAAATAGGATATAAGTTCAATGGGTTATTTCTCAATCTCTACGGCAACTTGAAAATTCTCATTTAAACATACCCCTCCATGTTGAGACCCTCTACAAATGATTATCTCATTTTTACCCAGTTCAATTCCATTTTCTCGTTATCCCATTATTTACAACGATGTCAAATACTTCAATTTGAGTTAGTATAAGTTTGTCCAATGCAATATTTTTCAAACTGAAGCTCATGGCACCAAACATACTATTCCCACACATTGGGTGGCATGGTAAACACTTGGAGAGGATTTTTTTAGTGCTTGATGATCCCGATGCTTCCCAAAGCATTGGTTGGTCAGTGTAATCCCTTAAGATCCCTGAGAGTAAAACAAGTTATAAGTTTGATGGATGTTTTCTCGGCCTCTATGACACCTTGAAAGGTATCGTATAAATCTAAAAATCCATTTGAGACCCTCTATGAATCCATGTCTCGGTTTACCTAGTTCAATTTGCTTTTCTTCTTTTCCCATTGTTTGTAATGATGTCAAATACTCTAGTTTGAGTCAATATAAGGTTTTCCAATGCAATATTTTACAAACAAAATCTCGTGGCACCAAATGGAATGCACCCACATGTCGGGGTGGCCTAGTAAACACTTGGTTAGGCTTCTTTTTGGTGCCTAATGATCTCAAGTGCTTCCCGACAACATCGGCCGTGTAATCCTTTAAGAGCCCTGAGATCAAAACAAGATATAAGTTTGACGAGTGATTTCTAACTCTCCATGGTACCTTCAAAGGTATTTTCTAAACCTAAAAATATATGTTGAGACACTATAAAAAAAATTCTTGGTTTTACCCAATTAAATTTGGTTTTCTCATTGTCCCATTGTTTGCAACGATGATAAATACTCCATTTTGAGTCATTGTAAGGCTGCCCAATGCAATATTTTGTGAACAAAATCTCATGGCACCAAACTGATTGTGCCCACACGTTGAGTTGGCCTAGTAAATGATGATTGAGGCTTCGTTTTGGTGACCAAAGATTTTGATGCTTCCTAGTAACATCGGTCAAGCGTAGTCCCTTAAGAGCCCTGAGAACAAAACATGATATAAATTTGACGGAGGATTTCTTAGTCTCCGTGGAACCTTGAAATGTCTCATCTAAACCTAGACCTCTACATTGAGACCCTCTATGAATTCTTATCTTGGTTTTATCTAGTTCAATTTTATTTTCTCGATGTCTCATTATTTGCAATGATGCCAAATACTCCATTTTGAGTCAGTGTAAGGTAGTTCAATGAAATATTTTGCAAATGTAAGCTCATGACACCAAAAGGAATGTACCCACATGTCGGGGTGACTGGTAAATGCTTAGGAAGTCATTTTTAGTTCCCAATGATCCTGTGCTTCCCGCCAACATCAGTTGGGTGTAGTTCATTAAGATCCCTAAGACCAAAACATGCTATAAATTTGACGGGTGATTTCTCGGTATTCATGGCACCTTGAAAGGTATTTTCTAAACCTACAAATCTTCGTTGATACCCTCTATAAATTGATACCTCAATTTAACCCATTTTAATTCAATTTTCTCGTTGTCCCATTTTTGCAACTATGTCAAATACTCTAGTTTGAGGCGGTGTAAGGTTTTCAAATGCAATATTTTGCAAATGGGAGCTCATGATACCAAACGGATTGCTCCCACACATTAGGGTGACCCTAGTAAATGTTGGATGAGGCTTCATTTTGGTGCCTAATAATCTCGGTGCTTCTCAACAACATCATCCATGTGTAGTCTCTTAAGCGCCATGAGAGAAAAAAATGATATAAATTCGATGGGTGAAATCTCGCTTCGTGCAAATAATGAAATGTCTCGTTTAAACCTACACCTCCATGTTGATACACTCCATAAATTATTGTCTCACTTCTACCATTTCCAATTCATTTTTCTTGTTGTCTCATTGTTTGTAATGATGCAAAATACTCTACTTTGAGTCAGTGTAAGGTTGTTCAATGCAATATTTTGGAAATAGAAGCTCGTGGCACCAAATGAACTACACACACACATCGAGGTAGCCTAGAAAATAGTTGGGGATGATTTATTGGTTAGCAACGATCCCAGTGCTTCCTAAAAACATCGATCCGGTGTGGTCCCTTAAGATTCCTATGAGAAAAAAGGGCTATAAATTTGACAGGTGCTTTCTCATTCTCCATGCCACTTGAAAGGTATCATATAAACCTACAACTCTGTGTTGAGACCCTTTACAAATTTTTGTTTCGGTTTTACCTAGCTCAATTCAATTTTCTTATTGTCCCATTGTTTGCAACGGTGTCAAATACTTCAGTTTGAGTCAGTGTAAGGTTGTCCAATGTAATTTTTGTAAACAAAATATTGTCACACCGAATGAATTATTCCCACTTTAATGTCTCCAATTAGGGCTCTTTGAATTCTCGAGTCGATTAGAAGCGATTCCAAAACTAAAATGTAAGTCAATAGAAAATAATCCAAAACTTATGTCTGTAGATATGAATTTTATCAAGACCAAATGACTAGTTTATAGAGAGACCCATATGAATATTCATGACAACAAAGATGCACCCTAACTCCAATGTGACAAGCAAAATTCTGGGAGTTTATAAAATATCTACACAAGTGATGAGGAGACAATATAACTCAATTTGGATCTCATTGCAATTAATTTCTAGTAATGGTGACTTGAACCATAGAAAAATAATACCAAAAGCGATGCCAAACAAGATTGTTTTCAGTTTCTTGACGCTGAAATAAATTAAGGAGAATAATAGCAAAGAATAGTACCATATTTAAGCTCCACAAGACTGAATATTTATAGATAAAATGCTGCAGATTATCAGGGACTGAAGCAGCTCTGTATTTCCTCCAAAAATTCTAAATTTTATCCATTTGAAGCCCAAAATGTAGTATAAATGGAGGAAATTAATATTAGACCTAGAAATGTTATTTATTCCACAAGAATCACCCACAACATGGGTCGCTCCATCTAGTATAGAGAAGATACAACTGTTTCCAATAAAGTCTTCAAACCCTTCATGTAAAAATCCATAATAACAACTAGAAAATATTGAAAATATTTGCAAGCTCAATGGAATTACCTCGATGGAAATTCCCTGCTTCTCTATGAGGGTTTTCATCCTCTAGATTATTTTAACAAACACAAAGCTTAGATAAAATCCAGATTTGATAAAATGAGTATGAGATATCTCCTCTAAGTCCACCTTTCCTTTATAGAGGAAAAATGGCCCAAAGGGGACCTCCAAAATCACCAATCACAATTAGTGATTCCTAAACATAAGTCCCAATTTTCTCATCTAGGCTAGTCATATTTTTCTCATAGGGAGGATAAAAATTAAAAATGGGCCTTATACTTCCAAAAGGGCCAATAATCATTCTCTAGGTAAGTTGCCAAAAATCCTAGGAATGATAAAATTATAACATTAGGCCCCTTCGTACTTTTCTAGATATTACAACTTGATTTATAAGTGCATCTTTTTACTAAGCCAAATAAATTAATTATAAGTGCTTTAATGATTTTCTTTTCTTTTCTTTTGGCACTTATAAAAATTTATTGTTACTTAAGTCACCCTTTCTCACATGTTTTGGTCATTGGGTAGACAGAATAGACTAAAGGTTTTCGATACTATTATTCGAGAAAGAGTGACATTTCAGTCCTCCCTTCCCCAAATTGCTTGCCCTTAAGCAATTTTGTACTCTTTTTTCTAAGTGCCTGCACACAATACACAAAATATGTTGAAGTGTCTCAAAAATTTTGGACCTATACCTGTAAGATGAGACAAATCTTGTCCCTGAAAAAGTGTTCATAAGCACATGGAATTTCCCAAGGTAATTCATAAGACAAATTATAGATTTCCTCATCTAGATCAGTACTTTTACTAAAAGAAATTTGTATATGCTGCTCATACGATATTAAAATTTTTTTATCATACCTTAGGATGTCTTCATGGTCCTCAAAAGGCTGATTTGTTTCAAAATCCATCTATTGCCATATTATTTCCCTTTCAATTTCATCCTCTTTTTGTGAAACCAACTCTTCTTTGAATTTCCCAATCATGCTATGAGCCGCCATTCTTGGAGGAACTCCTTTCCTTATGTCTTGCAAAACAACTTCCTTGTCTTGCACCTTGAATTTTAGCTCTATGGTTTGATAATTTTGATGAAATTTACCCAAGGATTGGAGCTATTAAACACCGATAACTAAATCTAATCCACCAATGCCAATAATATAAAATTCATCACTTACTTCATGACCTCTCATGGTGAATTTAAGTTTGGAATTTTTTTTGGTGCTAGTGATTGTATGCCCATCTACCATAATCACATCAAATCCTTGGAATTTTTCTCCTTGTAGACCCAATCTAGCAACCAAACTCTCATCAATGAATTTTTTTTTCCCCCATCAATCAAAATTGTGATCCTTTGCCCAAGAAGATCACCCCTTACATGGAATGCATAAAAAATAGGCAAAACGGTTAGTGTTGCTAAGGTAGCAATATTTTCATCATCATTTGCTTTACCTTTTGGATCAGCATCATCATCATCTTCTTCTTCATCAATAACTTCAATATAATGAACGGAGCCCTTACCTTTGCAATGATGATTGGGTGTCCATGGTTCTTTGCAATCGTAGCATAGTCTCTTCCTCCTTAGTTCCCTCCTTTCCTCTATTTTAGTCTTGTTTTTCTCCCATTCTTGTGCTCTAGTTGGCTTACCACTAACTTATGTTCCTTTCCTATCAATTTGAGGAGCTATATAATTCTCACAAGTGCTCTTTTGTTTCCCTAAAAGCATTGTTCATTGTTGCCTAAAATGCATATTTTTCCCGTTTAGCATAGAGCTCTCTAAGTCAAGACATTTCTTAATGGCACCTCAAGAGATGGAGGATTAAATGAATTGAGAAGGCCTTTTAATGTCTCTCCTAACCCTTCTATAAAAACCAAAACAAGCCTTCTTTCATTAATTTCAGGAACCATTACTACAATTCTTTGGAAATCATAAATATACTTATCTAAAGTGTCATCCTGTTTGAGTTGGGCAAGCTCCCTGAAGTAAAAATCTGGATCCATCCGATCAAACCTCTCTATCAAGCACCTGCTGAAATATTCGAGGGAGGTAATAAAGCCATGTTCTTAAGTGATGATGCCATGGTACCATGACTTCTGTTCCACACCATCCAAATGTAATGTTGCAAACTTAAGTGCTTCATCTTCGTACATGTGATTTAAGGAGAGATAGGTATCTAATTTTTACAACCAAGATATATTAGAGCATTTATCAAGTACTATTTTTGAATATCTCTCCTTGGTATCTCTTGATGGTTTCTTATGTTTCTTTATGCACCCTTGTTATTCTTCAACTAGAAAAACTCTATAAAAGGTAGCATATCTCTAACTCAAAGTCTTACCTGCATGTACTCATCACCATATGCCTTTACATCATCAACATAATTTTGTGCCACTTCTTCAATTGGTTCCTCTCTTTGGAGAAACTTGGCTCAAAATATGTGGAGTAGTAGGGGTGGGAGAAGCCCTCAATGATCTTATTAAGTTCCTTCTCCATTGTTGGTGACTCCTTGATTGGTGGCTATTTCCTTATAGAACCATGGCCAATTCGTGAATGGAACGAGTAAATGTATCCCTCATTTCTCTTTGATTCTCCCTCATTGTTTATTACAACTCATTGTGACTTCTAGTGATGACCTCATTCATGTAACTAAGAACATCATCAAAGCGGTGGTATTCCACGCACATCCATTGTCTTCTTTGGAGTCCCCTTCTTTGATAGACAAGACGACTTTTACCATCCATGTAAAAATCATATTTCTAGTTCTTATCACACAAAGCTAGAGAATGACTAGCTTTGATACCACCGTAATGTCCCCCGATTGGGCTCTTTTAATTTTGAGTGGATTAGAAGCAATTCCAACACTAAAATGCAAGTCAATAGAAAATAATTCAAATCTTATGTCTGCAGATATGAATTTTATCAGGACCAAGTGACTAGTTTATAGAGAGACCCATATGAATATTCATGACAACAAGGATGCACCCTAACTCCAATGTGACGAACAAAATTCTTTGATTTTAAAATAGGTCTACACAAGAGATGAGGAGACAATATAACTCAATTTGGATCTTTTGCAATTAATTTCCAGTAATGGAAAATTGAACCATAGAAAAATAATACCAACAACGATGCCAAACAAGAATGTTTACAACTTCTTAAGGCTGAAATAAATTAAGGATAATAATAGCAAAGAACAATACCATATTTAAGCTCCACAACACTTAATACTTATAAATAAAATACTTGTAAAATATCAAGGATCAAGCAGATCTCGTATTTCCTCCAAAAATTATGAATTCAATACATTTGAAGCCCAAAATTTAGTATAAATGGAGGTAATTAAGATCAAGCCTAGAAAGGTTATTTATTCCACAAAAATCACCCACGAAATGGGTCGCTCTAGCTATTATAGATAAGATATAACTGCTATCAATCAAGTCTTCAAACCCTTCATGTAAAACTCCACAAAAACAACTAGAAAATACTGAGATTATTTGCAAGCTCAATGGAATTACCTGGGTGGAAATTCATTTCCTTCTCTATGAGGGTTTTCCTCCTCTAGAGTATTTTAACAAGCACAAAGCTTAGATAAAATGTATATTTGATAAAATGAGTATGATATATCCTTCTTCTAAGTTGACCTTTCCTTTATAAAGGAAAAATGACCGAAAGGGGACCTCCAAAATCACCAATCACAATTAGTGATTGTTCCTAAACATAGGTCCCAATTTTCTCATCTAGGCTAGTCGTATTTTTCTCATATGGAGGATAAAAATTAAAAATGGGCCTTATACATCCAAAAGGGCCAATATTCATTCTCTAGGCAAGTCGTTAAACTTACTAGGAATTATAAAAACATAACATTAGACCCCCTTTGCACTTTTTTAGATATTACAAAGATGATTTACAAGTTCATATTTTTACTAAGCCAAATAAATTAATTATAAGTTCTTTAATAATTTTTCATTTCTTTTCTTTTGGCACTTACAAAAATTTATTGTGACTTAAGTCACCCTTGCTCACATCATTTGGCCATCGGGAAGATAGAATATACCAAAGGTATTCAATACTATAATTCAAGAAATAGGGACATTTCAACAAAGTGTCCCACTATAATGTCCCCGATTTGGGCTCTTTGAATCCCAAGTTTTCTCATTGTCCCATTGTTTGCAACAATGTCAAATACTTCAGTTTGAGTCAATGTAAGGTTGTCTAATGTAATATTTTATAATATTATCTCATCGCACCAAACAAATTCTTCCAACACATCGGGGTGGGCTGGTAAAAATGGGAAAAGCTTTATTTTGGTGCCTAATGATCCCGGTGCTTCCTGACAACATCGGTCGTGCATAGTCCCTCAAGATCCCGAGAGGAAAATATGATATAAATTTGATGGGTGATTTCATGGTTTCCGTGGCACCATGAAAAGTCTCATCTTAACCTACAAACTCGACATTAAGACCCTACAAATTCATGTCTCGTTTTTACCCATTTCAAATCATTTTTATAATGATGTCAAATATTCTAGTTTGAGTTAGTGTAAGGTTGTTCAATGCAATATTTTGTAAACCAAATCTCTTGGCACCAAAAATACTACACCCACACATTAGGGTGGCATAGTAAATTCTTAGGGAGGCTTCATTTTGGTTCCTAGTATTCCTAGTGCTTTCCGAAAACATTGGTAAAGTGTAGTCCCTTAAGATCCCCGAGAGAAAACAGGATATAAATTTGATGAGTGATTTCTCGGTCTCTACGTGACCTTGAAAGGTCTCGTCTAAACCTACAACTCCACGTTGATACCCTTTAGGAATTCCTATCTCATTTTTATCTAGATAAATTCATATTTCTCATTGTCTTGTTGTTTCTAACGGTGCCAAATACTCCAGTTTGAGTCAAGATAAGGTTATCTAATGCAATATTTTACAAACAATAGCTCGTGGAACCAAACCAACAATTCTCACACATCAATGTGTCCTTTTAAATGTTAGGAAAATCTTAATTTTTGTTCCCAATGAACTCGGTGCTTCCCGATAACATTGGTCGGTGTATTCCCTTAAGAGCTCGAGAGAAAAATAGGTTATAAATTCGATAGGTTATTTCTCAATCTTTGTATCACCTTGAAAGGTCTCGTCTAAATCTACACCTCCACATTGAAACCTGAGCTACGAATTCCTATATTGTTTTTCCCTAGTTCAATTCATTTTTATTTTTGTCTCATTATTTTTAACAATGCCAAATACTCTAGTTTGAGTCATTGTAAGGATACCTAATGCAATATTTTGCAAATAGAATCTTGTGGCATTGAAGTACTACACCCACACATCGGGTGAGGCTTTTTTCAAAGACAAATGATCTCGGTGCTTACCCATAAATAATACTCGTGTTTAAGTAGGGCTAGTAGAGGTAGGAGACAGGTGTGAAAGAATAACTGAGTTTGACCAAAATCCTTCAATGTGAAACATACTAAAGGGTTAAATTACATGGTAATACACTATTAGAAGAGAATTTTGTGTTTATAACCATATAAAATTCCAAGACATTGTTTTTGAGACTCTAGAACAAGTACTAGGAAAAATGATAAGAAGATATTTTTCATACAATATACGTGGTGAAATGAGAATCGTAAGAAAATATTTTTCATATAATATAGGTTTGAAATGAGAATTTTTGTTTGTTATTTGTTTCCAATATTTAATTTTCCTTATTTTCTCTTAGCTTCGAGAATAATGAATTTTCCACTAATAGTGCCAACCACGTGAAGGTGGAAGCCTTTTTGCACCGCTAACCTATGTAAGCATGTTAGTAATAAATTAAATAGAATTTTAAAACCTAAAAAATTGAAACAAAATTATTAAATTAAATATTCAAATTAAATTCATGTAGATGTATATCTAATCTTAAGTGAACATACCTTTGGAAATTCAATCCAATGAACCGCAAGGATCAACTCTACTCTTGATAGCGAGATAATCGCTTCTTGATTTGATTCACAAACTTTCCACGAATTCTGTTTGATGGCCTACCTTGATATTTTATCAACTAAATATTTTTTGCAAGAACCAAATGTGAATAGTGAAGTATATTTCTATGTATTTCATAGTCTTCAAACAACCAAGTATTTGATTTTTTGATAAGATATCATCGAAGCCAAGTTCTAGTGACTACCACTGACCCAATGAGATACTCAAGGTTTTCACCATCAATGATTGTAAAATTTAATTTATGTTTTTGATGCAACCTAGAATTTGCATTATAACACCCTAGTCGTGGCTGGCACATCATACATCCTAGACTCGAATGCTCACCCAAATTACACAAAGTTACCAAGTCCCTCTTTAGGGTTGTTGTAATAGGATGATACATAATGAAGAAGGAACCATAAAGACTCATGACTAATCCATCATTCTACAGCGCATGTTACCCATAGATCTATGAAAGAATGAGCTTAAATAGTAATCATGATTAAACACTAACATGCACTACTCAATTACACAGAATGACACTTAGATTCAGCCAATATCCTCCATCTATTAATAAGTATAGAAGCTCCTTACAATACTATCAATTCATCTTAAGGTGCATATGAATCTAATACACATATTCAGAATCATACATACATGCCTATATCCCTCTGATACATCATACATATCTCTCTTTTACTATGCACCTAACCATCATATATATAGGGTGGGGACTTGCCCTTCACCACTTAACTACTCCAGAAATAGGTCGCATGTTATTAATAGCCACACACTATTTACAATTATAGCCACACATGTAAGTGTGCTATCTATAGCCCTCTTATAGATAACTGAAGTGTTCATTCCATTCTTAGCTTGCCTCCATGCATAGACGTTTGAACTGCTCTTCTAGATATAGACAATGTTTGGCGCACACTTCTTTGCATCGTTGATGTGTTCCACACGCCATCTTCCAAAAATAGATCTTCATGCCCAAAATCAGCTAAGTCCTTAAATCCGAACCTGCCTTCCATGAACGGGTCCTTCATGTCCTTCTTCCTCATCAATAAATTCAATATAATGTACGGGGCCCTTACCTTTGCAATGATGATTGGGTTTCCATGGTTCTTTGTGAATCGTAGCATAGTCTCTTCCTCCTTAGTTCCCTCCTTTCCTCTATTTTAGTCTTGTTTTTATCCCATTCTTGTGCTCTAGTTGGCTTACCACTAACTTCTCCTTTCATATCAATTTGAGGTGCTATAGGATTATCACATGTGCTCTTTTGTTTCCCTAAAAGCATTGTTCATTGTTGCCTAAAATGCATATTTTTCCCGTTTAGCATAGAGCTCTCTAAGTCAAGACATTTCTTAATGGCACCCTGAAGAAATGGAGGATTAAAGGCATTGAGAAGGACTTTTAATGTCTCTCCTAACCCTTATATAAAAAACAAAACACCCCTTCTTTCATTAATTTTGGGAACCATTACTCCAATTATTTTGAAATCATAAATATACTCATCTAAAGTGTCATCCTGTTTGAGTTGGGCAAGCTCCCACGAAGTAAAAATCGGATCCATCCGGTCAAACCTCTGTATCAAGCACTGTTGAAATATTCGAGGGAGGTAATAAAGCCATGTTCTTGAGTGATGATGCCATGGTACCATGACTCTGTTCCACACCATCCAAATGTAATGTTGCAAACTTAAGTGCTTCATCTTCGTACATGGATTGAAGGAGAGATAGGTATCTAATTTTTGCAACCAAGATATATCGAGCGTTTATTACTACCATTTTTGAATATCTCTCCTTGGTATCTCTTGATGGGCTCTTATGTTTCTTCATGCACCCTTGTTATTCTTCAACTGGCAGAAGTCTCTAAAGGGTAGCATATCTCTAACTCAGAGGCTAAGTTGCATGTACTCATCACCATATGCCTCTACATCATCAACATCATTTTGTGCCACTTCTTCAATTGGTTCCTCTCTTTGGAGAAACTTAGCTCTGAAAATATGTGGAGTAGGCTTGGGAGAAGCCCTCAACGATCTTATTAAGATTCCCTCTCCATTGTTGGTCACTCCCGGATTGGTGGCTATTTCCTTATAGAACCATGGCTAATTCACGAATGGAACTAGTAAATGTATCCCTCATTTCTCTTTGATTCTCCCTCATTGTTGATTACAATGCATTGTGACTTCTAGTGATGACCTCATTCATGTAATCGAGAACATCATCAAAGCGGTGGTATTCCACGCACATCCATTGTCTTCTTTGGAGTCCCCTTCTTTGATAGACAAGACGGATTTTACCATCCATGTAAAAAAATCATATTTCTAGTTCTTATCACACAAGTTAGGAAAATGACTAGCTTTGATACCACTATAATGTCCCTGATTGGGCTATTTGAATTCCGAGTGGATTAGAAGCAATTCCAACACTAAAATGCAAGTCAATAGAAAATAATTCAAATCTTATGTCTGCAGATATGAATTTTATCAGACCAAGTGACTAGTTTATAGAGAGACCCATATGAATATTCATGACAACAAGGATGCACCCTAACTCCAATGTGACAAACAAAATTCTTTGATTTTAAAATAGGTCTACACAAGAGATGAGGAGACAATATAAGTCAATTTGGATCTTCTCGCAATTAATGGCCAATGAATGGAAAAGCGAACCATAGAAAAATAATACCAACAACGATGCCAAACAAGAATGTTTAGAATTTCTTAAGGCTGAAATAAATTAAGGATAATACTAGCAAAGAACAATGCCATATTTAAGCTCCACAAAGACTTAATACTTATAAATAAAATGCTAAAAATATCAAGGATCAAAGCAGATATGTATTTCCTCGAAAAATTATGAATTCAATACATTAGAAGCCCAAAATTTAGTATAAATGGAGGCAATTAAGATCAGACCTGGAAAGGTTATTATTCCACAAAAATCACCCACGTCATGGGTCGCTCCAACTATTATAGATAAGATATAACTGCTGCCAATCATGTCTTCAAACCCTTCATGTAAAACTCCACAAAAACAACTAGAAAATACTCGAGATTATTTGCAAGCTCAATGGAATTACACGGTGGAAATTCATTTCCTTCTCTATGAGGGTTTTCATCCTCTAGAGTATTTTAACAAGCACAAAGCTTAGATAAAATGTATATTTGATAAATTGAGTATGATATATCCTTCTTCTAAGTCGACCTTTCCTTTATAAAGGAAAAATGACCCAAAGGGGACCTCCAAAATCACCAATCACAATTAGTGATTATTCCTAAACATAAGTCCCAATTTTCTCATCTAGGCTAGTTGTATTTTTCTCATAGGGAGGATAAAAATTAAAAATGGGCCTTATACATCCAAAAGGGCCAATATTCACTCCCTAGGAAAGTCATCAAACTTCCTAGGAATTATAAAAACATAACATTAGACCCCCTTTGCACTTTTTTAGATATTACAACTTGATTTACAAGCACATCTTTTTATTAAGCCAAATAAATTAATTATAAGTTCTTTAATAATTTTCGTTTCTTTTCTTTTAGCACTTACAAACATTTATTGTGAATTAAGTCACCCTTTCTCACATCATTTGGCCGTCGGGTAGACAGAATATGCCAAAGGTATTCGATACTATTATTCAAGAAACAGGGACATTTCAACAAAGTGTCCCACCGTAATGTCCCCGATTTGGGCTCTTTGAATCCCAAGTTTTCTCATTGTCCCATTGTTTGCAATGGTGTCAAATACTTTAGTTTGAGTCAGTGTAAGGTTGTCTAATGTAATATTTTATAATATTATCTCATCGCACCAAAGGAATTCTTCCCACACATCGGGTGGCCTGGTAAAAGTGGGAAAAGCTTTATTTTGGTGCCTAATGATCCTGGTGCTTCTTGACAACATCGGTCGCATAGTCCTCAAGATCCCTGAGAGGAAAATATGATATAAATTTGATGGGTGATTTCATGGTTTCCGTGGCACCATGAAAAGTCTCATCTTAACCTACAGCTCGACATTAAGACCCTCTACAAATTCATGTCTCGTTTTTACCCATTTCAAATCATTTTTCTCATTTTTTACAATGATGTCAAATATTCTGGTTTGAGTTAGTGTAAGGTTGTTCAATGCAATATTTTGTAAATCAGAGCTCTTGGCACCAAAAAGACTACACACACACATTAGGGTGGCATAGTAAATTCTTAGGGAGGCTTCATTTTGGTTCCTAATATTGCTAGTGCTTGCCAGAAACATTGGTAAAGTGTAGTCCCTTAAGATCCCTGAGAGAAAAATTGGATATAAATTCGATGGCTGATTTCTCGGTCTCTATGTGACCTTGAAAGGTCTCGTCTAAACCTAAAACTCTGTATTGATACCCTTTAGAATTCCTATCTCATTTTTATCTAAATAAATTCATATTTCTCGTTGTTTTGTTATTTCTATCGATGCCAAATACTCCAGTTTGAGTCAAGATAAGGTTGTCCAATGCAATATTTTACAAACAGAAGCTCATGGAACTAAACTGACAATTCCCACACTTCAGCGTGTCCTGTTAAATGCAAGGAAAATCTTAATTTTTGTTCCCAATGAACTCGGTGCTTCCTGCTAACATTGGTCAGGTGTAGTCCCTTAAGAGCCCTGAGAGCAAAACAGTTATAAATTTGATAGGTTATTTCTCAATCTTTTACACCTTGAAAGGTCTCGTCTAAATCTACACCTCCACATTGAAACCCGACCTACGAATTCCTATATTGTTTTTCCCTAGTTCAATTCATTTTTTATTTTGTCTCATTATTTTTAACAGTGCCAAATACTCTAGTTTGAGTCATTGTAAGGATACCTAATGCAATATTTTGCAAATAGAATCTTGTGGCATTGAACGGACTACACCCACACATCGGTGAGGCTTTTTTCAATGCCAAATGATCTCAATGCTTACCAAAAAATAATACTCGTGTTTAAGTAGGGCTAGTAGAGGTAGGGGACAGGTGCGAAAGAATAAATGAGTTTGACCAAAACCCTTTAATGTGAAACATACTAAAAGGTGAAATTACATGGTAATACACTATTAGAAGGGAATTTTGGTGTTTATAACCCTATAAAATTCCAAGACATTATTTTGAGCATCTAGAACAAGTACTAGGAAACATGTTAAGAAGATATTTTTCATACAATATAGGTGGTGAAATGAGAATTGTAAGAAGATATTTTTAATATAATATAGGTGGTGAAATGAGAATTTGTGCTTGTTATTTGTTTCCAATATTTAATTTCCCTTATCTTCTCTTAGCTTCGAGAATAAGGAATTATCTACTAACAATTGCCAACCACGTGAAGGTGGAAGCTTTTTGGCACCACTAACCTACATAAGCATGTTAGTAATAAATTAAATAGAATTTTAAAACCTAAAAAATTTAAACAAAATTATTAAATTAAATATTCAAATTAAATTCATGTAGATGTATATCTAATCTTAAGTGAACATACCTTTGGAAATTCAATCCAATGAACCACAAGGATAAACTCTACTCTTGATAGCGAGAGATAATCGCTTCTTGATTCGATTCACAAACTTTCCACAAATTCCTGTTTGATGGCCTACCTTGATATTTTATCAACTAAACATTTTTTGCAAGAACCAAATGTGAATAAGGAAGTATATTTCTATGTATTTCATAGTCTTCAAACAACCAAGTATTTGATTTTATGATAAGATATCATCGAAGCCAAGTTCTAGTGACTACCACTAACCCAATGAGATACTCAAGGTTTTCACCATCAATGATTGTAAAATTCAATTTATGTTTTTGATGAAACCTAGAATTTGCATGATAACACCCTAGTCGTGGCTTTGGCACATCATACATCCTAGATCGAATGCTCACCCAAATTACACAAAGTTACCAAGTCCCTCTTTAGGGTTGTTGTAATAGGATGATACATAATGAAGAATGAACCATAAAGACTCATGACTAATCCATCATTCTACAGAGCATGTTACCAATAGATCTATGAAAGAACGAGCTTAAATAGTAATGATGATTAAACATTAACATGCAATACTCAATTACACAGAATGACACTTAGATTCAGCAAATATCCTCCATCTATTAATAAGTGTAGAAGCTCCTTACAGTACTATCAATTCATCTTAAGGTGCATATGAATCTAATACACATATTCGTAATCATACATGCATGCCTATATTCCTCGATATATCATACGAGATCTATCTTTTACTATGCACCTAACCATGTCATATATATAGGGTGGGCACTTGCCCTTCACCACTTAACTACTCAAGAAATAGGTCGCATGTTGTTAATAGCCACACACTATTTACAATTATAACCACACATGTAGGTGCGCTATCTATAGCCCTCTTATAGATAATCAAGTGTTCATTCCATTATTAGCTTGCCTCCATGAATAGACATTTGAACTACTCTTCTAGATATAGACAATGTTCCACACTCCATTGCATCGTTGATGTGTTCCACACTCCATCTTCCAAAAATAGATCCTCATGCCCACAATCAGCTAAGTCCTTAAATCCAAACCTACCTTACATGAATGGGTCCTTCATGTCCTTATTCCTCATCAATAACTTCAATATAATGTACGGGCCCTTACCTTTGCAATGATGATTGGGTTTCCATGGTTCTTTGCAATCGTAACATAGTCTCTTCCTCCTTAGTTCCCTCCTTTCCTCTATTTTAGTCTTTTTTTTATCCCATTCTTGTGCTCTAGTTGGCTTACCACTAACTTCTGCTCCTTTCCTATCAATTTGAGGTGCTATAGGATTATCACATGTGCTCTTTTGTTTCCCTAAAAGCATTGTTCATTGTTGCCTAAAATGCATATTTTTCCCGTTTAGCATAGAGCTCTCTAAGTCAAGACATTTCTTAATGGCACCTCAAGAAATGGAGGATTAAAGGCATTGAGAAGGACTTTTAATGTCTCTCCTAACCCTTATATAAAAACAAAAACACCCCTTATTTCATTAATTTTGGGAACCATTACTCCAATTATTTTGAAATCATAATATACTCATCTAAAGTGTCATCCTCGTTTGAGTTGGGCAAGCTCCTCAAGTAAAAATCTAGATCCATCCGGTCAAACCTCTCGTATCAAGTACTGTTGATATATATTTGAGGGAGGTAATAAAGCCATGTTCTTGAGTGATGATGCCATGGTACCTTGACTCCTGTTCCACACCATCCAAATGTAATGTTGCAAACTTAAGTGCTTCATCTTCGTACATGGGATTGAAGGAGAGATAGGTATCTAATTTTTGAACCAAGATATATCGTAGAGCGTTTATTACTACCATTTTTGAATATCTCTCCTTGGTATCTCTTGATGGGTTCTTATGTTTCTTCATGCACACTTGTTATTCTTCAACTAGAAGAAGTCTATAAAAGGTAGCATATCTCTAACTCAAAGCCTTAGCTGCATGTACTCATCACCATATGCCTTTACATCATCAACATCATTTTGTGCCACTTCTTCAATTGGTTCCTCTCTTTGGAGAAACTTGGCTCAAAATATGTGGAGTAGGCCTAGGAGAAGCCCTCAACGATCTTATTAAGATTCCCTCTCTATTGTTGGTCACTCCTGGATTGGTGGCTATTTCCTTATAGAACCATGGCCAACTCACGAATGGAACTAGTAAATGTATCCCGCATTTCTCTTTGATTCTCCCTCATTGTTTGTTACAGCTCTTTGTGACTTCTAGTGATGACCTCATTCATGTAGCTAAGAACATCATCGGGCGGTGGTCTTCCATGCTCATCCATTGCCTTCTTTGGAGTCCCCTTCTTTGATAAACTAGAGGGCTTTTACCATCCATGTAAAAAAATCATATTTCTAGTTCTTATCACACAAAGAGAATGACTAGCTTTGATACCACTGTAATGTCCCCTATTGGGCTCTTTGAATTCTGAGTGGATTAGAAGCAATTCCAACACTAAAATGCAAGTCAATAGAAAATAATCCAAAGCTTATGTCTGCAGATCTGAATTTTATCAGGCCCAACGACTAGTTTATAGAGAGACCCATACAAATATTCATGACAACAAGGATGCATCCTAACTCCAATGTGACAAACAAAATTCTTTGATTTTAAAATAGGTCTACACAAGAGATTAGGAGACAATATAACTCAATTTGGATCTTTTGCAATTAATTGCCAATAATGGAAACTTGAACCATAGAAAAATAATACCAACTACGATGTCGACAAGAATGTTTACAATTTCTTAAGGCTGAAATAAATTAAGGATAATAATAGCAAAGAAAAATGCCATATTTAAGCTCCACAAGATTGAATACTTATAAATAAAATGTTGTAAAATATCAAGGACTTAAGCGAGATATGTATTTCCTCCAAAAATTATGAATTCAATACATTTGAAGCCCAAAATTTAGTATAAATGGAGGCAATTAAGATCAGACTGAAAGGTTATTTATTCCACAAAAATCACCCACGACATGGGTCGCTCCAGCTATTACAGGATAAGATATAACTCACGCCAATCAAGTCTTCAAACCCTTCATGTAAAACTCCACAAAAACAACTACAAAATATTGAGATTATTTGCAAGCTCAATGGAATTACCTGGGTGGAAATTCCTCTCCTTCTCTAAGAGGGTTTTCGTCCTCTAGAGTATTTTAACAAGCACAAAGCTTAGATAAAATTTAGAGTTTGATAAAATGAGTATGATATATCCTTCTTCTAAGTCGACCTTTCCTTTATAAAGGAAAAATGACCCAAAAGGACCTCCAAAATCACCAATCACAATTAGTGATTATTTCTAAACATAAGTCCCAATTTTCTCATCTAGGCTAGTCGCATTTTCCTCATAGGGAGGATAAAATTTAGAAATGGGCCTTATACATCCAAAAGGGCCAATATTTTTCTCTAGGAAAGTCATAAAACTTACTAGGAATTATAAAAACATAACATTAGACCCCCTTTACACTTTTTTAGATGTTACAACTTGATTTACAAGTGCATCTTTTACTAAGCCAAATAAATTAATTATAAGTTCTTTAATAAATTCTTTAATTAATTATAAGACTAAGTCACTCTTGCTCACACATTAGGGTGGTATAGTAAATTTTCTTAGGAGGCTTCATTTGGTTCCTAATATTCGTATTTCTTTCGGGGTGGCCTAAACATTGGATAAAGTTTAGTCCCTTAAGATCCCCGAGAGAAAATAGGATATAAAATTGATGGGTGATTTCTGGTCTCGTGTGACCGTGAAAGTTCTCGTAACTCGAACCTACAACTCCGCATTAATACCCTTTAGGAATTCCTATCTCGCTTTTTATCTTGATAAATTCATATTTCTTGTTGTCTTGTTATTTCTAACAAAGCTAAATACTCACCTTGAGTCAAGATTGAAGGTTGTCCAATGAATAAACATTGGTAAAGTTTAGTCCCTTAAGATCCACGTTGTGTGTGACCGTGAAAGTTCTCGCCTCGAACCTACAACTGACCGCATTAATACCCTTTAGGAATTCCTATCTCGTTTTATCTTGATAAATTCATATTTCTTGTTGTCTTGTTATTTCTAACAGTGCCAAATACTCCAGCTTAGTCAAGATAAGGTTGTCCAATGCTATTTTACAAACAAGCTCGTGAACCAAACCAAAAATTCCCACATGTCACCGTGTCGTGTTAAATGCTAGGAAAATCTTAATTTTGGTTCCCAATGAACTCGGTGCTTCCTGAACATTGGTCAGTGTAGTCCCTTAAGAGCCCAAAGAGCAAAACAGTTATAAATTCGATAGGTTATTTCTCAATCTTTTACACCTTAAAAGGTTTCATCTAAATCTACACCTCCACATTAAAACCCGACCTACGAATTCCTATATTTTTTTTCCCTAGTTAAATTCATTTTTATTTTTGTCTCATTGTTTTTAACGATACAATACTCTAGTTTGAGTCATTATAAGGATACCTAATGCAATATTTTGCAAATAGAATCTTGTGGCATTGAACGGACTACACCCACACATCGTGAGGCTTTTTTCGGTGCCAAATGATCTCAGTGCTTACCAAAAATAATACTCGTGTTTAAGTAGGGCTAGTAGAGGCAGGGACAAAAGAAAGAATAACTCGAGTTTGACTAAAACCCTTTAATGTGAAACATACTAAAAGGTGAAATTACATGGTAATACACTATTATAAGGGATTTTTTTGTTTAAAACCCTATTAAATTCCAAGACATTGTTTTGAGAATCTAGAACAAGTACTAGGAAAAATGATAAGAAGGTATTTTTCATACAATATAGGTGGTGAAATGAGAATCATAAGAAGATATTTTTAATATAATATAGGTGTGAAATGAGAATTTTTTTTGTTATTTGTTTCAAGATTTAATTTTCCTTATTTTCTCTTAGCTTCGAGAATAAGGAATTTTCCACTAACAAAGCCAACCACGTGAAGGTGGAAGCCTTTTTGCACCGCTAACCTACGTAAGCATGTTAGTAATAAATTAAATAGAATTTTAAAACCTAAAAAATTAAAACAAAATTATTAAATTAAATATTCAAATTAAATTCATGTAGATGTATATCTAATCTTAAGGAACATACCTTTGGAAATTCAATCCAATGAATCGCAAAGGATCAACTCTACTCTTGATAGTAGAGATAATTGCTTCTTGATTCGATTCACAAACCTTCCATGAATTCTGTTTGATGGCCTACCTTGATATTTTATCAACTAAATATTTTTTGCAAGAACCAAATGTGAATAGTGAAGTATATTTCTATGTATTTCATAGTCTTCAAACAACCAAGTATTTGATTTTATGATAAGATATCATCGAAGCCAAATTCTAGTGACTACCACTCGACCCAATGAGATACTTAAGGTTTTCACCATCAATGATCAGTAAATTCAATTTATATTTTTGATGCAGCCTAGAATTTGCAAGATAATGCCCTAGTCACCTTGGTACATCATACACCCTAGACCGAGTGCTCACCCGAAGCACACAAAGGTACCAAGTCCCTCTTTAGGGTTGTTGTAATAGGATGACACATAATGAAGAAAGAACCATAAAGACTCATGACTAATCCATCATTCTACGAGCATGCTACCCACAGATCTATGAAAGAATGAGCTTAAACAGTAATCATGATTAAACACTAACATGCAATACTCAATTACACAGAATGACACTTAGAATCAGCTAATATCCTCCATCTATTAATAAGTATAGAAGCTCCTTACAGTACTATCAATTCATCTTAAGGCATATATGAATCTAATACACATATTCAGAATCATACATACATGCCTATATCCCTTGGATACATCATACGAGATCTCTCTTTTCTATGCACCTAACCATGTCATATATATAGGGTGGGGACTTTCCCTTCACCGCTTAACTACTCCAGAAATAGGTCGTATGCTGTTAATAGCCACACGTTGTTTACAATTATAGCCACACATGCAAGTGTGCTACCTATAGCCCTCTTACGAGATAATCAAGTGTTAATTCCATTATTAGCTTGCCTCCATACATAGACGTTTGAACTGCTCTTCTAGATCTATACAATGTTTGGCGCACACTTCATTGCATCGTTGATGTGTTCCGCATACGCCATCTTCCAAAAATAAATCCTCATGCCCAAAATCAGCTAAGTCCTTAAATCCGAACCTACCTTCCATGCGCGGTCCTTCCTTTCCTTTCACACCTTCAATCCTAGCCTTCTACCCCGCGCGGACTCCTTGTGTGATTTTTGCCAAGTATTCTCTTATCAACATTACCCCACACTAATCTCATTTTTGTCTTGCTAATGGTCATCTCCAAATTATGAATGAAAGAATATGAATGAAAGAATAAGAATTAAGAATGTGAACAAATCAAGAATTTATATGAGGTTATTCAAGCAACCTCTTCAATGATCAATTTGCAGATCGTCACTCTAGATACTCTTCCTTTATTGCAGACCTCCAAATCTAGTCATTCAGTGAGTGCTTGTTCTGCTTTCCTTTGGATGTCCACATAGCTATGGATTCCAACTCATCCCACGCAATTTCCCCTTTCTCGTTCTATAGAACCAACACAACACTGGACATGGATGTCATCCTTCCTTCCAAGAGGTTCATCTTCTTTGCAATCGGTTCCCAAGCTCTTCCAACCCAAGTTTTTGTGGTTCTTATGTTTCTATAGGGCCTCACGCTTTTGTTTAACCATTGCCAACCTCTCTGCATGGCCCAAGGTCTCATCTTTCATGGCCTTCTGGACCCCATTGTTCTCTTCCAAGGTCTTAATGTTGATGAGCACCTCTGGAGCTATGCATATATTCAAATCTTGATCCACTTTCTTCAAGACTTCTTGTAATGCTTGTAACAACCCTTCATACAATGCAATTTTCCTCATCACTGATGATTTTTCCCATTTGGTATCCTTCTCTGATTGTTCCAACACTTGCATACGCAGAGTTTCATCTTCTAGCACCAAGTCCACCAACTTCCCCACATAGTGTATCGCTGAAGGAAATGTTTGTGGTACCTTGGGCTCCAAGTGTGGCCTAGCTCTGATTACATTGTCCCCAATCTCCTCTGTGATGCTTATGAATACTTAATTCTTCTTCTATGTGAATTACCTTTCCTTCATTATGCATGCCATCTCTACGTCCTTTGTCTTAAGCTCTTCGCGTAGTGCCTTGATTGTGGCATTTATCCATGTTCCTTCTAGCCACCTCTGCTGAAACTTTCACCAATGCATTACTGACCTACTCGTCTGACATGACAAAGTAGGATTTACTGTCATGTGTCTAGCCTGGGGTGCCTTCTTTAATCACCTTGACACGCATGAATCTTTGCATACATTAAAATCAGGCTCGTCCATGTGGGTGTGCATTGCTTTCGTGTTCATACAATCGCCATATCTTTATCCATCAACTCCCAACCAAAAAGATCCTTCTGATATTGTGCTCGAAGCAGTGTAGAAAATATTTCTTATGTCCTCTACATACCCCATGGCTGGTGGATTGTGCTCTCCACTCACCCTTCTAGACCTCTACTACTTAGGAACTCTAGCTTCCAAATTTGGAGCTTACGTCTCTATGTACTTTGTTTCTCCTACAACCTGTTTCCTCTAGTCTTTTCTCCTCTTCATCCTTATCCTTTGTTGCCTCACCCCCTTTCTTCTGTGTGCTCTAGGGGTGTAAGGGATGTAAGCACGCTCTCCTTAGACTCTTTCACCTCCTCTCGTCAACTTCAACTTCCTCCTTCTAGCGCGGTCACTTCCTTCCATGGGGAGATTCGGGGTGATCTACGCACAGAGGTTGGGGTAACACCTTGGGTCCTTGTTCTCCTAAATACCCTTTTAAATCGGTGCTCCCCTTGGACTGCATTAAATTCATCTTCCTCCCCTCTTATGCTTGAGTGGTGTAACAATGCACTCAACTTCTCTCTGACTTGTAGGATGTTTCCTACCCCTATGCTCCAAGCCGCCACTATCTTCATGCTCTTCCTCCTCATCCTGCACTTTTATTTTCTCTAGGGCTTAGGGGCTGGGACATTCTCCATTGTGTGCTTCCCTTTTGGTAATGATGGAAGTGCGAACTCACCTTCCACATATTTTTTGTTCTCCATATTTGGCTTCAACTAGAGATACACTAGCACTACCCCCAAATCTACTACAGCCAAGCTTATTGGCTTGATGTTCAGTACTTCAGAAATGATTCTCTCCATGTAGGCACTCCTGCCAAGGTATACATACTTCTTCCATAGTGTATGGTAGTCGTAGTCTACCTTGTCTGCATTGAAGTTTAATCTACGTGTGTTGGTAAACCTATGAACAAACTCCTGAAAATACCTTACAGTGAAGGCATAAGGAAACTTGCACCAAGGGCTCCAAGTTCCATCCTTCATTGGAAAGCATGCAATTTAGAAATGCTGGTATACAAAAAACTGAACTTGCTTTCCTACCACTATTGGTAGGTCCTTTAGTATGTGCCATTCTTCTCCAAATGTCATGCGGAGCCTATCATACCACTTCTCCACCCTTTATTTTACCTCATCTGTCATAGTCCCCTTGCATAGATATTTATTGAATATTTTAATTGGGGACTTGTTCTCCATGGGGTATTCTCATATTTTCTCCTTTGGTCCGTCTAGTACTCTAATTTACATGAAGACCAGTGATAGGAGAATAGCCAAAAATCTGATCTTCCCCCTGTGCACTCTTCCTTGACTATTTTCTCGTAATATAGCCATCAATGTTGTATATTGTCCCTTCGATATCTTTTTCGTGCCACATGTAACCACACATGGTGTTTACATGTGACCACCACTTCTGATCATTTAACTTGGTAACAAAGAGTGCGAAAACTTGTACAACTGGAAAATTCTTGAATTTTTTGATGTCTATTCCGCACAAACCCTTTTAGGTATCCCAACTCCTGTTTGGTCTTCAAAATCACGGCTTTGTCTGTGAGGTCACTTTTTATATCTTCTCATGTGGCCTTCAAACCTGTCACTGATGAAACAAGTGTAGATGAAATTCTAGCTCTATGTCCTACAAAGTAGAAGTAGTCTTCATGAACCCTACTCATGAGCCACTGGTACAAGGGCTCATATTTCCCAAAGTATGGCAGCTCATACAACTGATATACCCCGATTTTCTTCAAGATATTTTCACCCGCATCATCATATACCGGCATGTCATCTGTCATGCATTTGTTGGTTCTAACCATGAGTAAGGAGTCGAGATCCTTTTTGTTCTCTGACATCCTATGATTATATTCACTCACCTTACTTTTTCTAATGGCTAAATCCCATTCTTGGCCAACAATAACTCCTTCTGGGTATTGCATCTCCAAAAATGACTTTTGGGTGCAATCTCTTCTTCCTCAATGAACACCTTCTTTTCTTTTGTTGTTATTGCAGATGCCTTCTTTGGTGCCATTTCTACCTTGCCAATGTCTCATTTTCAAATCTCGTGAATCAAACCCTAGCTCGATCCAACTCTACCCTAGGTGGAAATCATGTAACCTAACTCTTTCTTATCTTTCTACTTCACTCAAACCCTTCACCACCAGGGACGCAAGCTTCTTAAAGCACAAATCTGGTTGTCACACTTGATTTCACACCCTTCACACCTTAAATAGATCACTTGGCTCTTCTCTCAAATATTCTTTGTTGCAACGAACGGTAAAAATGAATCTGCATCCCTTCCTTATATAATTTTTTCAAATTTTGATGCATTTATTTCTCCTCACCTACTAAATATCCCTTCATTCATTGGCCAAATTCGTTTGTTCCACACTTGGTACATATCTACTTCCAGCTATAACCTTCTAGCGTGCCTTTGTACCTTCTGTCACAAAATTCTCTTCAAGACACACACTCCTATGTCCAAGTACCTCTTCACCGCACCTTTTCTGATAGCTATCATAGCCTCTCGCTTACCTCGTGTTATATTGTTCCTTCATCCATCTTCATCCTTGGTCACCTTTTGAGAAGCAATCCTCTTTAAAGCACACCTATAGCAGCTTATTTCTTTCACCTTTCAAGTCCCTCAGTCCTTTTCTTGGATAATGACAACCACCCCACACTAAAGGTATGTGCAGTCCTCTCGTGCATAAACATTCTTCATACAGTAATTAGCTTCATGTGTGCAAGCGTGCTTATTACACAAACAACAACTAAATTGACAAAGCATAGTGACAATAATGGAAATACATTAAAGAAATACTAAATTGAAAACCTAAACTAAATGGCAACACTACCTTATTACAAACACCAAGAAGACTTATTTATAGTAGGGCTTCAGCCTACTCCCGTTAAAGTAACTAGGTAGCCATGATCCATCAAGTGCTTCTAACTAGCATGCACCTGATTCAAGTATAGAAGTGATAACATATTTTCCCAACCAATGTACTTTTAGCTTTCTTAGATGGCACAAGAACTTTGAGTCATAAAGAAGTACCATTTGTCCAATCTCAAACTTTGTATCTCTTATGTTTCTGTCATGCCATGCTTTCTTCCCGGATTTTTCCTACTTCGACTCCATCGTGTTATGGCTCGGTGCTCATCCATTTGAATCATCTTTACAATACGTTATTCAAAATCCTGTTCATTAGCTAGACCTCCAGGTAGCGTGCAATGTGCAAAGAAGGTAACATAAATTCTATAGGAAGAACAACGCCCCGCCAAACACCAATTGAAACAGTGTGGCTTTATTCAATCTCTTGTAAGTTGTTCTATATGCCCAAAGCACAGTTGACACCTTGTCATCCCAATCCTTTCTTCCAACATCACATATTTTTGTCAAATTCTGGCCCAAAATTTTGTTGAAAGCCTCAGCAGTTCCATTTTCCTGAGGATGGTAAGGTGTAGTTTTGTGGTGTGTAACCATAAACTCATCCAATAGGATCTTGATGGTCTCATTCAAAAAGTGTGTACCTCTATCACTTGTCAAGCTTAGAGGACATCCATATCATGTAAGAACATTCTCCCATAGAAACCTAGTTGTTGTAGCTGCCATACAGTCTTTGGTAGGTGTTGCTTCTGCCCACCATGTGAGATAATATGTGCAAGTAATGATATAGCGTGATCCAGTCCTACGCATGGCTAGCAAAATAGGTCCTACAAAGTCAATGGCCCATTTCTCAAATGGTTCAACACTAGTAATTGGTCTCAAAGGCATCTCATCTCTTTGCCCTAGTTTTCCTAGGCACTGACAATGATCACATGCCTTACAATAATATTTACATTCTTTATACAATGTCTCCCACCATAATCTAGTAATTAAGATCTTCTGGCAGTCACATCACCTACATAATGTCCTCCTGCAATACTACCATGAGCTTCTTCCATGATATTCTTACACTCATGCTTTAACACACAGCGGCGTAACACTTCATCTCTAGCCTAACTTGTATAGGTCACCATTGATTAACATAAATGGTGTCACATGTATAACAAGCTACTTCTTTTCTAATGCTTTCATTCCTTCTGGTGCCATACTTGTTTGTAGAAAGACAGTAATCTCTTATAATTCCATGGGTGCATGTTGTAACCTGTATAATTGTGCATCAGGCATTGTTTCTTCAATTTTCTATGCATCCTCTCCCAAATTGATTCTAGATAGATGGTATGGTCAAGAATTGATTTTCCCCGGCTTCACCACCACTGTGAAGTCAAACTCTTAAAACAGAGCACTAATATGCATATGCACCCCTGTAAGACTGGCTTATTTACCAAGTACTTCAATGTCATGTGATCTATGTAAAACACAAATGGGGCTCTAACAAGTCTTGTCGAAACTTGTACAATGCATAGATCATAGACAAAGCTTCGCACTCGTATTTGTGTAATTCCGTTTAGCAAGAGTCACTTCCTACTAGCAAAATAGATTGACGATCAATAATACCTTCACCAAAGTTGAGCTAACATAGCGCCAATGGCCATACTGTAGTGTCCACATGTACATGAAATGGTTTATCCCATGATGGAAAGCACACAATGGGTGCGGTAGTCGATTTCTCTATTAATACCTTAAATGCATGTTGTTGCGTTCTCCCCAATAAAATGTACCTTTCCCCTTCAATTAATTCTTCCAAGGGTGCTTTGTAATTCAGAATACCCTTTTATAAACTTCCTATAATACCCTGTATGACCTAAGAATCCAGGCACCTCACTTTAATTAGTAGGCGCTTCTAGGCCTAAAATGACTGCACCTTGGCCGGATCAACTAGCTAACCTTCCTTGTATATGATATGTCCTAACAAAGATCCCAAATTACATAGCAAATACACACTTTTTATATTCAAAGAGATACTCAATTGTCTACATCATTCAAACATTAAGCGCAGATTGTCACAATGGTCTTTCACAAGCCCATATATTGTCCAATCATCTAGATAAACTTGTAAGAAGTTGTGAATAAAATCTTTGAATGCCTGAACAACTATGTGTGAAAATATAGCAGTGCATTTTTCAATCCAAATGGCATCACAACATAGGCAAAACTGCCCCATTTAGTTGTAAATGTTGTCTTTTCTTGATCCTCTTGAGCTATCCAAACCTGATGATACCCAAAAATATGTATGTGAAAGAATATATTTCACACCCTATAACTCCTAGTATTTCCTCAGTGAATGGCGTAGGGAAAGGATCTGTGATGCATGCAGCATTCAGCTCCCTATAGTCCACACATATCCTAATTTTTCCATCCTTCTTGATACTAATCACCATTGGGCTAACCCATTCTAACTCATCAAGGGGCTTGATAATTCTGGATTTCAACATTTTATCAATTTCTTCCTTTACCTTTTCACGCAAATTAGGATTCATCCTGTAAGGTCTCTTTCTAACTGGCCGTGCACCATCCTTAAGTTTGATCTTCATTTCCCCAAGTGATTCATGTACGCCTTTAAGTTCATGATATCCTCTAGGGAATAAGTCCTAATAATCTCTAAGTAATTCGATGATCTTTGCTACCTCCGAGTCGACCAAGAATCTCCAATTATGGCCTCTTTAGGCTCGGCCTCCCAACCTATATTCACCTTCATTGTCTTCATGGGCTTATGGTAGGTGCACATATCCTTCTCTACACCGTCCCAAGACCTTGCGCACCCCCGTGTGAATGTTTAATATCCAGGTTCTCAACTTCCTCATCTTCTATGACGTAGACCATCTTTCCTTTCTATTTCTCAAGGAAAGCGTGCTCAAATAGCTTAGATTCTATTTCTTATTCCTTTACAAAAACATGCTCAACTTTGTCTCACCAAATAATTCTTGAATATGCTTTTCTACTTTTGCACTATCTCCCATAGTTAAGCATCTGATAAGTTTTAATGCCTCTGCTACAGGAGGTTGAGTTGAGAAGTAGTCAAATGTCTGGATCATACCTCTAGTCAACTCTTGTCAGTTCCCAGTTTCTCTATGTAGTTCTGCATATACATACCAAGCACGTGCGCATCCTTGGAGAGTGGAATACAATCTATGCACCCAGAGTGAAAGTGGGAATCCTTCTTTTCATGTTGTCTAGAGTCTCTCACACTACTAAATGTGATGTTGAACAGGTCGATCACCATGATAAGCGCAGATTTGCGTAGGTGCATTGTTCCTTATAAACCTAGTAGACAAAGCTATGTCAATCTCTTCCCAGTTTATAAGATTATCTATGTGGACTACCCACCAGGGTGTTATTGTCCCATGTAGTGCATACACTAACATATCTCTCCTTACAATTGGATCTACCCACTTCGTTTCCATGGCCTTCTTAGAAGGTAGACAGATCTTATATCCCAAAGATATACCAAGGTATCATGCTCCTTATCCATCGAATCGAGTGAAATCTATTCGTGCACAACCACATTTTTCACCTCACGCTTGACCAATTCATATGTACCATGAGTCCATTTTTCACAAGAAATACTCGTACTATCACTAATAGAATGAGAATCCTCCCACTTTGTAAAATACCTTCTTTTTATGGCTCATTGACCTCTCGGTCTGAATAGCGCGTACATAGACTCTATTTAAGTCCTCCTCACTTAGGGGCTCAACATAGGGTGCATAATTCCCATCTCACAATGGAATCACAACCCTCTCATCCTTGTTTTCAAAGCTGATATATCCCTTATTGAATCTCAAGTCAGCATTATTTGCATAACACCAAGGGCATCATAGCAAGGCTGGAAAATTGTCTACTTCTACAAGTGCTAATACCTCCAAATCCCTAGTAAACTTGGCCCTTGTATAGTTATAGATACATCCTTTAACACTCTTATGGGGGTGGCCTTGGTCCGGTTCTCCATGAAAAACACATTAGATGATGGCTGCAATGGAGGCCTCCCCATTTGTACCCAAGCATCTAATGTCAGCACATTGACTTCTGCACCTGTATCGATCAATATGTTGCTCAACAGCGACCCATCCACAATAGCATTCAAAGTAATTTCCTTGTCATAATCAATGCTATCAAGGGGACGATTTGCATGCAGAATCTATTTTCGAGTCTCAAGAATTACACGTGAAGTGTTCCCTTTCAACCAACTTCCCAATAGTGGAATAATGTTCTCTTGGCACAACATCTTGCATACCTCCTACAGATCATCGATATCAGTTTGGACTATCTCTAACGCTTTCTTTTATTCCTTTAGGTATTGTATCTCACCCTGAAGATTCCTTAGCACTTCCATGGTATCTTGGTAAACTTCTTTCTGATGAGCAGGATCTGGATACCTCACGTGCAAAACTTCCTCCTTGGTAATCATAGGCTTCTGATGCAATGCCTCTCGCGCGCATGACTTTAGCACGTGTAGTGATCTTTACTTTCAATGTCTCAAGTCCTTCTGTTATCTTGGGAATCCATTGGTCTTCTACCGTGCATTGGATTCGAACCATCTCGGGACCTTTTTTTCTTGCTTATGTTGTTTACTCGGATGCTCATATAAGTCCTGGAACTCTTCAAATTTATGGTTCTTCCCACGAAAAGAACATGCATTGTTACGAGGACATTTGTGCCTATAGTGATCAGGGGATCCACATGTATAACATGTTCCATGAGGAAACTCTCCTCTTCCTCCACCATGGCCTTGTCCTCTATATCCACCTCGATATCTATGTCCTCTTCCATGACCTCCTTCTAAACACCCCTCATTCCCCGTCATAGCGCGTTTGATTATGATCCCGATCCCGGTGTTCATTCCTGCCCTTAGAATTATCTCATATACACTGTCTTTCATACTCCAATGTCTATGGCATCATGGATCTAACCAATCAACCAAAAATCCTTAGTATCATAGGTCATGGACCTACAAATCTTGTAAAAGCAAGATACATTCTTCCTTATTTCGCACTCTAACAAAGGAAAGTGACTAGCATCATGACTCAAATGGAAAATTTCACACCCAATAATAATGAACATACATATCTCATGAGGACAACTATCCTTGGTGTGACCTTCCACTTCATAATCAGACACCAAATTCCTCGAATAGCATTTCATGGGCTGAATTTTTCGATAGCTTTTCTAACTACTTTGTCATAGCTACAATTTGTGCCTCTAGGAATAGGCTAACTTTGGTGTCAATGCTCTTAACTGCCTCAGTGCACAAAGCTAATTCCAGTTCTTCATGTGGATTTATGTATGTCTTATGTGACAACTTCCTCCTAAATGGTGTGATCAATCCTCTAAAAAACCACTATGCATGTTGGCTAGCATGTATATCATAAGACATCTTAGATAGAAGCATCTCAAAATGAGCATCATACTCACGTACACTTTTAGTAGTGCCTTGCTTGATATCTTTGAGTGCACTTATACTCTTATGTTAAAACTTAGGAATATGGAACTCTTTTAAAAAAGCATCCCTTAGTGCTGCATAATCCATGCAAGTTTGATTAGGGTCAAACTTCCTATACCAGTTGTGCACGTGCCCCTGTAATGTAGTAGCGAATTGACTTGCCTTTCATTCAACAATTGTAATCCCCTTAGTGCCACAAAATTTCACACATATGCACATGTTTAGTAGCATCCTCTATACCTCTATACTCTGGGAGACAAAGGGACATCTCCATATAGATATTCTTTGGTTGTTGCGGACCTTGACCACCTGATCTAGAACCCCCTAGGTTTCCTCTACCTCCAAAAACACCAGATCCACTGAAACTAGAACCACTTATACCTCCTGATCCTCCACCTGTAGCTGGAGTAGGACCTGTAGATGTACTCCCCTGTGCTTCAAAGTAGTACTATATTGAACCCCTATAATTTGTGAGGTAGCTCCACTTCTAGAGGTGAATCCAACATTCTGTGTGCTCACATTTTGTGTGGATGATGTGCCCAAGAATGCTCCTCCATATAACATTGAAGTTGTCTATCCTGCCATTGATGTACTTGATCCTAGCTTACCCTTGTTCTCCTACTTCCCAAGTTAGCTTGTTGAGTACTTGTCGTACTAGATACTGAAAAACCAAGTGCAAAGGCTAGGTCACTAGGTGGATTAAGATGCGTGCCTATGGCCCAAGTAGTCTCTATTGGCATACTTCCGTGCGAGGCCGAGAAGGGATCTCTATCATGCTTTTCAAGATGTGGGAGTTCTTGATGCTCTAACTCCATGTCCTCTATGTGAGTTGTAAATCCTTCATGAGCCACCTCTCTCCTCAATGCCATACTTTCTGCAATGAACATTGCTTCTCTATTTCCCTCTCGCACACCTCATTATACTTAAGCCACCTTTCCTCTCTCTGCTTTTCCACCGCTAGGTCTGCCATCTTAATACCAAACTGTTCCTGCCTTCGCACATGGTGAAGTTTAGTTAGCCATCGGTTTACTCTCCAGTTCAAATTTACCATCAAGATGTTGATCGTGAGCGAGAATACCATGCAAAAACATTCCTCTTGGATACCTAAAAACTGAAATTCAGCGACCTCGGGAAAGAGTACATCGAAATTGAATATTCTAGAATATAACTATTTAGAACACCATAAAGAGCTTGAAATTCAAATTAGATCAACATCATAAAGAGCCTAAAATTCTTCCTATGTCCAAACAAGTGCGTGATATCTCTAATTTCACTGAGATGTATAAGTCGTAAGCCACTCGTAAAGTTCTACTGGAAAGATAGAAAAAATATCTCATATAAGCTATCATACAGGTTCTATTCTACCCAAGTGCGTGCGTTAAACTCAAATTCATTGTTGAACCGTCATGCATATTCTTCCCCGTGAGATTGTGTATCCATTCCTAATACTTGTTAGAGTTAATCTGGTACATTTTCATCGTGAACCATCCTGAAAACAATCAAAAGAGGTCCCCAATGCAATGAAACCAATGATGCAGCCTAGAATTTGCAAGATAACACCTAGTCGCGTTGGCACATCACTCAACCTAGGTGAGTGCTCATCTCAAGAATGCAAAGGTACCAGGTCCCTCTTTAGGGTTGTTGTAATAGGATGACACATAATGAAGAAAGAACCATAAAGACTCATGACTAATCCATCATTCTACAGTGCATGCTACCCACAGATCTATGAAAGAATGAGCTTAAACAATAATCATGATTAAACACTAACATGCACTACTTAATTACACGAATGATACTTAGATTCACCCAATATCCTCCATCTATTAATAAGTATAGAATCTCCTTACAGGTATTGTCAATTCATCTTAAGGTGCATATGAATCTGATACACATATTCGAATCATACATACATGCCTATATCCCTCGATACATCATACAAATCTCTCTTTTACTATGCACCTAACCATCATATATATAGGGTGGGAACTTGCCCTTTACCACTTAACTACTCCGAAATAGGTCGCATACTATTAATAGCCACACGTCATTTACAATTATAGCAACACATGTATAGCCATCTTACAAATAATCAAGTCTTCATTCCATTCTTAGCTTTTCTCAATGCATAGACGTTTGAACTTCTCTTCTAGATATAAACAATGCTTGGCGTGCACTTCCCTACATCATTGATGTGTTCCGCATGCCATCTTCCAAAAATAGATCCTCATGCCTAAAATAGGATAAGTTCTGAAATCCAAACTTGCCTTCCATGCGCGGTTCCTTCCGCACCTTCAATCCTAGCCTTCTACCCCGCGCAAACTCCTTGTGTGATTTTTTCCAAGTATTATTTGATCAACATTTTTCCCTCTACACAATGAGGAAAGAAATATTTTGTTCCCTCTTCATTAAATTATGTCTCAATAAATGTAAAAACATTAACTCGCATTAAAAATTAAAACTCAAGTCAAATTCAAAATACATTAAGAGATATCATTTAATAAGTTATAAATTTATAACACGACAAGTATGTATTTGGTTACACTAAATTAGAGACTTGGTCAAAGTTAGGTGATGTTTTCATATGATCTTAAGACACTATAATTTGTATTGCTCATGGAACTTGATATGTGTTAAGTGTAATTAGAGGTTTATAAGTCCATTCATCTACCTACCATTGTGACTCATATTCATTCCACACAAAATCAATGCATGATATACAAAAATATGACATATGTCTAGTATGAATAGTGTAAGAAATTACATTTGAACTATGGATTGAGTGCATATCACTTTATCATGTAAGTTTCATAAAATCATCATAGCTTGCTAAATATTGTTCCTCTATCAACTAGAGATATCTATGAACTATTGAGCTCTCTTGAGATTCATGGCCCATGTTCTTGTTACACCAATCAACAATCATTTTTTCACTTGTAAATTTAGTACCATCTTTGAGATTTAATTTTTCTCTTGTAAGGGATCTATTCACACATGCTCTTATACCATCATGCTATCATTCCCCATGTTGTGCCTCAAGAAAACTCCATATATGTTGTACACTTTTTTCATGTGCATCCTTCTTAGTGAATAAAACATTTGTGCATTCTTAAATTGTGATGTGTAGTTATCCAGAAAATGTAATTTTGATTTAAAAACATGTTACTCTCAAATGACTTGACATAAAATGTCTAGAAACACCATTGCACATATTCTAAGAATGTTTTCGATCATCAATGATGTAGAAATGATAGTCTCTTAATATTTTTCGATCTTACCCAGTGCTTTCCAGAGACAGTGCGTGAATGTTATATGCACAAAAATAGCAACTTGAAATAAGTTATAGTTATGCGAATGAACCTCCATTTTTGGCTACAATGAGTAATTATCCGGGAATTCAAGTACTAAAACAATAGTACCAAGTGGGAATATGTCCTTTCTTAACTTTAATTTTTCATCCAACCATTGAGCTTTATGTGTTTGGCTTGCAAATTCATAAACATTTTCCACTTTGAATTTGACCATATATTCTGGTACAAGTAATTCTTTTGTAACAAGCCCACATCTCTTAGATTCTTTTCCATATTTTGATTGATATGCCACAAATTTATATTTTTTTGAAACCAACTAATTTTTTTCCTATTGCATGTGTATTCTCCTCTTCGATACAACTTTTCAATTTCCACTAGCCACCACATACCTTGCATGTTCCATCCAAACATGTTTTGTTATAAAATCTTATTTTCTTACCACTTTGGTCAATTAACAAGCACTTCGTTAATCATCAAACCTTATTCGCATTCGGATGCCACTTTACAATGAATCGTAAGTCAAAATCCTCTTCAAAACAGACAATTAGCATTTATTAGCTAATTAAGCCTATTTTCCCTTGTTTTGGTCAATATACCTAATATTGGCTTAAACCCTCTTCCAACCACTCAAAATCACCTTGTTTTCCTCCACAACGTCTCAGCAAAGCTTCAAAATTTTATCCTAGCCTCCTAGTTGACCCTAAGTGGTTGATTAAGGCTCCCACATCTTAATCACTTGGTAATTCACTAATTATGATTAGCAAGGCCTAATCATGATTAGCAATTCTAATCTAATTTGGGGATTTTAGTCCCACATGCACCAAAATACAAGTTTCTCCCAAAAGGAAAACTATAAAAAGAGTGCACCTCTTACCTTAATACTTTACACCATGCTTTTATTAGTAGCCTCATATAAGATATATGTTAAAGAGCCTAAACTCCTTTAAGGATTCACATGCTCATCTTTTCCTAAAGCCTTCATTATGGTTAGTAGGAGGGTATCTAACATGACATTGTAGTCTTGTGTTAGAGAGATATCTTCTCACCATTTGTGGAGTAGCAACCATTCCCAATTTGATTGCTCCTAGATCTATTTAGGTCTATGTTAGTTAATCAAACATACTAGTAGGCATGCTTAGATGTTAGATGTTAGTTTCATTTAATCTCCATTGTTATGCTATTAAGATTTTATCATTGATGTTTCATTCCTTAGCTTTGCATTTAACTTTAGATCATTATGGTGTTGATCTTGCTTTAAACTAGTTAATTTGTGTTAAAAGTTTGGGGTGTTATCATTTGGCATGCCCGGTGGGACTCAAACCCCATTTGCATTCATTCTCAAGCTTTTTAACATAGTTTTAAAAGTTTTAGATTTCAAGTTTTCTTAGATTAACTTCCAATTCTTAGATTAGATTCAATTTTTCTAGATTAACTTCAAATCTTTCTAGCTTACTTTCAAATTCTTAGATTAAATTCAAAGTTTTCAAGCTTTTTAGAGTAGTTTTCAAAGTTTTGTAGATCAATTTTGTAGCTAGGTAGTTGTTTCAACTAGATTAGTGGTAGAAGTTGTGTTTTCATGTTCCTTGTAGGATATAAGGAGGTGAAGCCCTATCAAAATTGCCTCAAAATACCAAAGATTGGATCTTTTTGAAGAAATTCTTCTCAAAATTCAGATTTTGGTCACCTACAGGAAAGGTCCACGCCTGTGCATTGAAGAGTGTGCATGTGCATCAAGAAGTGCACATATGTATTGAAACATGTGCCTCTGTGCATCGAGAAAAATTGTGCATCAAGAAGTGCACTGCCTCTTTGGATGCACTTGTGCATAGTTTTTTTGGTCTCTAAGTCAAGCTTGCACATGTGCATTAAGGTTCACACCTACGCCTCTCTAGCCACACCATGCACTATTGACTGTGAAAGTTTGATAGAGGTGTGCCTATGCTTCCAATCTTGTGCTTATGCTTGTGCTTCAAGGGCAGGGTGTGCCCATGCTTCAAAACCCATGCATGTGCACTAAAAGTCATGCCTATGCACTCAAGTAAATTTCCTTCAAAGTTCATGATTTTTATTTCTAGTTTTAGGATCTCTGTCATTTTTAGAGGATTTTAGTTGTTGTTTTTGTCAATTTACTATTTTAGAGAAATGTTCCTAACAAAATTCACTTAGGGCTTGATAAGTAATCTTTGTTAAAATTGGATTAGGGTTTGATAAGTGATTTTTCATGCTTTATTTGAGTTTGGAATAGGGTGTGTATGCTCTTCCCTTGCACTTAGTGTGATCTTGGGAATCAAAAGCACTTCTAAACCACTTTTTGCTATTTTAGAGTAAGTAAGAAAAATCATCATTCATTGATATGCTTGATCTTTTAGTTTAAGATCTTTTTCACTTGATAAATAACCAAGGCTAAAATTTGTGTATGCTCTTCCCTTGCACCTAGTGTGATCTTGGGAACCAAAAGTAATTTTAGTCTTTCATTAAGAAGCACTTGGATTAATTGGGAATAAACCTTGTTTTACAAATTTTTATAGTAGTTATTGATTTACAAGATTTTTCATTTACTATCTAGTTGGATTTTTTGTTGTGTATGCTCTTCTCTCGCATCCTTGGACGATCTTGAGAACCAAAAATGACATTCAATCCTCTTTTGATGATATTGTAAATTTTTATGAACTACTAACCATTTGTGTGAAGGACCTAAAATGCTTGTCAAAGAAAGAAGGGCTCTCTTCAAACCAAAATCTAACATTCACGTGTGATTGTAGGTTTCCAAAAGGAGTACAAAAAAACCACATTAAGTCTAAAAGATAAAAATACACCACAATCATCACATTGTATTTACAGGTTTTGGTTAAGAGCTATGGCTCGTCCACTTAACTAGGACATAACCCCTTTGGCATAAGCCTTAAGCTACAACAATGGGGTGGTCCTAGGAACCCTAAAGTAGTTCACATAAGAGGGAACCTTGTGAATGAAACATAGGAAAGTGCTCCACACTACCACTTGATTAGTATGCCTTGGTGAGATTAGAGTCAAAGTTACTTCCATTGTGACCCCAATGATAATACAACTAAATGCACTAGTTTCTCATTATATTAGAAGGGGTAAAGTAAATCCAAGATACTCCTTGGGAAACCTCGGTAAATTGAGCTCGCAAAAGTAAACTTGTGACACATAGAGAGAGAACCACCTAGGAAGCTTTCTGACTTGGAGCCATTGTTTTTGTCTTAGTTGTTATACTTGAGAGATCTCACAAAGTGACAACTTTGTTAGATTCAAACTCTTGTTTTTCAAACAAGGAAAGAATATCTTAAATTTGAAACCACGTGATATTTCATCACAAAATATACTTAGTGTCATTTTTCCTAGTTTTTCACTTGTCCTAAGACAAGGCAAAACTCTACCAAAATAACACCAAGTTTATTTCAACACCACTTGGTCTACACCCTTTTTTTTTTTGCCCATTTTTGGAAAAAAGGAAACAACATATATGGATACCACTAGATATCACATGTCCACCACTTTTGTATTCTACTTGCGCGACTAGGTTGTAATGTCGAGCGCAAGTGTTGAAAGTGTGCATGGTACGTACTCATGATCTAGTAGGCCCCCTTGTCTCAAAAACCCATATTTGAGACTTATTATCATCATAGTTAGGTGATTTCATCCTTGTCTTCTTTTGAGTTGTTACATTGCCCACATTATAGCCATACAATTGAGATATTTACATCTTGTTTCCATTGTGAAATTAGGCCTAAATCTCTATATTGTAGGGTTACGTTGCTCACATGCATATAGCAATTTCTTGTTATACTTAGACGTAGTTTTTACACCCTAGCTTTGTCTTGAGTTTTGTGAGTGTTGAGGTTACTTTGTTAGCATCACTATAATGCCATTTTGATACTAAAATATTTCTTTCTCACAAATTTTGATTACGTGTCCAAATAGCATTGTTATGTTGCTCACACTTGTATCATCCATTTTACAAAGCTTAGACTTTGTTAGTGTTTAGAAACTAGCTTTTAGTATATCTTGTTAGAAGATCACATCAACATTCTCTTATCATTTAGGCCTTGTTTTTTGCAAACTTGACCTAACTGGTGATATTGTGTTATCACTATTCGGTTTCAAACCTATCTAGAAAATCTTAGGGAGTAAACTATTTGGTGTGACTAAATTTTGAGTGTTATACGTCATTGTATTATTCTATAGAAAAACTTGTGTCATATATTACCTTGCTAGGGTAGATTGTTTGTTATTATTTAGTTCTATGTTCACTTTGACCTATTAATTTTTTGGCTATTCTATAGTCACCTTGTTTTGAAGATTTAGCATCATTACGCTGCAAAAATTTTGACTAAGGTCCCTTTTTAGTAAACCTTAGTGGAAATTTTTCATGTTGTATCTCCTATCTCCAAGTATGCCTACTACAAGAATGGGATCCCGAAGGTTAGGAGCCGATATATTTGGAGGTGATAACCCTATTTTAGAAGACAATGTCATGATTGACCATAGTGGTGGAGAGGAAGACTCTCCTCATGCAAATATGGAGCTTCATCCAACCCACTTTGACGATTACTTGTTTCACAATAAACATGAGGTTCTCATGCGTGTTATGGAACTAGGAGCTAGGTTGTCATCCATAGTTGACCCTTCTCTTATCACCAATGATTCAGGGAGAAGAATAAGTGGAACATCCTCATCACCATATAGATGACATATTAAACCCAGGCCATGCCTCTACTTCAGGATGACCGAATAATGAGGAAGTACCTTTTGAAAATGATGGAGACTATCATTTACCTCCTCTTAGAATTCATTGTGAAGACCATGAAGCACATTTCTCACCACGAGCAACCTCCTCATGATGAAAATCATAAATAAATACCAACCCAGAGGTAACCTTAGAGGAACAAGTTCAAGCTCTCACTCACCAATTGGAAAGTTTGGCTTCACATATCAATAAAGAAAACCAAAACCTGTAAAACAAGCTAAGCCAAAAGCTTCATGTCATGATTATCAACATACTCCTAAGGAAAATACTCCTCGTCGAGAGGCACGTAAAGACCCTTATGAGGAATTTTTTTTTTGAGAATAGGGGTGGGCATACACCTAGGTTTAACCCTTTGTATAGACCTACACCACCACCCACACAAGACCAAATCTCTTCCACCAAGAATGGTCTACTATGAAGAACACCCTTCAAGCATTACAAGAGGGCCAAACCGGTAACAATAACAAGAAGTACCAGTTCGATGAGTTATGTCCCTACCCATTTGACAAAGCCATGCTACAGGTACCTTTCCCAAGACACTTTTATTTTCCAAAATTTGACAAGTATAAGGGAAAAGGTGACCCTCGTGACCATATTAAATATTTTTATATGGCATGCCAAGAGGTTGCATTTAGCAACAATTATCTTATGCACCTCTTTCCATGAAGTTTAGGAGAAACGATACTAGAATGGTTTGTACACATCCCTAAGGGATCCATATCAACATGGCTAGAACTAGCATAAATTTTTGTATGACACTTCTCTTTTAATATAGAGAATGATGTCACCATGTTGGATCTCTGTAATGTGAAACAAAGAAATAATGAAAACTTCACTGCATTTTTACAATGATGGAGAGGATTAGCTAGCCATTTCCTTGCTCCATACCTAAAAAATAGTTGATAAGAATATTTGTTCCCAACCTCCATCCAGACATTACGTTCCACTTGCAAATGCATTGTGGCAACACATTTGAAGAGGTAATCAAAAAAGGGAGTCAAATTGAAAAAGCATTGCTAGCTAGGGGGACTCTAAAACCTTTCTCCCATGATCATAACAATTCCAAATCTAATGAAAAACCAAAGTTTGTTCATAATAAAAAAAAATTCATTGGTGATGGGATAGTAGACTCCAAAAAGTACAAGCCATTCAGAACCATGCACCTTTGAAGCTTGCAAAGGGAAATCCACCTACAGAGTATAAACGTCATACTTTCACACCTCTATCTGAATCAATATCATCCATACTAAAGTAGTTAGAGGTCGTTAACATGGTTAAATACCTAAAAAAACCCTATGGGATGACACACCTAAACCATCATGGTTTAGGGAGAATGAATTCTATGGGTTTCACCGCATAAAGGGTCATAAAATGACAAGTGTTTAAGATTAAAACACTATATTCAAGACCTAGTCAATAATGGTGATATTGAAGTAGACTCCATTATTGCTGCAAAATATCCAAATGCAAACTTAGGGATCTTCAAAGAGCCTTTTCCCAATCATGAAGAAAAAAAAATATTTGGATCGGGACAATCGTCTCAGAATAAGAATGCTAACTATATGTCAAACAAATACCATTTTGATGCCTTGATAGGTTGTGTTGACCCACTCATTGAGAAAATCAATACAATTAGAATTAAAACAAGAGAGTGTGTTATGGCAACACAACGAGCTCACCTTGTTATAAATTCCAAACCTACTCCCCCTCCTCCTCAAGAGAGTCATTATGATGTGTTAGATCAACTAGAGAAGACTACAACTAAGATTTCAATCTTAGACCTTCTAAATATTTCTAACGTCCATAAAGATATACTTTACAAAACCCTACAGGGATCAAGAGTATCTATTGATGTTGACCCTACGCATTTACAAGCCATGGTAGTGCAAAATCACTCCCGTAAGACACATAACCTTCAATCTAATAGAATCCTTAACTAAAAATCCCTCCCATAACCTACCCTTACATATTGAGGTAATAATCAAGTGTAAGAAGGTCAAGAGAGTGCTTGTGGATGGTGGATTGGGTCTTAACATTTGTACTCTTAAACTAGTTTGTCAACTAGGTGGCACAGAAGCTGATTTAGAGACAAAGGTCATCACCATAAAGGCGTATGAAAATGAAGAAAGACAATCAGCTGGAATGATCACTTTCTCATTAGAAGTTGGTCCCATAACCCATGATACAAGTTCCATGTCTTGGACTTGGAGCTCCCTTACAACATCTTACTCGGTCACCCATGGATTCACCATGCAGGTTGTGCCATCAACATATCATCAATGTGTCTAAAATTACAATATGAAGGACAAAAACTTACTATACAAGGGGATCCCCAACCATTTTCTCATTACAGAGCATTTTGGGCTATTTTCCTACCATTTACAAGTGTCCCTCTATGGAGATTTATTGTCCTTGTTTAGTCAAAGGCCCTCGCTTCACGAGTGGATCCAAACACCTTGACTCCTAGTGACATAATAGTGCATCTACATCGAATATCCTTTTTCTACGTGGGAGATGAAGGTCATAAACAATGGCTGTGGAGAGTATAATCTTCAGCAAGCCCTTATGATTCAAAACATTTTACTATCAACCCAAGCACATGGTAGACCATGCTATAAATTCCAAAGATCAAGGGAGAATTTCCCTTTTGACAATTTCACTTCAGGTGGCTTGCTAGAAGATGAAAGAATCCTCAATGATATTATATTTCATCCTCAAGATGATGAAATGGATTTGTGTTACAAGTCATCTAGGTATGTTATTCCTAACATAATCATGCTTACTATGAGATATCAAGGACGTGGTTGCGGCCACTATGCCAAGAAACAAGGTCCATTAGAAGCTCTTTCAATACCTCATTGTATACTAGGTAAATCATGTATTGGCATCCATTTGTATGAGTCTCACCCTTTAGATAATGATTATGTTTCTTCTGAGAGTGAGGATAGTTTTATCTAAAAATGAAAGTGAAAAAATTTCTGATGTATTCTTTACAAAGACCTCACCTCTAAGAACTTATTCTCTAACATGGCTATCCTTACCATAACCCCTATTACACCATTGTATCCCCTATAACTCAAACATTAAACCTCATCTACCCATCACTCATGAATTGGGATCAACAACAACACATACCTATTGACATGTTTCAAAATGATGAGGCTATTGGTGAGTTCTTGGGCATCAAGATAACATTCCAAGAAATGATCACAAGAAAGGCTTCTCCATTCAACTTAATGCATGTGTGTACTTTGGAGAGGAGGTAGAATTATGTGGAAACTTGAGTAAAAAAGTGAGCAAGGGAAAGAGTCCTATAGAAAAGCCTTGCGGAAAGAAAAAGGGGAAGTCCTATAGCGAAAAAACCTCTTTAAGGCGCTTGTGGACAAACAAGTAGAATAACCTATGGAAAATATAGTGTACCCATATAAAGATGATGACCTCCCTGAACCACCTTTGGTAGAAGAGGATCTCAATCTCCCTCCCGATCCTACATGCACGTGCATGGGGATGAGTCAAAGCTACTAGTGGAAGATACAATAGATGTTAACATCGGCACAAAGGAGTTACCTAGAATAGTTAAGTTGGGAGCTTCACTCTCACTCAAGAGAAGAAAACATTTACAGGACTTTTGAGAGTATGCAAACATCTTCGCTTGGTCTTATGTTGACATGTTAGGACTTGATCTTGCATTAGTGGTGCACAATCTTGTTATGCACCCGATGCCAAGCCCATCAAACAAAAGCTTCCAAAGATGCATCCTCATGTTTCCTTACTATTAAAGGTAGAGCTATAAAGTTTATTAGTTGTAGGCTTCATCAAGACTATCAACTACTCAGAGTGGATTTCTAATGTGGTACCTATTCAGAAAAATCCATTCGATATCGTAGTGTGTACCAATTTTAGAGATATTAACAAATCTTTCCCAAGGATGACTTTCCTCTCACTAAAATCGACATGATCATCGATTCTATTGTTGGTTATGAGATGTTATACTCATGGATGGATTCTCGAGGTTATAATCGATAAATATTGCAGAGGAATATTAACACAAGACAATTTCACAACCCCACGGGGAATGTTCTGCTACCAAGTTATGCCTTTGGTCTTAAGAATGCAGCACTATATATCATCGGCGGGTGATGACTATAATGTTTCATGACATGATAAGTGACATCATGGAATATTAAATAGATGATATACTATCTAAACCTAGAACTTGGGAGGAACACCCAAAATTTTGTGGTGTATCTTTCAATGCCTAAGAGACTACAAAGTTTTCCTTAACCTGAAGATGTGTGTCTTTGGTGTGTTATCTGGGAAATTACTAGGATTCATTGTGTCAAGGAGAGGAATAGAGGTGGATCCCACAAAGGTCATGACCATCACAAAGATTCCTCCTCCTAAGAATATTAGATATATGCATATCTTATAAGGGAAAATTTAGGCCATCGAAGGTTTATTTCATAGATAGCAAACAAGTGTCATACATTCACGCATCTTCTTAAGAAAGATGTTAATTTCACCTAGGGGCCAAAACAATAGAAAGTGTTTTCTTTGCTAAAACAATACTTGGCTAAAATGCTCATTCTCATGCCACCCATGGTAGGAGAACCCTTGTTGCTTTACATTTCTACTACACATTTTGCAATCGGGAACTATTGGCCAAGTATGATCAAGAGTAGAGATAAAAAGTTGTATACTACTTGATAAAATTATTGATAGCATATGAGCTCAATTATTAGCAAATTGAAAAGGCTTGCCTAGCCATAGTGTTTTCCTTCCAGAAGCTACGCCATTATTTTCTCAACAATAAGGTCAAGCTTATTTCAAGGTTGATCCACTAAAATACTTATTGTCAAAACCTACACTCACAGGCAAGATGGATAATTGGATCATCTTGTTAAGTGAATTTGACATTGAGTATGTGCATCAAAATTTAGTAAAGGGACAAGTCTTCATAGATTAGCTAGTAAAAGCTCCACTACCAGTAAACCCTTGAGTTTGGAGCTACCAAATGCATCCATCATGTACCTTGAGGAATCTATCATTTGGAAACTATACTTTGATGGCTCTTTTACCTTTCATGGTTTAGGTGTTGGAGTGGTGTTAATTACTCCTATAGGAGACTTAATTCCCCAAGCCTTCCGACTTGGATTCCCATGCATGAATAATATAGTGAAGTATTAAGCTCTCGTCACAGTGATAAAGCTATCCATCAAGTGGGATATCGATAAGTTAATTACATTGGTGATTCAATGCTTATTATCAAATAGGTCATAGATGAATACAAGGTCAAGGATGAAAAGTTGCTTCCATATAAAAGAATGGTTGATTCCTTGAAATAATTCTTTGAGCAGATAACATTTGAGCAGATACCAAGAGCCTAGAATAGAGAAACAGATGTTATAGATACGATAGGATCCATGTTAAGGATTCCACCAGGGAACAATGACATGTCATTATTCATTGAAAATCTAAGAACAACAACATATGACATACCAGAATCTTGTTTGGTGTGTGAGGTTGTTGGTCCCTTTTCACCATGGTACACTGAAATATTTAATTACCTCCATGATGGAACCTTTCCCACTAACATTTCTGTGCTAAAAATGCACCCTTATCTAGTGCATAGCCCACTATACCCTACTTGGGGCACCCTCTTCCATCAAGGCTACGATGGGAATCTATTGCAATGTTTAAATTCGGATGAATCTATCCAAGCAATCAAAGAGGTGTACGAAGTAATCTGCGAGGTTCATACTAATGGGATCATCCTTATGAAGAAAATTCTTAGAGTAGGATATTATTGGCCTACCATGGAGCATGAATGTTGTAACCATGTGAAGAAATGCGTGGATTTTCAAAAGTACGGAAACTTGATACATGCACCGGTGCAATCCTTGTAGCCTGTCATAACCCCTTAGTCGTTCTCAAAGTGGGGTCTTGATCTAATAGGAAAAATTAACCCTGTCTCTTCACACGATCATAAATTCATCATTACTATAACTGAGTACTTTACGAAGTGGGTAGAGGTTGTTCCTCTCACCTATGTTGAAGGTGCCTAGATCTCAAAATTTATCATGAACCATATCATTTGTCGATATGGTATCCCCTCTACCATTATCATTGATAATGGTAAGCCATTTAAAATAAAATAGTGAAAGCACTCTGCAAACACTTTCAAATATCCCTTAAGTTCTCATCCCCTATTACTCTCAAGGTAATGGGAAAGCGACGCTCCCAATAAAATGCTAATTTACATTATGGAGAAGATGCTAAACAAGATAGGGCATGAGTGGAATTTAAAAATTCACCCTTCCCTCTAGGCATTCAGAACTTCTATCTGCACCCCTACAAGTGCAACTCTATATTCCTTAGTATGTGGTACGGAAGTCATACTACCTCTAGAGATCGAGATCCCTTCTTTACGTATCAAGATAAGGGATTACTTGAATGAAGAGGAAGACTACAGAGTAGCTCATCTAGAAGATTTCGAGCTCTTAGATGAGAAAAGACTTCACACCCTCAATCACCTTAAAGTGTATCAAGATCAAGTTCAATGAAGCTACAATAAAAGAGTCATACCTTGTCAATTTGAGGTAGGGGATTTGGTGTTAAAATAGAATTAGAAGAACACCAATAAGGACCGTGAAAAGAAAGGGAAATTTGAACCCAATTGGTTAGGACAATATGTTGTGGTTACCAAGTTCAGTTTAGGTGCCTATAAGCTAGCCCATACAGATTCTCAAGAGCTTCAAGAACCCATGAACACAACGCATCTTATGCACTTCTATGCTTAAGTATGTGTCATGGCCCGCCTCGAGACACTGGGAAATAGGTTAAAAGTTGGTAAAAAAATATTTTTTTAAGTGAAGTGTGAACTAATGTTTCGCCTAACCATTCTCACTAAGTCATTAAATTCTCAATGATATAATCTTTTAACCAAATTGCTAAAACCATTATTTCGAGTTAATTTGATTTGTTTAGCTTCTAATAATTTTTACACATTTAAAAATAATATAAATGTCACATTTAATAATTCACTTTCATGAGGAAAATAATCTACCCATTCATAATTAAAATTTCATTCCCTACTCAAAAGTTTATTCCCACAATATTACTTAAATTCAAAAGTGTAGAGGGTCACTTAAGGACCCTAGGATCAAGTCAATCTTAACCCTTGATCTCTCTTTTGCCCTAAGAGTGCCCTAATTTCTTTATCATTTCCTCTACTTTCTCATGTTATTCTTTTCATTTCCATGTTATTTGCTCTTATTTGCATTGTTTGTTACTTGCGGGTAGAGGACGAGCCATGGAAGCTTGAAAATTTCTTATGTTTTCACCCCCTTTGGTGATAGCCAACTCTTATCCATTATTTTCTTCTTTGTTCTTTTTTTTTTTTTGAAATGAATACCTAAATTTTTTTTGTTATATGGGGGAAAGGGCGGATCTGGAGGAAGGGTCATGTGGAGGGCGCGTGGAGGGGTGGTCGTGGCACGGGGGTGGCATGGAGGTCGGTAGGGCGGTGCTGCGTAGGGCGTGGGGAAGAGGAGGGGAAGATTGAGAGGGGAGGGGTGGAATAGGCCCAAAGGGCAATGGGGGTTCGTGGGGGCATCGCCCCACACATAGTTACTGAGGATGCGGGGGGGCGGGCAAGGGGAACAGGCGCGCGGCGGATGCTCTGGCTAGGTCCGGTAGGGACGGTGAAAGGGGGAGTGTAGGGTTTGGTGGGGAAGTGCGGGGGGGTGGGAGGGGGCCAAACCCCCACCATACTCTTTTTATTATTATTTAATTATTTAAAATCATGTATATTACAATATATATATATATATATATATATATATATATATATATATATATATATATGTATCTATATTTTATAATGTATTAATCTTATATCACACACACACACACACACACACACACATGTACATATGTATATATATCTATATATATATATATATTCTATTTTATTTTATTTTTTAAAATTAATACCGAATTATATATATATATATATATACATTTAACATGCTTTTAAATATGGAAGTTTCATTTTATATATATATATATACACATGCACACACACTATATGTATATGAATCTATATTTATTTTATTTTTATTTTTTTTTGCAACTAGGATAACAAAGCTATTTTCAATTTAAAATAATTATCGATTTTAGTCTCATTCCTAATACAAAAATGAACAATATGCATCCACTATTCACATTCAATGATTTTATTTTATTTTTATTTGTTATAAGGGAAAAACATAAAAAAAAATTTCTAATTACTATTAAATTTTTGCAAAGGAGTATATGATTCATAAAGCTCTCAACAAGGAAATTTTATGCCTTTCAAAAGTAAAGCAAGGGAGATTTATTCATTATTATTATTTTTTTAAATAAAATATTCCAACTACAAGCATGATAAGAGAATGTAAAAAGAGTGCTTCTACTATATGTTTTATAAACAAGAGAGACACATTATTTGACAAGTCTTCTTTTGCACAACTTCAATAACTCAATACATCATATTTCATTTTATGTTTAAATACACAAAGGGATAAACTATCAACTTCTTTCCATGATTTGAAGTTCCAAATACAATATACGTCAATACCTAACTACTCAAGTTAATTACAAGGCTTCTTACAAGCTTAGGAGGAAAGAGTTTGCTCAAGAGTAGCTTACACTTGTCTAGAGAAATTTACAAACACAAAGAAGAGACTTACAACAATGGAGGTTCTACTAATCATTCCTTGCAAGAGACAAGAAGTAATGACCACAATAGAGTGTAAGAGATGAAGAGCTCCAATCCAACAACCCACTTTCAACATGAGATCCCCAAGTACATTGCCTTAAAGAGAACCAATAAGGAGAGAGAGCTTGTTTGCCACCCAACCATAGGCATCATCACATGCCTCTCCCAAGGTTGGGATGCATGCTAGCCTCCCCCAAGCCCATGGGAAAGAGGATAACTAACCAAAACTTGCACAAGATGGAGGGTAAACCAACAATGATACAAGCACACAAAAATAGTTCACAACAAAACAAGACTCCAAATTTACAAGGAGGAGAACCCATGTTCATCCTCAAAATGGGGAAGAGAGGAGAAAGTTCTCCAAAGTTATACATCAAAATTATTTGCACAAAATAAACATCTCCATATCCTCCTTATTGCTCCTAATTCAATCAAAGCCCTCCTTATTCCTCCCCCTTTCTCCAAGTCCTCCTTGGAAGGATTTTCAAACCCCAAAGGGGTTTCCTTACCAAGAATGGGGAAGGAGATTCAAACCAAATGAATCAACTTCCCCACCTCAACCATTTGAGGGGAAAACAATAAGACCCTACAAGGCTTTTCCATCAAGCCTTGAGGATTGAGAGGGAAAATTCCCTCTCTTCCCCCACACTCCAAAACTCCATCATGCCATATGATGGAGGGAGTAAAAACAAACAACAACCAAATAACAAAACCATGCAACCCATCTAACAACTAAGATAAATGCAACACAAGCAAAATACATAAGAGCCTACCTCAAGGAAAGCTCTCCAAAAATCTCTCCAACTTCAAATTTCTCCACACCTTGACTCAAGCCAATCTCCAAGCTCCAAAATCCACAAGCATCCCAAGCAAGAAGTTCCCAAAAAAAAGTCCCTCTCTTTTCCCATGAATGGGAATTTGAAGAGGAGCAAGCAAGCATCCTCACAAATGAGGGGGTGACATGTGTCACCCCTCTCCCTCATCAAGGTCAAAGATGCCAAAACAAAAGAGAGAAAGGGTAAAATTGTCTTTTTGCCCTCTTCTCCCAAATTCCCTTAAATGTTAGCAAGACAAAACTAGTGAACTTTTAATAAGCACTCAAATCCACATCCCTTACATGGATGTGACCAAACAAGAGGTAAAAAGGGAGGGAAAACTCCCTCTAGTCTTGAAAATAAGCCCCCTACCCATTAGGTAGGGTCCAAGGGCTCATTTTTATGTTGGGGGAACTCCCAAGCTAAAAAGGGGTCCCCAAAAATGCCCAAAATACCCTAATTTCCGGTTTTGCATTTTTTGCACAAGGGTAGAGGGTGTGGGGACCACCCAAGGGTCTCACATGTGACCCTAAACCCTTGTGATTAAGTGACTCATTAACAAAATCAAAAATTTAAATGAAAGTGGGATTATTAACTCCCAAAACCAGTTTACAACTCCACTAGTAACCCTAAACAAAATTAATAATTCAAAGCACAATACATTACAAAATTGGGGTCACTCATAGTGCCCAAAATAATAATCTCCTATGCTAAGGCTTTACACAATCAACATAGCTAGGACTCAGCCTGTGGGTTGCTTGTGCAAGATTGAGTAGCTGGCCTGAATCCCACGTTCTCCTGTAAACCTGTCACCTGCACACTCATTGCACACATTAACCACACATGTCTGATACAATATAATTCAATGACATAGTAAGATATCAATGCATTCTAAACTAACCTAACATCCTACTGAAATCAAGATGCGACAACGTGCATAATTATACTCAATATCCCAAAAGTTAGACAAGATGATACGTGACATATAACCATAGAATTCCACATGCAACAACTATCCATTAATATAATTATGCTCCAAACACAGCATCATATCCATTGGTATCCATGACATTATAAGAAAATGCAACAATATAGAAATTAAGCTAAATTGGTGCTATACGCCTAAATGTCCACATATGTCTAATAAGATCAAATATCTAAATATAATGTCCAAGATATAACCAATCACTGTCAAAACATGTCTATGAGAAAAGAAACAACAAGCTACTGAGCTATAAAAAGTGTGGGCACTACATCCCCCTCTACTAAAATTAGACTTCCTCCTGGAAGTCACTGAAAGAGATAGGGATATCTAGCCCTCAAAGGTATCGCATCCTCCTAGGTGGCTATTGTCTCATCGTACCGGTCCCACTGTACTCTAACCTGGTCCAAGTCTCGACCCCGAAGGGCCAACCTCCGGTGCTCCAGTATGCATATGGGCTCCAGTCTCCACTTTGTCCTCCATCCTCTACCTGTAATGCTGACCAATCCAAAACATGAGAAGCATCAGGTACATATCTACGTAGTACGAAACATGAAAAACATATGGGCCCGTGCAAGGCGTTGTGACAAAGCTAGGCGATAAGCAATGGAAAATGACCTCTAAAATATCAAAAGGCCCCACAAAACAAGGTGATAGCTTATAACCCTTTCCATAATGGATTAGACTCTTATGTGGGCGTACTCTCAAGAAGACTTTGTCACCCACTGAGAAGTGACGATCAATCCTCTTGGTGTCTGCATACACCTTCTGGCGTGCCCTGGCCTGCTCAAGATGTTGTCTAATTAGAACAACTTGCTGCTCTAAATCCTAAAGGTAGGCTAGTCCCAGAATAATCCTGTCATCTAGTCTATCCCAACTCAAAGGTGTCCTACAAGGTTGTCCATACAAGGCCTGGTAAGGAACCATACCAATGGAACTATGATAGTTGTTGTTGTAGGCAAACTCAACTAAATGTAAATAATCTTCCCATTTCCTCTGCTGATCCATGACATACATTCGCAACATGTCCTCCAACACCTGATTAACCCTCTCTCGTCTGCCCATCTGTCTCTAGATGATAAGATGAATCAAATTAATCTCGAGTACCCAGAGTGGCACAAAATGAAGTCTAGAAAACTGAAGTGTAGATAGTATCCTTGTCATTGATGATGGTCTTCGAAATCCCATGCAACCTAACAATGTCCTCCATAAATACCTTGGCGATGGCCTGTACATTATAGGTGACCTTGGTTGGTGAAAAGTGCGCAACCTTGGTTAACTTATCAACAGTGACCATAATGGCATCATGACGATAAGAAGACATAGGAAGTCCGACTATGAAATCCATGGAAATCACATCCCATTTCCACTCGGGAATATCATGAGGGTGTAAAAGTCCTGTGGGATGAGAATGCTCTGCCTTGACCCTCTGGCACTCAAGGAAACGTGCAACAAAATCTGCTATGTCCCGTCGAAGACCTGGCCAATAATATAACTCCCTCAAATTGGCATGCATTTTCTTCACTCCTAGATGTGCCGCATATGGGGCTCGATGAGCCTCTGTGAGGATGAAGCTATGTAAATCACCTGACTTAGGCACGTAGATGCGCCTGTGGAACCGAAGCAAACCATCTGTCTCTAAAACACACCTAGAATATCTGCCCTCTAAAGAACCCTGTGACTCCAACATCTGTCTAGCTCCCTCATAAAATCTGTCCTCTGGAAGGTGCTCAAGAATCCTACCTCTCAAATCGATCAATCACAAAGAAGCGAGGCACATGTCGTCGTCTACTAAGTGCATCTGCAACAACATTTTCCTTCCCTTTGATATATTGAACCTCCATGTCATACTCACATAGGAACTCCATCCAACGCCATTGACGAGCGTTGAGGTTTGGCTGTGAGAAAATATGCTGCAAGCTACGATGGTCTGTCCTCAAAATGAAAGGTCTACCCAAAAGAAAGTGTCACCAACGCACTAGGGCATGAACAATTGCTGCAAGCTCCAAGTCATGAGTAGGATAATTAATCTCATAGTCCTTGAGCTTACGAGACTCAAAAGCAATAACCCAACGCTCCTGCATAAGAACTGCTCCCAAACCCTCTAGTGATGCATCAGTATAAACAACAAAATCCTCTGTTGGGTCTAGAACTGCTAAGATGGGTGTCGTGGTTAACCTTTCCTTAAGCAATTGAAAGGCTTGCTCACATTTCTCTGACCAATCAAACTTCTTCCCTTTCCTCTGAAGAGAAGTAATAGGGTGAGAAATCCTAGAAAATCTGTACAAACCTGTGGTAGTACCCTGCTAAACCCATGAAACTCCTCACCTCAGTAACTGATGTGGGTGTTGACCAGTCTAGGATAGCTTGTATCTTAGAGGGATCTACGGAGATACCCTCACCTGATATGATATGACCCAAGTATTGAATCTCTGTCTGAAAGAAGCTACACTTTTCCAAGTTTCCATACAACTTCTGCTCTCTCGAAACCTGAAGTACCTGCCTCAAATGCTCCTCGTGTTCCTCCTTGGAATGAGAATAAATCAATATGTCATCTAGGAACACTAAGACAAAGCGATCCAGAAATGTCTTGAATACTCCATTCATGAGGCTCATGAAGACAATTGGGGCATTGGTCAAACCAAATGGAACCACTGTGAACTCATAATGCCCATAATGTGTGTGGAAAAGTCATCTTATGGATGTCTCGCATCTGATATGCGCAACTGATTATATCCGACTTGAGATCGATTTTGGAGAACACTCTCACTCCCCGCATCTGATCAAACAAGTCATCAATCCTAGGGAGCGGATAACGGTTCTTTATTGTGACTTTATTGAGTTGTCTGAAGTCTACACAAAGCCTGAGAGAACCGTCCTTCTTCTTCACAAATATGACTGGCACTCCCTAAGGAGATACACTAGGGTGAATGAGACCCTTATCCAACAACTCCTCTAACTGAATCTTGAGCTCATGAAGCTCTGGAGTCATCATCCGATAAGGTTCCTAGAAACCGTGTTGATCCAGGTACTAAATCAATGGTGAAATCTACCTCTTTGGGGGGTGGTAACCCTGGAAGCTCACTTGGAAACACATCTGCATACTCCCTCAAAACTACATGATCATCTAAGGGTGAATGCTCTGGAATACTCTCAAATCGATCACTGATGGTAATAGAAAACAACTGACACCCCTTACGCATGCTCCGCTTGAGTTGCTTAGCCGATATCATGCACAAGGAGATGGGTCTCTACATCCCTAATATCACAACTGCACTCCCAAGATCATCCTGACACTCAATGACCTTATTTCTGCAATCCACCTTAGCTCGATGAAACTCGAGCCAATCCATACCCAAAACTACCCGATAGGAACCTACGGGGATAACTCGAGGTCAAGAGTAGAGGAGAAGGCTCCTAAATCAAGTACGCAACTCTCCACATACGAGTCCATGGCGAGTTTGTCCCCAGAGGCCAACTCAACCTGCTAGCTATCTGGCTGCCTAGCCACCACTAGCCCACACTGGTCCACTATAGAAGGTGATATAAAGGAATCTGAAGCACCTAAATCAAAAAGTACTGAGACAAAAATACCCCTGATAGTACCTGTCATCTCAATGACTGTGGCCTGATGCTCATCCTGGCGGTTGTCAACCGCTGCATATACACGATGAGCACGTCCTACATCACCCACCGTCTTCTCGGATCTAGCAGCTCTGTGCATCCATGGTATTGGGTTTGTGCGAGCACATGCGCACATAGTGATCTAGAGATCCACAAATAAAACAACCTCCTATACCCCTCTGAGATGGGGTCCCTCCTGTACTCTAGTGTACTGATCCTGCTAGTCCAACCCTAGTAGACTGTTGTGTGTGAGTTGGCTGTGCCTGCTGAGTACCCTGTCTCCTATCCCTGGCTCCACCAAAACCACCTCTAGAAACACCTCTCTGAAATCCCTGTGTCTACCTAGCCCCCTGCTGTGGGTGGCCCTGCTGCTGTGTTTGTCGCTGCGGGTGCGGTGGAGCTCTTGTGGCTACTGGCGGAGGCCAAAATCCTCCTCTAGGGGGTGTAGTACCCGTGATCTTTGACTCTAAAATGCTTGTATCCTCTCCTGAAACTTTCTCTTGTTTCTATCACGATGCTCCTGTGCCTTGGTCCTGTTCTCCTCAGCTAAGTAGGCCTTCTCAACGGCCTTCTCAAGTGTGGGAGGAGATAACATCCTAACTACTCCTGCTATATCTGCATTAAGCCCTCGAATGAACCTATTAACCTGTAATTTCTCATCTTGCAGGTAGTCCACATACTATAGGAGATCTAGGAACCTACTCTCATACTGCGCTACTATGCCAGATCCCTGTCGTAAGTCGTGAAACTCATCAATCCTCTTCTGCACAAAATGCTCCTCGAACATCTCCCAAGTCACTGTCTCTCGATTCAGATGGAGCTTTCACTCCTCATTCCTCCACCAAATGCCTGTTGTGTCTCGGAGGAGGTGTATGGTGAACCTTGCCTTGACGTTTCTCTCGTAAGAGTGCAAGCCAAAGTAACTATCCAAACTAAGGAGCCATGACTCAGCCCCAAAGCCATATGTAGAGCCGGTGTAGGTGGGCGGCTGCAAATGAAGAAGATCCCTGATCACACTACATGTATCTCGATCCTGGTGATGTAGTCCAATAGGCGAAGGGGGTCGCCTATCCTCAAAAGGTCCCTCGAGACTGTGTGAGCGGCTACGAAAAAATGAGGCTACCCTCTCATGATGAACGGAAGGGCTACATGACCTCTCTCACCTCGGTGTATCATGCTCTGGTGGCTTTGAATGTGCGTCCTCACCTAATGGCTCCTTGTCTCCCAATGGTGCCTCCACTCTCGTCTCCTGCGGTGGTGGTAGACGTTGCTCCACAACGCCTATCAGCTGGCGCAAGGCCTCTAATATCCGAGGCCCAAATTCGGGTGCCGGCGGCTCCCACGTAGGTGCACTACACCCCAAACCTCTAGCTGATCGTCCTCGCTTGGGCGCCATCCTGCGCATGAGGTGAGCGAGAAATTTATTAATTTAAAATTTAATGGTTGTGGATGATTTATTTTAACTGTTTATTTTTATTCATTTAGTTAATTTTGTGTTGTTAAAATTACCATTAACTATTTTAATTAGTTACCCAGTGGTCCGCATGTGCGAACCTCAAGCTCTGATACCAAATGTCATGGCCCGCCTCAAGACACCGGAAACAGTTAAGAGTTGGTTAAAAAAAAATTTAAGTGAAGTGCGAACTAATGTTTCGCCTAACCATTCTCACTAGGTCTTTAAATTCTCAAAGATATAATCTTTTAACCAAATTGCTAAAACCATTATTTCGAGTTAATTTGATTTTTTAGCTTCTAATAATTTTTACACGTTTAAAAATAATATAAATATCACATTTAATAATTCAATTTCATGAGGAAAATAATCTACCCATTCATAATTAAAATTTCATTCCCTACTCAAAAGTTTATTCCCACAATATCACTTAAATTCAAAAGTGTAGAGGGTCACTTAAGGACCCTAGGATCAAGTCAATCTTAACCCTTGATCTCCCTTTTGCCCTAAGATTGCCCTAATTTCTTTATCATTTCCTCTCTTTTACTTTCTCATGTTATTCTTTTCATTTCCATGTTATTTGCTCTTATTTGCATTGTTTGTTACTTGCAGGTAGAGGACAAGCCATGGAAGCTTGAAAATTTCTTATGTTTTCACCCCCTTTGGTGATAGCCAACTCTTATCCATTATTTTCTTCTTTGTTCTTTTTTTGAAATGAATACCTAAATTTTTGTTTGTTGTATGGAGGGGAAAAGGTGGATCTGTTGGAGGAAGGGCTATGTGGAGGGCGGTGTGGAGGGGGGGTGGCCGTGGCATAGGGGTGGCGTGGAGGTCGGCAGGCGGCACTGTGGTAGGGGCGGGAAGAGGAGGGGAAGATTGAGAGGGGAGGGGCGGAATAGGCCCAAAGGGCAATGGGGCTTCGTGGGGGCAGCGCCCCCCGGTGGTTACAGGGATGCGGGGTCGGGTAAGTACGAAGCAGGGCGCACGCGGGAGGATGATCTGGGCTGGGTGCGGTAGGGACGGTGAAAGGGGGAGTGTAGGGTTTGGTGGGGGAAGTGCGGGGGTGGGAGGGGGCTGAACCCCCTCCCCCCCCACCATACTCTTTTTTTTATTATTTAATTATTTAAAATCACGTATATTACAATATATATATATGTGTGTGTGTGTGTGTGTGTGTGTGTGTGTGTGTGTGTGTGTGTGTGTGTGTGTGTGTGTGTGTGTGTGTGTATATAAGATTAATACATATAAGATTAATACATTATAAAATATAGATATACATATATATATATATATATAGATAATATATATATATATATATATATATATATATGTTATCTATATTTTATAATGTATTAATCTTATATGACACACACACACATATATATGTGTATATATATCTATCTATATATATTCTTTTTTATTTTTATTTTTAAAATTAATACCAAATTATATATATATATATATACATTTAACATGCTTTTAAATATGGAAGTTTCATTTTATATATATACACATGCACACACACCTATATGTATATGAATCAGTATTTATTTTATTATTATTATTTTTTGGAACTTCTTGCTTGGATGCTTGGGTGATTTTGGAGCTTGTGATTTGCTTGAGTCAAGAGTGGAGAAACTTGAAGTTGGAAAGCTTTTTGGAGAGCTTTCCTTGAGGTAGGCTCTTATGTCTTTTGCTTGTGTTGCATTTATCTTAGTTGTTAGATGGGTTGCATGGCTTTGTTATTTGGTTGTTGTTGTTTGTTTTACTCCCTCCATCATATGGCATGATGGAGTTTGGAGTGTGGGGGAAGAGAGGGAATTTTTCCTCTCAATCCTCAAGGCTTGATGGAAAAGCCTTGTAGGGTCTTAGTGTTTCCCTCAATGGTTGAGGTGGGGAAGTTGATTCATTTGGCTTGAATCTCCTTCCCCATTCTTGGTAAGGAAACCCCTTTGGGGTTTGAAAATCCTTCCAAGAAGGACTTGGAGAAAGGGGGAGGAATAAGAAGGGCTTTGATTGAATTAGGAGCAATAAGGAGGATATGGAGATGTTTGTTTTGTGCAAATAATTTGATGTATAACTTTGGAGAACTTTCTCCTCTCTTCCCCATTTTGAGGATGAACATGGGTTCTCCTCCTTGTAAATTTGGAGTCTTGTTTTGTTTTGAACTATTTTTGTGTGCTTGTATCATTGTTGGTTTACCCTCCATCTTGTGCAAGTTTTGGTTAGTTGCCCTCTTTCCCATGGGCTTGGGGGAGGCTAGCATGCATCCCAACCTTGGGAGAGGCATGTAATGATGCCTATGGTTGGGTGGCAAACAAGCTCTCTCTCCTTTCTGGTTCTCTTGAAGGCAATGTACATGGGGATCTCATGTTGAAAGTGGATTGTTGGATTGGAGCTCCTTATCTCTTACATTCTATGGTGGTCATTACTTCTTGTCCCTTGCAAGGAATGATTTAATAGAGTCTCCATTGTGGTAAATCTCTTCTTTGTGTTTGTAAATTTCTTTAAACAAGTGTAAGCCACTCTTGAGCAACCTCTCTTCTCAAGCTTGTAGGAAGTCTTGTTATGAGCCTTCTTGAGTAGTTTTGTATTTGGGTATATTTGTATATTTTGAACTTCAATCCTTGAAAAAAAAAAAAACCATTGTAATAGTGATCTTCTTTAATATGAAAGTTGATTGTAGTCTCCTTTTTATAAGAGAAAATGTATAGCTTGGGGATATGTCTTTCCTGTTTTTTTAAAAACATATGTATGCATTCCATGTTGAGAATCTCCCATGTTAAGAATATGAAATAATCTTTAATTGCATTTGAAAAGAAAGTTTTCCCTCTTGTATTGTGTTGTTGGTAACAATAATGCATGGAATAAGAATAGTCTTGAATTCTTCCCATGAGAACTTAATGTTTTGCTCATATTAAACAATCATGCTTGATTAAGTTATCTCCTTGCAAATTTCTTTTAGGAATAAGACTTATTTTTATTGGAAAAAGGCCTGGTTTACCTTCCTTTTAACACAAAATATAGAGTAATTTATATTAATCAGTTTATCTTGGTAAAATAAAGAAAATGAGTATTGCTGGTTGTTATATTTAAAAATTGTACTTTTTGTTTTAAAAGTGCATTACTTTTAGATGGAATATAATCTTATTTTAATAGATATATATACTATTTATAAAAGGGTATATGTATATATATGATCTCAGTATTAATCTTTTAAATGAAATATAGATATATATAAACATAATAATAAAAGGGGTATACATGTGTGTGTGTGTGTGTGTGTGTGTGTGTGTGTGTGTGTGTGTGTGTATATATATATATATATATTAAAAATGTTTTATTAATAAATAGATTAATAAATAATTTTTTTTTCTAAAAAAATTTAAACATTGGTGGGGCCGAACCCCCGCACCCATGTATCTACCCGTGGGGGTTCTTCCCCATAAACCCCCACATGCCTCTCCCTCGCTCTTCGCCCATTCCCGTGCAAACCACCCTATCCACCGCTACCACCCACCCGCACAGTCTCCCTTCCCCTCCTCGCTGCTCCAACTCCCCTTCGGCACAACCACTTGTTTCCCTCCGCAGCCCCTTCCACCTCTGCGCCACCCCCAAACACACCCCTCCAAAATCCCCCGCCCTTCCCTTTTCTAATAACACACACCAAATATGTGTGTGTGTGTGTGTGTGTGTGTGTGTGTGTGTGTGTGTGTGTGTGTAAAAACAATAAATAAATTTGTATGTGTTGGACAAAAAAAAAAGAGAGAAAATAAAAATAAATAAGAAAAGTGTATTTACATTGTTTGAATCTCTTACATTACCATGCAAATCCAATAAAACCCTATAGCTCTCCACCTGCAAAGAACCAAACAAAAACAAAATGAGAAGAGAAATGAGAGAAAGAGAAGAAAAAGCCATTAGAGGAAAAAGGCAAACTTTAGGGCTTTTTCCAAAACCAAGGGCCAAGATGAATTTGATCCTAGGGTTATTATTAAATCCTCCTTTCTTTTTAGTCATGGGTTTTAATGGGAATTATAGCAAAGAGGAAGGGTGTGATGGGTTAAATAATTTAAGAAGGGGTTGTGGGTAAATTTATCCAAGGGGAAATTAATTATATTTAAAAATGAGTAGATTATTGTTCCCATGACAAATTCTAATTAAAAGGAAAGAGGTATTTAAGGTGTACAAATTTAAAGGATAAGTAAATAATTAAAATCAGGTTTAGGCTAATAATTCATTTAATTGGGTAAATTAAAATAGTATAAAATTAGTAATTATCGGAAAGGTTATAAAAGATGTATTAGTATTAACTAAACACTTCAAAAAAAAAAAAATTACCCTGAAATTTTCAGTCACGTTTGGTGCATTTTTCGGTGTCCCAGAAGGGGCACTACAAGATATGGGGTCCCTAAAGTATCGAGAAAATCCAAAAATTATAAAAACAAAAAAAGATAAAGATAAATAAATAGGTGTGTCCAATAGTGAAAACCACGCAATGGTGGCATTTTGGGCAAGTCCTTTGGTGAAAACCGGTTTCAAAGACCAAAGAAAGGTCTATTATTCACAAGTATTTCAGGTTTAGGAGTAGGAAAAAATGTTCCTAATTTGTTCTTTGCCTTCATCTGAGTCCTTGTGAACCTATCCTTCTTTTCCCTGATTTGGCTAATCCTACCTTATGAATGCAAAGAATTTAACTTTGAATGAACCCATCTCACACTGGGGAAACTTTGTAGCATCACTTTTGGCATATACCATGTGGAATTCTTCCCTTGTACATCCCATCTAACGATGAGGGCATCCACGTTTATTCATTTCCTTGCACATTCACTTCAAAAACTGTTGAGAAAACATCAAAAACATTTGTATAACTTTTGGAAAACCCCAAAACATGCAGATATGTTCCATAAAAACCAAAACATTCAAATACATTTCATAGAAAACTCCAAAACAATAGAAAATTATCTTAAGATAAGACCAAAACAATGAAAAACGTTTCAAAATTGTCCCACAAAAACAAGTTAAGTAGTTTGCTTACTTTTTAGTTGTTAGTTTGTATGGTTATTGGCTGCGCATTGATTTTTTGTATTGTGTACTTTAGATTGAATTCATTTTCTTACTTAGATTGAATGTAAATTTAATCTATAGTTCATTTCTTTGATTTCATTTATCTTGCATACTTGTAAATAAACGTGTTTCTTTAATTATATTTTTTAACGCGTCCTTGTCAATTTTTACTTGTACATTGTGTTATCACTTCATCATCATATCCCATAAAATCATCACATTTATGCATCATATATCAATAAATGCTAAGTCTACATCACACATGTAAGCTAAAGTTGATCATCAAGTAATCTTGTATCATCAATGAGGCAAGAGGGGTTGTGCATGATCAAAAATCTTCCCCCCACACCAATATCAAAAATATAAACATGTTTTACTCAAAGTAACTCATCAACATGTAATATAACATTAGTTAAGGTTATCTCCTAAATTTTAACAAACATGTGATCTGATTAAACATGATATCTCATAAACAACATGTGGTACATCAATAATCCATCTATCATCATACATCATCAAAAATATAAATGTCCATGTACAAAACAATATGTCTAAGAAGTACATCTGATACAATGAAGCCATCATAGGAATCTATAGAAAGAAAATGTACCTTCGTCATGAGGCATAGTCAAAATAATACATGTCATACATCTGTACAAAAAATTTCCTTCATCACGAGGCATGATAAAAAATAGTACATATACATCCATACAAAAGTATGCCTTCATATCGAGGTGATACACCAAAATATACCTCTAATACAACAATAAATGGAGTCAACCAAAACTCGAGCACTCTCTAGGACTTCCCGGTGTCGATCTTTCCCTAGCGGGGGCATCGATATGTTGGAAGTGTAGAAGGTGTTTCACCATGTTGTACATACGCGTTCTTCTCTGAAGCCTAGTTTCCTAAAGGACCATTTATATATCACATTGATTGTGATTTCCTATGAGATCTAGAATGAGACGAGGTTCCTACTATCTGGCTATACTCAAGAACTCTCTGATCAACTGGTATGGCCACGTAATATTACATCCTATAACATGTATCCTTTCTGCTACAATGTCACTATGCCCAATCAACTATTGTAAACCTAAAGTAGTGTCTCGCTACTATAGCGCATCATGCTCTTCTCTCATACTAGCCAATTGTATCCATATCTGCTCTCACTCTACGATAGCCTGGTCTCACTCTAAAATAAGTTGGTCTCTCTCTAACTATAATTGTAATCCATCTCGTGACAACATGGTCTCACTCTATCGGATTTTTATCCTCTCTTCCCTAGCCTGGTCTCACTCGATAATGAGTTGATCTCTCTCAGTGATCACCAGGTCCCTCTTAGCTATGGCCTAAAGTTGTAAGGCTACTACCTGTTATAGTTTATGCTACAAGGTAGCCATCTATCTGTGAGCCTATATATCTAGAATATCCTCATCCATATTCTACTCAGCCACCTCCTCGCCAACTAATATGTCATCCTCCATCTATTCTCCACCCCCATCACATCCTCTATCTCTTAGTGGACTATGTGGTGGACTCACATGAGGGGGTGATAGAGGTGCCTACAAAGGTTCCCATAGTGGATCATGTTGGGGCATTAGTGGTGCCATACACGTGGTTACACTAATACATGTTGTTACACTAAAACTTGTTGTTAAATGAGCACCTGCTATATAGGTACCTGTTGTCATCCTCCTTGTGGATCTACATGGCCCTATGCTTATGCCCTAGGAGGTGGGCCCTGAAATCCTTGTGCCACTACATCTAATACCTCTTGTGGAATGGTCAAATGTTGAGGTAACACTGTAGCATACCAACCTGCATAGTCCTATGTAGTACTAGGATCCACTATCTATACACATTATACCCAAGGATGAAAAACCACTTTTCTCGACATGGGCTCAAGCTCACCTTTGATCTAAGGCCCCATATGAAATACCTCTTTATATCTACGAGTATACCACATCTTAGCACCAGAATTCCCCGAATAAGTCCAAAATGGCATTGAACCCGGTATACTCTATACCACTCCATAATGTGGCTCCTGCTCCCAAGAAGGAAGTGATCAGCCATCACTGTACAAAGCTCAACAACATCCTCAGGCCACTAATATAACCTATATGGCTGTCATGTAATCATATGGGGTTATAGCTCATCAAAATCACATCTGTAATAGTCAGTATCTCTTATGTGACCACGTACATCCTCCCCGACTGAACCCAACTCATAACAAAAGGCTCTCCAACAACTCAAGCTCTCAAAGCTCCCACATGGTGACCGATCGCAATATGGTCCTAAGCCCATATCTACAGCAAAGTAGCAGGACCCATATACTTCTATCTGTGGTAAGATATTAAGTGAAGATCCGTGTATAAATGAGCTAGTATGCACTGACCCCAATAGTAAACCTCTCCCTATAGAAGGTTGTGAATCACTCCAATGAGGCCAAGGGGAAACCGAGCACTAGTCTTGTCAGGCAGCAATATGCCACTAACAAGAGATAACAAGAACATGCAAACTCGACCTAGTCATTGATCGACCATGCACCTCCTAACAAAAACTATCATACCCTAGTGGGGTATATATGTCACTCCAAATATCATGGTTATGTATCTATCGATCTGGTCCTGAGACCATCGTAAGTGATCAAACGACCCTAAATAGGAACTCACAAGATCCGCCACACATCCTCTAAGGTAATACTCATCTCGCTAGTAGGCAGACGGAATGTCTAGCTCTCGCTCCACCATCTCTCAACTAAGGGTGTGAGCATGCTATGGTCTAAAGTAATCGCATGCATATGTGTTATGTGTGCTAAAACAATCACCTCTAATGTGATCTGCAGAAAAAATTGGTCACGTCGACTAAACGTCGCACCGTAGGCCCGAGCCGCACATTTTGTGCCCACGATTCTAGCCTGTCTAGGTCCTCCTGCAACACCAATCAGTCATTTAATTATGATCTAATTCTTCTATTCTAATCTATCATTTATTCTTCTACTCTATCATTTAATTTTTCTATTTTACCATGATTTTCTTCTATTTTGATATAAATATCATCTTTACCTAACACCTAGGGTTTGTTAAAACCTTGGTTTTCTTCCAACAAATCATAAAAATGACTTTTGTACACTGGCGCACCCTTAGCGTAACTAACACACCCCATAGTGCACAGGCACACTCCTTAGTGCACCAACACACCCCTCATCACATAGGTGCATTCCGTTCAAATTTCCAAATCCTAGTTATGCACCAACATACCCCTTTATGTACTAAAGACGCCCATCTATGCACAGGTGCATGCACGCCCCTACCTAAAAGACATTTTTTGCATAGGCGCATACTTGGTTGCAGATAGGTGCATACATGCCCATACATAGTGCAAGGCACACGTGCACCCCTAAGGTCACGTCTACACATTTCCTCCACTAAAAATCCCTAATTCTACCCTAAAAATATGTGCATTTTAATCAAAATTAAATGTTAATAATTAACAAGGGTAAAGAAGAGCTTTGTGTACCTATGGTCCATCCATTGGGAGCCTCATGTAATCTCTCACATGATCCACATGATGTTTTTGGCTCCGCACCCTTTCCATCTTCTCTCATAGGTCAGAGCTCTAATCAATGGTAAATGGTAAGTGAATGTGGTAAATGAATTGGCCGTGATGGCTTATATACCCATTTTTACCACCCGCGACATTTTTATCACCCCGAGGTGACCTGAAACCGTCGTGGTTCTTTTAATTAATTCCAATATTGTCCGTGATGATTATTTTTAATTAATAATTATTTTCATGCCCGTTTAATTTCCATGGAGCATGCTTTTGCATCCTACACCCTTTTTGTAAATTGAGCAATAGGGGTGGAATCCTGAATATATTTATTAAACTCAATCAACCAAGAATATAATGGAGTGTTGTATTCTTATAGGAATTGAACAACCATGTGCAGACAAAAAAATACGTTGCACAGGTAAAAGAGTCTTCCAAAATACATTCAAGATTATAAAAATTATGCATGTGGAAATAAAAGACAAATATGGTTTAAAAACCATATAACAACTTACAACAATAATATGGTTTATAATATAACCATATAAAATTATTATTTAATTAATAAAATTAATTAAATAATCAATTTATATTATGCATAATTAATTAACCTAACATTCCCCCCCTTAATTGTGAATTGTCTTAAGGGATGAGGAGAAGAACTCTCTCAACAACTCTCGAACTTGTCATGTGCAAGTGACTTCGTGAAAATATTTTCTTTTGTTCAGCTTGTTGGACAAAATTGAAGTTGGATGTTGTGCTTCAACACATGCTCACGTATGAAATGAACTTGTACCTCAATGTGCTTTGTTCTTTCATGAAACATTGGATTTTGAACAAGTTTGAGAACACCTTCATTGTCAACATACATGGTGGTCGGTTTGTCCTATGGTATTCCAAGTCCTTCTAGTATGCGATGTAGCCAAATCACTTCACAGATAGCTTCTCCTGCAAAACAATACTCGACTTCTGTGGAAGAGTGAGAAACGAAGTGTTGTTTCTTGCTTCCCCATGATATTGGTCTAGATCCCATAAATAATACAAATCTAGAAGTGGATTTTCTATCATCAATGTTACCTACATGATCTGAATCCGAATATCTAGTCAAGAAGAAGTTGTCGTTCTTCTTGTATTCTAGACCAAGATCCACTGATCCTTTGAGATATCTCAAAATGCACCTTGCTGCTTTCCAATGACAAACTTTGGGTTCCTACATGAACCTAGATAGATAGCTCACTACAAAGCTGATATCTGGTCTAGTGTAGGTCAGTAAATGAGACTCCCAATTAACTACCGATAGAGAGTGGCATTTACCTCAGGAGATGGATCTAAATGAGATAACTACAATCTATTCTCCATGGGTGTAGCAATTGGTGTGCAATCCATCATCCTAAATTTCTCAAGTGTTTTCTTGGTATATTTCATTTGAGAAACAAAATTTGATTCTCTTTCTGCCATACTTCCAATCCAAGACAATAATGCATTAGCCCAGATCGGTCATGTCAAACAATCGATTAAGATATTTCTTCGTTGTATTGATCATCTTCACTGAACTACTAGTGATGACTAGATCATTGACATAGACAACAACAATCACAATCTCCCCCTCCCCTTTCTTTTGAGGTAAAGATTGGGATCGTATAGATTTCTAAAAAATCCATGTTATACGAGATGCTCATCAATCTTGATGTACCATGCCCGGGGTGCCTGTTTAAGGCCATACAGAGATTTCTTGAGTCTGCATACCTTTTCTTCTTGACCAGGTACTACATATCCCTCAGGTTGAGTCATGTAGACTTCTTCTTGTAAATCTCCATTTAGGAAGGCACTTTTTACATCCATTTGGTGGACTTTCCAACTAAAATGTGCAGCTAGAGAAAAGATCATTCTAATTGTTTTGATCTTAGTGGGGAGAAAATGTCTCCTCATAGTCTATGCCTTCTTTTTGTGCATACCCCTTTGCTACTAGTCTCGCTTTATACTTGTCCATTGTCTCATCTGCTTTGTCCTTTGTTTTAAATATTCATCTACGTCCAATGTTTTTCTTCCCCTGGTGGAATATTGACAAGTTTCCAAGTGTTATTCTTCATCACTAATTGATATTCGTAATCCATGGCATCTTTCCAAGCTTTTACTATAGGACTTCCTAAATCGTAGAGGGCTCATCAGATTCAATAACTCTACTCATAAAAGCAAAGTTAACTTCTTCTCTTGCTTTACTACGATTCCCTGGTCCAGGGGTGGATGTATCTGGTGGAGCATCCATTATTGCATCTTGTAATGTGTTAGTAAACCACATGGGCATATGTTGAACTGCTCCTGTGGGTCGTGGTTCTATCTTATCAACACCATAATCCCCATCATCACTTTCCTCATCTGTGGGAACATCAACTTCAATTTTTACAACTGGAGAAAAATATACATCTGGTGAGTCTGGAGGAGGAGACTTTGCTTCCTTCTTCTCAAAAAACTCAACATCTCTACTAGTGTAGACTTTTTCTGGTCTTAGGATCCATTAATCTGTACCCAAGAGTCTCTTCATTATACCCAATGAAGATGAGTTTCTGTGAATTCATGTCCAATTTCTTTCTGTTCTACTTGGGTATGTGCATGCTTGCTTTGCACCCAAATACTCTAAGGTGCACAATAGATGGTTTCCACTTTGACCATGCTTCTTGTTGTGTTACTCTATCAAGACAAATTATGGGCACTCTGTTTAACAAATACACTGTTGTCTTTGCTGCTTCTACCCAAAATGTCTTTGTAAGTTCAGAGTCATCGATCATGCATCGCACCATTTCCATAATAGTACAATTTCTTCTCTCAACAACACCATTATGTTGCGATGTGTGTGGAGGAGGCATTTGTCGATGAATCCCATGAGTTTGTAGGTAGTCTTTGAACTCATTACTAGTGAATTCCCCCTCGATCTGAGTGGAGAGTTCTGATGTGATGACTAGTTTCATTCTCAATTACTTTGAACTTCTTGAAAGTTTCAAAAGCTTCACTTTTCTTGCGAAGACAAAAAATCCACATTTTCCTTAAATATTCGTCAACACATAGCATGAAGTACTAAAATCCAGAATGACTTGGTTGCATCGAACCACAAAGATCGGTATGAACTAGATCAAGATGACCATGAGCTCGATATGTACTCTTCTGGAATGAAGCTCTGTGTTGTTTTCCTGCTAGACAGTGAGGACACTTGTTTGTATCCTTCTGAAGAGATGGTAGCCCATGTACCATATTACGCTGGTGAAGTGTCTCAAGATACTTGAAACTTACATGACCAAGTATCTGATGCCACAACTGTGCTGAGGTGGAGTTCTTAGCCACAAGTGCTTGATCGTCTCTGTGAACAAAATCAAGTTGGAACATGCATCCCACATTGGAGGCTTTTGCAACTATTTTTGAGCCTCATGATTTATCTCAAATTAAACATGTTTTCTTGTCGGAATGACTATCAAATTCAATTTTTAGGTTGTGATCAAGGATTTGACTGACTAAAAGCAAATTCTTTGTCAACCCAGGGACATATAAGACATCTGATAGTCTACAATTGCGTGAACCAAGGGGTAGAGAAATGTTCCCAATCCCCTGAACTGTATATGAAGAATCATCTCCCAACAAAACATGATTTTTCGATGGTGTGTCCCTCATTGAAATAAACCAATCTCTGTGGCCGAGTCATGTGTCGAGTGGCCCCCGAATCAACATACCAAACATCACTAGATGACATGGATGGTTCACTTGATCGAGAAGTGAACAAGTAGTCTTCATTGTCTGACTGTTCTTATTGCTCAGAATATTTCCTTGCTGATGGGGTCTTCTTTTCCAATTCCCCTTTTTATGCCCTTAATTGTAGTTAGAATCTCCCTTGTGAGATTGTTGTGGAGGTCTAGAGTTGCTTGATGAACCTTTCTTGTACATATTTCACCAACAATCTTTCGTGGTCATGTCCTCTTTTACATATGGGACATTGCTTCTTCTGTTGTCTATCCCCTTATTTTGATTTTGATTTTGGGAATTTTGATAGGAATTAGGTTTTCCTTTACATTTTCCTTTCCATTTTTGATGTGAAGAAAGTGTCTTCTCCTCTTCATCATCCTTATTATGTATGGATTCCTCTTGTTGCAGTAAGTTTACCAATTTTTCAAAACTAACAGTCGTATCTAAGACATTTAGTGTTGTAACAAAAATGTGGTAAGAAGAGGGGAGTGCTCTCAGAATAATGGGAATGAGAGCATCATCTAAGACCGCTTCTCCCAGGGCTAGAAGTGAAGCCCTCAACTCTGCAACTCTTCTTAAGAAAGCTTCTATTTTTCATTCTGCTTGAACTTCAATGTGTGTAACTGACTCTGCAAATTCAGTATAACATTCTTGTTTTTGGCCTCGTATACTGTGCTCAACTCATCCAATGCTTATTTGGATTTTGTGGCATCTTGAATGTGGGGTTGCACATTGTTAGACACTCCAAACAAGATGATGAGTTTGGCTTTCTGATCTGCTCTATCAAACTACCTCTATTGTGTTGTATCGCTTGTTGATCTAGTCGAGTACCATCCACACAACAGTTAGATTTATTCAAACTCAAGTTGTCTTGATTTTTTTCTTTTATGCAACATATTTGTTTCCTCTGAGTAGTTGTGAATCTGGAAGAAAAAAATTGGGGGCATTAGTGCCTATTTTGCAAAGATCACTGACAGGGTTTGGCTCTTACCACTCTAGGTATAAGGTCTCCCAATCTATATACCATCAGTATGATATACCGAACCTTTCTATATATGTGCCCTTCCGATATACCCGGTGATACATGGAAGAAGCTTGCCCTTTCTATATACCCGGTGGTATGTGAAAGAATTCAATATGTGGTACCAAGATAGTATTGAAAGGGGTCTGTGTGATTATTGACACCGGCTCAAAGAAATATCCTCATACGTGCGCATAACTTCACTATATACTTGGATAATTTCTCAGTCTAGATTTATGTCATGCAATCATTCACAGATGGATGGGATGGCTCATAGTGTGTGCATTGTGACCTTATTACTCCCCGTCAATTTAAAGGGTCAATGCCTGATAACGTTGTTGCAGCTATATTAGGCATTAAGTGTAGTAGTATTCACGATGGCTTTACCCATAAGCACTTCCTAGAGGCACTATATATACCAAACGTTGCGAATGAGATCTAGGATCTCGTGAGTGTTTTAGAACCAATTTTTTACTTTTTTATTACAATTTCGCTGATCTCGAGCAATTACAAAAATTTAGTTGACTATGGAAACCTAAAAATTAGTACAATATGCTGAAGCATGCAATTACATTCAAAAAATCTGCAAAAATTGAATGGCAGAAAAAAAAATTTTTTTGCATGGCCCCCGTGACCTCCGGAGCCCAATACAACCCAAAATGCAAAGAATTACAAAAACCAAATTTGAAAATGCAATTTTTAGCTATCCCTCCTTTGGAAAAAGTTACCCAAAATGAAAAAATAGGCTGAATGGGAGAAAAACATTTAACCTAAATTAGGGATTTCCCTGCTAAATTTAGTTAGTTATAACTAAATTTGAATTTTCTGCTAAATTTAGCGGTTCCACTAAATTTTCTCGCCAAATTTCAAAATGACAAATTGGGGGTGGGATTCGAACCCCACACCTCCCACTTCTAAGTCGTTTCTCTTAACCGCCCTAGCTCTTATGAGTGCTTTGATGTAGAAATGAAGAAAATTGAATTTATTAAACAATGAATTTGACTCACCTTTTTTTTAAAATGCGACTTGGTTGAGTTCCACGTGGAGATGCATGCATGGAGGAGAGCTTGGAGGTGGGTATTCATGGTGGCGAGTTTGTAGGAGGTCAGGTAGGGCTTTTAAGCCGATGGAAACGGATTTGAGAGTCTTCCTTTTCTCTTTCCTTTGGCTTTGCTTTGCACGCCGCCTATTATTGTTCACCATACACTGTAATTTTGCTTGCTCTACCGTTTTTTTTATTTTTCTTCACGGATTTTTCTATTCTCTCCTTTTGCTTTATTGGCCGCCATTTGTATTGATTGAATGTGATTTTTTTTTTCTCTGCAAGTTCGATGGAGGATGCAGACTTGTGTGTACAAGTAACAAGTGCGTGGAACTTGGCTACTTCACCGTTTGGTATTGGTTTCTATAGGATTCATTGATTGGTAAATGATATTACACAAATGGCTCACACTCTGCTTTTTTTGTGCTTTCTTCCAATGTTCGCATATCTCAGCCCATAATAATCACCAAATAGCTCCCCTCTAACCGATAGTCTTAAATAGGCGGCTCGGTTTTGAGCTCTGGAGAGAAAACAGCTCACCTCCAATATGCACAACAATACACAGTTGTCTACCACTCATCCAAAGCCAAAGAAACAAGTGAAGATCCCACAACTCTATGAGAGAGGCCAACCCGGCCAATGTAGAACAAACCAAGTCTTTTGCAAATGCAATTCAGAAAAAAATTATTATTATTTTTTTAAAATCGATTCTTTATAAACCAAGAAAAATGCTCCAGAAGCAAATTTGCCTGGTGCAGAGAGCACCAAGGCAAAAAAATTCTTTCTATTTACCTAGAGAACACACAAGAGGTTGTGGGTTTGCAGGGGGTTCTGGGAAGTTGCAGGAGGCAACATTGGCTCTCTGTTGATGTAGATTTCTTCTCCACGAATTCTCCTTCCTTTCTGCAACCTTCTCCAACCTTGTCAGGAGCTTCAATACACTCTGGTACCAAATGTAAATTGAGAAACAGGGGCGGAAGCCTAGATATATTTATTAAACTCAATCAACCAAAAATACAATGGAGTGCTGCAATTCTTATAGGAATTGAACAGCCATGTGCAGACAAAGAAATAGGTTGCACAGGTAAAACAGTCTTCTAAAATACATCCGGGAAGCACATAAATTGTTATAACAATTATGTCTGTGGAAATAAAAGACAAATATGGTTTAAAAACCATATAACAACATACAACAATAATATGGTTTATAATATAACCATATAACATTATTATTTAATTAATAAAATTAATTAAATAATCAATTTATACTATGCATAATTAATTAACCTAACACTTTTCTATTATCTGGGGCATATTTTTGCCTTCCGGTCACTTTTGGAAACATCTCATGACTATGTCATTTCCTCTATACTATTTTCTTCCTAAAAAAATCAAAAATCAAAACAACCAAAAATTTGATAAAATCATTAAAAATCCAAAATTTGTAAAAATTTAAAATTTTACAAAAAATGGTAAATAGCATATATGCAGTTAAAGCCTATTTCAATTGCATTATCCTCAAACATCGAAATATGTCTTACAAAAGCATCTTTCTACGGTTCTTGCTTGTTCTGGTCTCAAACAACTTGTGGATCATTGTGATCTACCTCCATTAACAAAATCTCGGTTGCATGCTATGTCGGTACTCCCATGCAACAGTGAGTTGTCAAAGACTGTGTCATAGTGCATGAAATATTTTCCATGGGACTACTTGTGTCCTCTGTTATTCCCCTCGCATGTATCCTTGTTTGGGGCATCATTTTTAACCCTTGTCGTTACAACAAACATTCGGGAACTGCAACTTGATAACAAAAACATTGGTACAACTATCTTGAACATTGTTTGTTTGATTATGTGTGATTATACTAGTTTCTTTGTTAGGTTATCTAGTTTAATTTCTCATATTGCATTACATTATGTATGTTGCATTGAGTTAAGTATTGTTTTACTTTCTCGTATTGCATGACATTATGTATGTTGCATAGAGTTATGTAGCAAAGGACACATGTTAGTAATTTAGCTTTTCATGTTATCTTACATTTTTGTTCATTTCAATAAAGACCGATGATGTAGACCTAGGGAAAAATGATATAAACAAGTTGTTTATTGAAAGGTTGGATGCAAAGACTAGGCTTGTCCTATATTCCCCATTAATCATTTCTTCTCCATCATCATTTATTACCATTACTATTTTTTTCTTCCAAAACACCTAGGGTAATAAACAACCATGTTTATCCCTATCCTTTTTCTTCTAAAATAACCAAGGGTTTCACGCTCATTCTATCCTATTTCTTCTATCCATTTCAATCATATTTTCGATCGTCGATTGACTTCTTCTATCACCCCATCGACACTCGAGGGGGCATCCTTCATCCTGCTAATTTTTCTTCAAAAATTTACTTGTTTATGTTTGTCTACTATATTTGAAGTGAAGTCACTAACTTCACCTCAAACAGGGGCAAATGTAGACACCTAAATTCCACTTTTGTAATCTTATTACCAAAACGCACGTAAATCACTCTCATTCTCACAAATTCCATTATAATTAGTGATTTTTGCTAATTAACTAACGTTTCTTACCACTTTGGTCACTTTATAAGCACTTCGCTAATCACCAAACCTCTTTCGCATTTAGGATGCCACTTTACAACGAATTATAATTCAAAATCCTCTTCAAACAAGACAATTAGTGTTTATTAGCTAATTAAGCCTATTTTGACCTTATTTTAGTCAATATGCCCTAATATTGGCTTAAACCGCTCTTCCAACTACTCAAAATCACCCCACTTTCCTCCAAAACATCTCAAAGAAACTTCAAAATCTTATCTTAGCATCCTAGTTGACCCTAAGTGGTTGATAAGGCTCCCACATCTTAATCACTTGGTAATTCACTAATTATGATTAGCAAGGCCTAATCATGATTAGAAATTCTAATATAATTTATGGCTTTTAATCCCACATGCACCAAAATAAAAATTTCTCCCAAAAGGAAAACTGTAAAAAAGAGTGCACCTCTTACCTTAATATTTTACACCATGCTTTTATTAGTAGCCTCATATAAGATATATGTTAAAGATCCTAAACTCCTTTAAGGATTAACATGCTCATCTTTTCCTAAAGCCTTAATTATGGTTAGTAGGAGGGTATCTAACATGAAATTGTAGTCTTGTGTTAGAGAGATCTCCTCACCATTTGTGGAGTAACAACCATTCCCAATTTGATTGCTCCTAGATCTATTTAGGTCTATGTTAGTTAATCAAACATACTAGTAGGCATGCTTAGATGTTAGATGTTAGTTTCATTTAATATCCATTGTTATGCTATTAAGCTTTTATCATTGATGTTTCATTCCTTAGCTTTGCATTTAACTTTAGATCATTATGGTGTTGATCTTGCTTTAAACTAGTTAATTTGTGTTAAAATTTTGGGGTGTTATCACAAAGTGATACCCTTGTGTTCTCATTCCAAAACTTTATAAGTAATTATTTTATAATATCATATACATCCTTACCTTTCCACGTTAGTCTACTAGATAATGCCTAGTAGTCAGTGTTATTAGTTGACTCAAGACTTTTGCGTCTCCCTATTTCTTTCATTAATGTTTTTCTGTTTACCTTCAAAACTCTACTTGTTTTTCTAATCAAGATTTTATTAATTATTTTATCACTTACTATACAATTAGTAAGTGCATGTCGTGTAGCATTAATATCTTTCGTGTTTTTTTTTACGCCTGCAGATTGTATGCTTTATGTATATTTTCAACAATTACCGCATTTTGATCATCAATATTATATGTTCTTAGCCCTAGGGTCTTCATTGTAGGTCTCATCTTAATTAATTTCATCAACGTAACAAATAATTGACATCTTTGTGTATCATTTAATTTCTCAAAGTAATTATCTCAAATTCTCATAGCTTTTCTTCTCACATTTCTTTCAGACATTTTGTTAAGCATTGGTTTTATAATGTTTTCATCAATTTTAATTAATTCAATGGGTTTTCTATGCAAAATGGAAGGAGGTGTTCTTAGACGTAAATATCCATTCACAAAGTTACTTTCTTCATTAAGTGTTTCCATGCAAATTTCGGGATTAACATGTGGATTCTCAGGTAAAGGTTCAATATTATAATTCATATCAAATACTTTATCTCAGTAACAACATTATCATTCAATTCGTTATTAATACTCATTGTAAAATAATTATTATATGCATTTTCATTATGTATTTCATCATCATTTTCTAAAACATCAAGTACATTTGAGATAGTAGATGTACATTTCCCTCCATGAAGTTTTTGCATCTGCTTCACTTTCTTTATTCTAATATCTTCTAATTTCTCAGTGTCTTGTTTTTGACCTTCTTCATGTCCTTATGTCATTTTTATCCCCGTGATTAATAAAATATAGATAGTGGGGTAGGGTACAACCTTAACTACTAAAATTTCATGTAGGAATGTGCAGAGCGAGATAAAGTGAGGACAGGGAATCTCGTGAAAGAGGTAGAAAAGGACATTGAAGGGCATGGAATATATAAAAGGAAATGCGTATGTGTTATAGCGTGTACATGTTTCCCTTTTTCCATTTTCCAAGGAAAACATCTTGGCTTGGATCTGGTTTGATCCCCAAGCCTAAGGCATGGACCTATTAAAACACATCAAACAAATGTGTTTTTGACATAAAACTCAAAAAATTGTCTTCCTCCATGATAAATCTCAAAAAATGATCAACAAATTTATTAAAAAATATGACTATGAGGTCAAATAAACTTTCTTCTTTCTAAATATATGATTTTTCAAATTTTCTGACTAGTATAAGGTTTCCATACTTATTATTTTCTAATTATGTATTTTTATAGCTATTTTTTTGAATTTATACACATCTATATTTCATTGTGTATCTTTTGTTTCACTCATCCAAATTGAATAAAAAATTATATAGTCCCAAACTAGGACTAATTCTATACATATTTTTTTTAAATTCTAATTTTTGATATTTTTTAGGGACTTAGGGATGGGGGCAAGGTTGGATATCCCTTATTTTTCAAAATTTTAAAATTAGACTTGAAGTGCTACAATTCATGTTCTTATAACACCTTCAAATTTTGAGTGTAAGTATCTCAAATAACTCATACAAGTGAAAGTTTTTATATTTAAGAAAACATTTCCACTTAAGACCCCCTTTTGGCCCCCATTTCCATGCACTTATTCCTATGTTATATATTTATACTTCTATGATTATGTTATAAAGAGTGAAGATGAAAACTCTTAAGCGGGAGAGAAAACAATAATTTGCTATTTTAGAAATTAGTAGACACCATTCTATTTGTTTCATATAATTAGTCCCATTTGTTGACTTGATTTTATTAATGTACTAAGATGATAAACCCAATTTTTAACTTACAAACTAAATTCAAAAACATTTTCATTCTCAAATTGATCATTTATTTGTTTCTATTACTTGTCAGTTTGAAAAATGTAATATCCTCATTCACCTATGACATAGGAAATGATTGTGGTAGGTCCTACATTGTTGTCATCATAGAAATAATAACCTCCAACATTGAATCTCAATTATTTTAAATATAAAAATGTCAACTTACCATTAGGCCATACCTTCTAACTACAATCCACACACAAAATATATTCTATTGTTTTCACCCTAAAATCATAAATACCTTTTAAGGTTGTAAATAACATATTTTCACAATTGAAAATAAATCATGAGAATTTAAAATGGTGGAAGAAACACTATGCTACGAATGGTTTTATTTTTTATTTTGTAATATTCTAAATGTGTTTTATATAAACAAGTGTAGTTATTTTCCCAATAATTTGTATTACATGCATTACCCCACAAGATTATAACATGAGTGTTTGAAACCTTAATTTCACCTCACAAAAAAGGTTGATAAAAGTAGAGCGAGAATGGTTTAGTTTTTTCTCAAATTACTAGTGTAAATCAAAACAAGTAGCCATTAAAATATTACAAAGGAGAAAGTTAGAAACATGTATGCTTTTACACTTATTTAATTATCCAACAATGCTCATGTCCACAATAATTATTTATTATTCATCATTAAAGAAAGTATAATTTACAAATTTCACATGTTTCTTCTCTCTTATTGTTCTTCTTGAATATCAAAACTTTGGGTGAAATAGGTGTTAGGCCCTTGTAAATATTTTTAAAAACACCTCCAATGAGTTTTTATTTCAAACTTGATATTATTTCCCAAGGTTTGAAATACAAAATAGTTTTGCTTTGTTTTCCTAAATCTACCAAATGGGATAAGCTATAAATTAGTTAGGGTTTAGGGGCTCCAGGAACAAAGAAAAGCATTATGTTACAACGAAACTTAAGCTTTTATAAATGATAGATGGATTGAAATACCCTTTTTGTGATGACTTGGTCATAGAATCAAATTATTTACAAATCGTGGAATTGAATGCTTATTCAATCTTCCACTTGGCAATTGAGTTGGGGCATAATTCCTTCTTTTCAGAAATGTGGTGGAAGGTTGTAGAATATATAAGACAATATATAATATGTAGAGAAGTAATGATTCCTATGTCCTTCTCTTCTAGTAAAACCTATGAGTAATTACGTAAATGTTTGATAGTATTTATCTTAAAGCTAGAGAAAATATGTTTATCCCTCATATTCATGTGTTTGTGGGGATAATTTTACTGGTGAATATTCGTAATATGGTGAAAATTTTATTTTAGGAAAATTTGAAAAGGTGATTTTTCGTGAGCGTGTCGAAAGTGTCATGTTCACCTAAAATTTACAGTATATTTTTGGGTTGGCTTTACCTACATTTGAAAACATCTCCTATAAAAACCTAGGTGATTCGCCGGGTAGTATACTACCACTAAGCACCATACTACCACCAGTACTTACCAACATCATTTTCTGAAGACACGCAACTCATTGAATTTGCTGACGTGCGATAAAGGGGTTGGTTTGTTGTTGTATGTGACAGAATATTTGTTGATGCATTACTCGTTGAATTTGCTAACACATGACAAGGAGGTATTGCAGATGCACGACTTAGTGAATTTTATGACATGCGACTTGATTTCTTGTAACACTCGACTTGTTTTTCTCTAACGCGCTACTCAGTTTCCTCTGACACATGACTTAGTGTTCTACCTGATGCATGACCTAATTTTCTCTAACGTGCAACTTGCTTCTTTTGCTAATGCACGAATCTATTTAGAATAATGGAAGGTGCTAGTCCTTAGAATGTGAAGACCCAAAAAGTAACTAAGAAATCTCAGAAGTCCCTGTTCAAGTATTTTGGAAACTCTACTGATACATATAGTGCAACTACCAAAGAACCATATAGCTGCCACCAGAAAGAATCAGAATACTAACTATGTGGAAGGTAATATCGAGGTGGACATGCATTCTACACAGTATCAACCAAATGACACCTATGATGATACCATGCCAGATCTTGAAGATATACCTATTGAGATGCCAATCTTGAAGATATTCTTCCTGTTGGGGTGCAACCAGGAGTGCATCAAGATATCGCACATACAAATACTCAAAAAATGGAACACAAAAATCAATTACAAATTCTAGTTCACAAAAGAGGAAACTAGGTGATTGTGATATTGCTCAAAATTCTACTCAAAAAAGTAAAACATTGAAAACAAACAAGAATATGTGGACCATTGGGAGGACATATAAGTTTGATTGGGCTACCAAATTTCCATTTATTGAACCTGTACATCCATCTAATTCAGAAGAGATCCCATCTGAATGTACATGTACAATATGTACATGGAAATTGGGAAAGCAACAAAAAATGCAAATGAAGTTGGACACTATAGAAAAACACTGTTGAAAACAAAATTTGACTATAATAGGGGTAGGTGGCCATAAAATCAAAACACACAAGTGGAAAACTAAAAAGAATGCATGCATGTTAAATACACAACGGATTATGAAGTGGAGCAAAAAACACAAACATCTCGTGGAAAAGGGAGGAATGATCACATTGCAAATTGGTAAGATGAATCAAACAAATCTACATGTAAAAATCATACAGTTCTCTACTTTATTTCACATACTAAAGAAAGGAAGACCAATTTCAGATTTCCTCGATTTCAAAGTTTTGTATCAATATAATGGAGTGCCCAACGTACCTCAGTCTCATTGGTCTGAAAGTAGTGCATGGGAAATTGAAAATTCCTTTTAATGATAGAGAAGGAATATTTGAAAGAGAATATGAAAAAATCAAAGTTTATCTCTCTTTCAATTGATGAAGTGATAGCGATCAACAACACTTCATGGGTATGTATCCACATCTATAATTTATAAAATCATATAAGGACACCTCATCTGCTTTGAGTGTTATAAAAATGGTTGAAATTTGTAATGCTGAAAACCTATATAAAATAGGGTTTTCTCATTTGAAAGATATTACCGGAATGATTGATTATGAAATTGCTCACGAAGTTGGTATGCATCGAGTAGATGGTGCATCAATCATGCAGGTCACCAAACAAGGTTTTTATTAGATTACAAACAACAATGGCCCCATATATGCTACCAATTCACTGTATGGTTCACATAATGAATTTAGTGTATAAAATGGTAAGCAACTACAAGAAATGTTGCTAAAGTAGAAGACCTTATAAGAGAACTTCATGCCTATATGGCAAGCAGCCCAAAGCGATTTCTTGAGTTCCGAAATTCACAATTGGAATTACAGATGGCAAAAAACATCTTAAGGATGTTGAGACGAGATGGATCTCTTTGTATGAACCTGCATGCAGATTTCGTGAGGAGTATCCTTCGTTGGTTGGTTTCATGCACAAATATCTTCATGAAGTTGATAGGGCGAGGGACTTATTGTTCTGTTTAACTGATTTGGATAAATTTCTTACATTGGTTGGTAGTCTTCCAATGTTGCAGGAGATCAATACATTGATGAAGCATGCACAAGGGAGATTAATCTATATTGTGGATTTTATACGGATGAGAAAAATGGTATGTCAAAGTCTTGATGTCTTGTACTACTCCCAAGATAGTTTTGATACACTTGTTTTCAAGAATTGGAAATATTTGTTAGATCTTTAAAATCCCAATAACTATTTGAGATTTAATATCCATGATCACCTCTACATCAATGGTAATGGGAGGGACATACTACTGCACATTTTGCAAAAACATCAAGCTATTTTAGGATCGGAATGAGAAGATCTTCCTCTGACACGTAATCTCTTTGAGTCTGTTATATTTGAAACAAGAATAAAGCTTTAAAAAATCATAATCCTTATCATCAAAAATTAGAGAACGTTTCTCCAAAGATAAAATTCTTGAAGTAATGGGTGTGATGAATCCTAATTTTTGGAATATCAAGATGCTTGTGCAGACTTTGTAAGAAATCATTTCCAGAAATCCATGGGTATAATAATGGAACATTTCACAAAGACTTCGAGTTCAAAGGTATGGAAATCAAAGGTATCTTGAATGTTGATTCATTAAAGTTTCAATAAACAAATTTTGTAACAACAATGAGGAACCAATATAAAAATTTAGAAAAACCTTCTGAAAGTTCTATCTTACAAGAAGACATCAAAGAATATTTCAGATTATATGAGTTATCCCAAACAAATATTTTGGGGTATGTGGAGGACGAAACAGTTTTCAGTGCTTTATCATTTATAAAATAAAAACTGAAAAACAGGTTGGATAAAAATATGGAAAGTTGCATGAGGTGTTATGTATCTTGCTACTCCATGGAAACCTTTCCTTTCGACAGAGAAATTGCGCATTGGAATTCCCTTTCCAAAAGAAGAGGTGTGAATAATACAGCTACAAGTACAATTGTTCCCAATTATGAGAGTGGAATTGGTGCATCGTCACACTCTACAGAAGAGAACATCAAGTTTGAAGAAGTTATTGATAATGGATTGTTTCAACTTTAAATAGGTATCTCCTTGACCTTACTTTTATTGTTTGTCACCTTACATTTTAACTCGTGGTTATTTATTCAATTTCATATTAACTCTACAGATGCAAATATTGATTGAGGAGGCTTTTTATCAAATTTTGTTTCAGCTCTTGTTATCATTAAATATGTTTCATGTTACAGGTATATATATTTACATTTATTTAAATACAATTATTTCATCTTTTTTTTAAAACATGGGTTGACATCCATCCGAGGAAGCTCGCACTTCTCGGGACTGACAATGTCAGGAAACTCACCCATCTATCTACTAATCCATTTCTCGTGTTGAGTTTTCTTAAATCAAATATCTAGCACACTACGAAGGATGATTTCTCATATTCCTTCCATATGCTTTTTCACAGCCATCTAAAACACAAGAGGTAACTTAAACCCTATCATATGACATTTCTTGATTTTTTACAATTATGTTTAATTTATTTTTATATTTGCAAAATGCTTTGATATATTGTTTAAACTTTGTGGGATAAAATCACACAATCAAATTTTACAAAGAGAGGAAGATTTTTCCATATTAAGATGTTTATTTCATAACACATTCCAAATTTTATACAATTCATCATCCACGATCCTGCTTGAAGCTAAATCTATGTCCACATAAAATTCATCATTATCCATATATATTTTAATGTCATCATCCACATCTAATGTCATCATATCACTATCATAATCCTGACACTCCAATTATTATTAAAACAATTATTTATCTATTTTAAAACAATCCTGACACATTCCATTTTTTAAAAACAATTATCCATTATCATCATTCATCATCATCTATATCCATTCTAATGTCTCTATCGTACTACATTCCAAATTTTCTAGATTCCATGATCGTGCTTGAAGCTAAATCTACGTCCACATACAATTCATGATAATCCATATCTATGATTCTATTCTAATGTCATCATCCACATCTAATGTAATCATCATTACAAGTAGAGAGAAGAAGATTTAACTCTTAGTATTAAGATGCATGTGTCATACCATATTCCAGATTTTCTTAAAACAAATAATTAACCATTATCATAACACCATCACATTCAAATGAAACATAAACACCATATACAATCTAGAAATTCTATACATAATATAAAGGAAGATATAAAATTAAAGATTATAAAGTATTTCAAGTTTCAAATTCCAAATCCAGATAATAAATTTCAAATTCTATACATAATATAAAGGAAGATATAAAATTAAAGATTATAAAGTATTTCAAGTTTCAAATTCCAAATCCAGATAATAATTTTCAAATATAGATTATAAAGTATTTCAAACCCTCAATCTTTCCACCCTCAATCATGAAATTTTTTAACCCTCAATTTTCTGTACCCCCTTCCTCAATGGCTTCCACTCTTGTACTCCTTTCAGTTTCCCCAATGGCTTCTCCACCTGTACCCCTTTCCCCAATGGCTTGAATAATCCCAGAACTAATGAGATCTTCCACAACACTGTCTAGATTCTTTACAATTCTTTGTTCTTCCTTTGTTGCATCTCCATGGGATAGAAAACTTGGATCTACAGATTGCCTTGGTTTTGAATAAAATTTCAGGTTCAAGCCATGCTCTTTAATTATCCGCTTCAGTGTATTGTTTTGTTTGTTAACCAAAACAATATTTTCCTTCAAATTCTTCGTTGTGGATAAAAATTCCTTTTCGGTTTCCAAGTGAACTTGGAAAACCTTTGCTTGACTCTTCAAATTTTCATATTTCAACTGCAAAAAAAAGTGATCTCAATTAAACATATTACTAAAATAAGAAAAGGTCAAATTAACAAAAATATTGTTTTGAAGTGATAATACTTACAACCACTCTATCTCTTTCGGCATTTGCAATCACTACCAGATCCTTGTCCTTAGACCATTTGTTAAAATATGCCTGGCTTCAGCACTAATATTTTCCAATTTTTTAATGCTTTATCCAAAATGTCGTCTTTATAGTTGTTATACGTGATAGTCCCACTTCTTACTTGGGTAAGTAAGGAATCCATCTTCGTAGGTTGATTTTGGACTGTAGCATATAAACTATCCCTTTGCCAATAATTTTCAAAATGACTTATTATCTCATTGATTAGTACTTTTTCCCTTTTCTCCCATTCTATGAGTTGACCGATATGAGGTACAATAAACTCATTGACATGGGATTGACAATCATAACCAATTAAGTTCTCTAAAGGAAATGGTAACAACTGTTCACCATCTGTATCTGAAGAAGATGATCTCACTAGAGAGGTATGGGGATTTCGGGTTGATCGACTACTACTTGTTTCTACCTTTGTGTGGCTTGATCCTATTTGTGATAAAATAAATCAATATTCAAATAAATAAATCTAAAGTGAAATGTAATGAAAGTTGAATAAATTATGTTGAAATAGAAGTATACCTATTGGCCTTGAATCATCTCACGTGTATTGAAAAATCTTGTTGGGTCATTGCTATCAATGCCCAAGTAATCTTCATCTAAAGTTATATTATTTAAAACCGTTATGTCCATTGCGTTGGGCAAGCCACCAAGAGAGAGAGGGTTGGAATTTGAAACAAGGAGGCAATGTTTAGTGTCCCACTAGGGGCCAGAGGAATTGGCATGCGTTTACGAATCTTCTTTTTCCCGATCTTCCGTTGGCATTTTGAATTTTTTTAGGAGGGGGTGGTGCCGCTATCTGTATAGAAGTCAAAGGACTGTAATGTGCTAAAAATTTGAAGAAAAATCATATGAAAAATTGTTAAACTATGCAAAAACTATGAAATTATACGAAGTACTATTCAAAACTTGTACTAAAGCAATAAAATAATACCTTGTTGTTGAGGGGTAGCTTGTCGTGGTGCTTGAGGTGGCCGTGTTGGAGTAGTAATTGGTGGTTTTTGAGCTGTCTGTTGCTGGGATTGTTGAGGTGGTTGTTGAGAAGAGACAATTACATGCGACTAAACTGAGTGAGTTGGTGAAGACGGTTGACTTTGAGAAGTACGCGTATAGTCCAAAGTCCCTGCAATGTCAACAACAATTGATTGTATGTCAATTCAATATGGTAAAATTTAAATGGTAAATTGAAAATACAAAATGGGAATTTGTAAATAATAAATGTTAAGGTATTACTTCTCTGCATTTAATGAATTCAAACAGTTGGCGGTTTGGAGATGAGTGAAATTCCATTTCAGATTGTGAATCTGCCAACACCTCAACGTGTTGTTGGCCTCTTCCTCTTGATGCCACCTTTTTTTGAGGAAGGGCCTCCAAAAATATTCTCTGCAAATAGTAAATATTTAATTAGATTCGAGATGAACATCATGTTAGTCTAATGTCAAAATACAAACTTTATAGTTTATACCTGTTGTTCTTGAAATGGAATTGACAAATTCATCAACACCTCATCCGTGCAAGTAGGAATTGGTTTGTCTTTTAAATTTAGAAGAGCCTCATAATAAAGGCCAAGGAGATAGTTTGTGGAGTAAATGACTAGTTTTTCCAAGCATTGCATTTGTAATGTCAGTTTTTATTTTTTGGATAAAAACGCACCAATCAAATTTTTACTTTCGATAGTTGCAAGAATGTATGCAATAGCCCAGTTTGGTATATCCATTTGGTGACCCTGTAAAACTATTCTGGCTTGAAAGAAGGAAATCATAGTGGCAAGAAAGTGGTGTGCAATTCCTTGCGTATCCACACCATGTCTGGATTTATTGACATGAGTTGCAAATGCCAAAAGAACATTGGAATTAATATCGATTTGAATTGTATCAAAATCAGAAACTGAATACCAAATGAAAATTGAAAATAGTTTACACTTACAATCAACATGGAACCCAAAAGTCGATTCCAGGTACTTCTTATCATCTTCGATGAGTGTTGCCTTCATTGTAACAATGGGTAAATTTTTGAATGGGAGGCCTGTTAACCGATGAATATTAGTTGGGTCGACACCGAATTGAAACATTCGACCATCGTCCACAGTAATAAAAAAAATCATCCTCTATATTGTACGAGGATAGAAGGTAGTTCATAATGTCATGGTCTATTTCGAAATGGGGCATCCTAATGAGACCACCAAAGTCACATGCATCGAGCATATCCTTGTATTCTGAATTCATTTGTACAACTGTCTGGATGTGGGGGCACAAAAGGTTCTTATAGAGTATCTTGCCCTTGGATAGGGCTTGTGGGTTGACTGGATTTTCCTCTTGATTTTTGTCTTGGGCTTGGGCTGCACTTGTAGTCACCATTGTAGTTTTCCTTGAGCTTGATTGTACTTGACCTAGATTCCTATAAACAAGAAAATTCGGGAGCCGGAAAGTGTAAATGTGAAAATGACCGGTGACAGGGTATTTATAGGAAAAAATTAGGGTTTCGAAGCCTAAGACGCACAACAGGGAACCTTCTTGTTGCGCATCAAGAAAATTTGTTGACACGCGACAGGAAACCTTCATGTCACATGTCAGCAAATTTTTTTGACGCTAGCGATAGGAAGGTTTCCTGTCGCGCATCAACAAAAATTATTGACGTGCGATAAGAAGGTTTTCTGTCACTCATCAACAAAGTTTCTTGACGTGCGACAAGAAGGTTCTTTGTCATGTGTCAACAAAGTTTCTTGACACATGATAGAGAACCTTCTTGTCACGCATCAAGAAACTTTGTTGATGCATGACAAGGAACCTTCATGTCACACATTAACAAATTTTGTTGACACGTGACTCGCGTGTGTCGACAAAGTTTTTTGACACGTGATAAAAAGGTTCCTTTTCACACGTCAAGAAACTTTGTTGACGCGTAACAGGGAGCCTTCCTGTCAAGCGTCAACAAAGTTTCTTGATGCGCGACAAGAAGTTTCCTTGTCGCGCGTCAACAAAGTTTCTTGACGTGCGACAGAGAACCTTATTTTCACGTGTCAAGAAATTTTTTTGACGCACGACAGAGAACCTTCCTCGTCACGCATCAAGAAATTTTTTTGATGCGCGACAGGAAGATTTCCTATCATGTGCCGACTATGCATCGATTGTCTCAGCCTTCCTAGAAAAAATAGTGGGTGAAAATTCGATTCAAAAAAATGGAAAATTTGCCTTTCAGTGAAACTGGTTCCGGGGATATTCGCGGTATATTTTCCACCTCTGATTTCCAAGAGGTCTCTTAAAATGAACCTTGGTGTCAGTGGAATTAGTAATATTTTTGTTTGGTTATATCCATAGCATAATTTTATCTAGGTTATATATTTATGATTCTATGATTATGTTAATAAGAGTGAAGATGAAAATTCTTAAGCTGGGAGAGAAAACAATAATTTGATTTTTTGGAAATTGGTAGACAACATTCTATTCGTTTTAGATAATTAGTCCCATTTCTTCACTTGATTTTATTAATGTACTAAGATGATAAACCTAATTGTTATCTTATAAACTAAATTCCAAAACATTTTCATTTTCAATTTGATCACTTATTTGTTTCTATTACTTGTCACTATGAAAAAATTAATATTCTCATTCACCTATGACATAGGGAATTATTGCAGATAGGGCCTACATTTTTGTCATCATAGAAATAATGACCTTGACATTGAATCTCAATTATTTTAAATATAAAAATGCCAACTTACCAAAGAGGGCCATACCTTCTAACTACAATCCACACACAAAATATATTTTATTGTGTTCCCCTAAAATCATAAATACCTTGTAACGTTTGAATAACATATTTTCACAATTGAAAATAAATTATGAGAATTTAAAATGGTGGAAGAAACAATATGATACGAATGGTTTTATTTTTATTTTTTAATATTCTAAATGTGTTTTGTATATGCAAGTGTAGTTGTTTTCCCAATAGTTTTTATTACATGCATTACCCCACAAACTTATAACATGAGTGTTTGAAACCTTAATTTCACCGTAGTAAAAATAGGAGGATAAAAGTAGAGCGAAATGCTTTAGTTTTTCCTCAAATTGTTAGTGTAAACCCAAACTAGTAGCCATTAAAATATTACAAAGGAGAAAGTTAGAAACATGTATGCTTTTACACTTATTTAATTGGCAAAGAATGCTCATGTCCAAAATAATTATTTATTATTCATCATTAAAGCAAGTCTAATTTACAAATTTTGCATGTTTCTTCTCTCTTTTTGTTCTTCTTGAATATCGAAACTTTGGGTGAAATAGGTGTTAGGCCCTTGTAAATATTTTTGAAAACACCTCCAATGAGTTTTTATTTCAAACTTGATATTATTTCCCAAGGTTTGAAATACAAAATAGTTTTGCTTTGTTTTCCTAAATCTACCAAATGGGATAAGTTATAAATTAGTTAGGGTTTAGGGGCTCCGAGGAACAAAGAAAAACATTATGTTACAACAAAACTTAAGCATTTATAAATGATAGATGGATTGAAATACCCTTTTTGTGATGACTTGGTCATAGAATCAAATTATTTATGAATCTTGGAATTGAATGTTTATTCAATCTTGCACTTGGGCATTGAGTTGGGGCATAATTTCTTCTTTTTAGGAAATGTGGTGGAAGGTTGTAGAATATATAAGACAATATATAATATGTAGAGAAGTAATGATTCCTATGTCTTTCTCTTCTAGTAAAACCTATGAGTAATTATGTAAATGTTCGATAGTATTTATCTTAAAGCTAGAGAAAGATGTTTATCCCTCATATTCATGTGTTTGGTGGAATTAGTAATATATATTTTTTGCTTATATCCATAACATAATTTTATCTAGGTTATATATTTATGATTATATGATTATGTTACTAAGAGTGAAGATGAAAATTCTTAACTAGTGAGAGCAAACAATAATTTGATTTTTGGAAATTGGTAGAAAACATTCTATTCGTTTCGGATAATTAGTCCCATTTCTTCACTTGATTTTATTAATGTACTAAGATGATAAACCCAATTACTATCTTATAAACTAAATTCCAAAACATTTTCATTCTCAATTTGATCACTTATTTGTTTCTATTACTTGTCACTATGAAAAATTAATATCCTCATTCACCTATGACATAGGGAATGATTGCAGATAGAGCCTACATTGTTGTCATCATAGAAATAATGACCTTGACATTGAATCTCGATTATTTTAAATATAAAAATGCCAACTTACCATTAGGCCATACCTTCTAACTAAAGTTTGCACACATAATATATTATATTGCATTCTCCATAAAATCATAAATACCTTGTAAGGTTTCAAATAACATATTTTCACACTTGAAAATAAATCATGAGAATTTAAAATGGTAGAAGAAACAATATGATACGAATGGTTTTATTTTTTATTTTTTAATATTCTAAATGTGTTTTGTATATGCAAGTGTAGTTTTTTTCCCAATAATTTTTATTAGATGCATTACCCCATAAACTTATAACATGAGTTTTGAAACTTTAATTTCACCGCAAAAAAATAGGAGGATAAAAGTAGAGCGGAATGCTTTAGTTTTTGCTCCAATTGTTAGTGTAAACCCAAACTGGTAGCCATTAAAATATTACAAAGGAGAAAGTTAGAAACATGTATGCTTACACTTATTTAATGGCCCATCAATGTTCATGTCCACAATAATTAAGCTATTCATCATTAAAGCAAGTCTAATTTAGAAATTTCACATGTTTCTTCTCTCTTATTGTTCTTTTTCAATATGGAAACTATAGGTGACATAGGTGTTAGGACGTTCCAAATATTTTTGAAAACACCTCAAATGATTTTTATTTTAAATTTTATATTATTTCCCAAGGTTTGAAATACAAAATGGTTTTCTTGGTTTTCCTAAATCTACTAAATGGAATAAGTTATAAATTAGTTAGGGCTTAGGGGCTCCAAGGGATATAGAAAAGCATTATTTTACCCCAAAAATTAAGCATTTATAAATGATAGATGGATTTAAATTCTCTTTTTGTGATGACTTGGTCATTAAATCAAATTATTCTTGAATCATGGAATTGAATGCTTATTCAATATTTCACTTGGGAATTGACTTGGGGCATAATATACTTTCTCTTTAGGAAATGTTGTGGAAGGTTGTAAAATCTATTTAATAAAATATATAATATATAGAGAAGTAATTATTCCTATGTCTTTCTCTTCTAATTAAACCTATGATTAATTATGCAAATTTTCAATAGTACTTATCTTAAAGCTAGAGAAAATATGTTTATCCCTCTTATCCATGTGTTTGGTGGCAATAGTAATATTTATTGTTTGGTTTATCCATAGAATAAGTTTATTTGTGTTATATATTTATGCTTCTATGATTATGTTGATAAAATTGAAGATGAAAATTCTTAATTGGGGAGAGAAAACAATAATTTGATTTTTTAGAAATTGGTAGGCAACATTCTATTTGTTTCATATAATTAGTCCCATTTCTTCACTTGATTTTATTAATTTACTAAGATGATAAACCCAAATTTTAACTTAGAAATTGAATTCCAAAACATTTTCATTCTCAAGTTGATCATTTTTTTGTTTTTATTACTTGTCGGCATGAAAAAAGTAATATCCTCGTTCACCTATGACATAGAAAATGATTACACTAGGACCTCTATTGTTCTCATCATAGAAATAATGACCTTGACATTGAATCTCAATACTTTTTAAATATAAAAATTCCAACTTACCATTAGGCTATACCTTCTAACAACAATCCACACACAGAATATATTCTATTGTGTTTCGCCTAAAATCATAAATACCTTATAAGGTTACAAAATAACATATTTTCAAAATTGAAAATAAATCGTTTGAGAATTTAAAATGGTGGAAGAAACAATATGTTGCGAATGGTTTTATTTTTATTTTTAATATTATTAATGTTTTTATATAGGCAAGTGTAGTTCTTTTCCCAATAATTTTTATTACATACATTACCCCACAAGCTTATAACATGAGTGCTTGAAACATTAATTTTACCTCACAAAATATAGGGCTAAAAAGGTTTAGTTTTGCCTCAAATTACTATTGTAATCCCAAACTTATAGCCATTAAAATATTACAAGGAGAAAGTTAGAAACGTTTATGCTTTGACACTTATTTAATGAGCCAACAATGTTCATGTCCACAATAATTAAACTGTCATCATTAAAGCAAGTCTAATTTAGAAATTTCACATGTTTCTTCTCTATTATTGTTCTTCTTCAATATGGAAACTTTAGGTGACATAGGTGTTAGACCCTTCCAAATATTTTATAAAACACCTCTAATGAGTTTTTATTTTAAATTTTATATTATTTCCCAAGATTTGAAATAGAAAATGGTTTTGCTTGGTTTTCCTAAATGTGCTAAATGGGATAAGTTATAAATTATTTAGGGCTTAGGGGCTCCAAAGGATGTAGAAAAACATTATTTTACAACAAAACTTAAGCATTTATAAATGCTAGATGGATTGAAATTCCCTTTTTGTGATGATTTGGTCATAGAATCAAATTATTCATGAATCATGGAATGGATTGTTTATTCAATCCTGCACTTGGGCATTGAGTTGGAGCACAAATCATTCTCTTCGAAATGTGGTGGAAGGTTTTAGAATCTATAATAAAATATAAAATATGTGGAGAAGTAATGATTCATATGTATTTCTCTTCTAGTAAAACCAATGAGTAATTATTCAAATGTTCTATAGTATTAATCTTAAAGGTAGAGAAAAAAATTATCCCTCCTATCCATGTGTTTGGTGACATTAGTAATAATTTTTTTGGTTATATCCATAGCATGATCTTATATGTTTTCTATATTTATGCTTCTATAATTATGTTATAAAGAGTGAAAATGAAATTTCTTAACTAGGAAGAGCCAACAATAAATTTTTTTTTTTTTAAATTGATAGACAACATTGTCTTTGTTTCATATAATTAGTCCTATTTGTTCACTTGATTTTATTAATTCACTTAGAAGATAAACCCAACTTTTAACTTAGAAACTGAATTCCAAAACTTTTTCATTCTCATGTTGATCATTTATTTGTTTCTATTACTTGTCGATGCAAAAATTAATATCCTCATTCACCTATGACATTAGGAATGATTGTTGTATGGCTTACATTGTTGTCATTATAGAAATAATGACCTTCAAAATTGAATCTCAAATATTTTAAATATAAAAATTCCAACTTACCATTAGGCCATACCTTCTAAATAAAATACATGCACATAATATATTCTATTGTGTTCCCTAGGTAAAATCATAAATACCTTGTAAGGTTACAAATAACGTATTTTCACAATTGAAAATAAATCATGAGAATTTTAAATGGTGGAAGAAATAATATGATAGGAATGGTTTTATTTTTATTTTTAATATTCTTAATGTGTTTTATATATGCAAGTGTAGTTGTTTTCTCAATAATTTTTGTTGCATTCATTACCCCACAAGCTAATAACATGAGTGTTTGAAACCCTAACTTTACCTCACAAAATATAGGGCTAAAAGTGGAGCGGAATGGTTTGGTTTTACACTAATTTAATGGTCCAAAATGTTCATGTTTACAATAATTAGACTATTCATCATTAAAACAAGTCTACTTTAAATTTTTCACATGTTTCTTCTCTCTTATTTTTCTTCTTCAATATGGAAACTTTAGGTGACATAGGTGTTAGGCCCTTCAAAATATTTTTGAAAACACCTCCAATGACTTCTTATTTTAAATTTTAAATTATTTCCCAAGGTTTGAAATACCAAATGGTTTTTCTTAGTTCTCCTAAATCATCAAATGGGATAAGTTATAAATTAGTTAGGGCTTGAGGACTCTAATGAACATCGAAAAACATTATTTTACAATGAAATTTAATCATTTATAAATGATAGATGGATTGAAATACCCTTTTTGTGATGAAATTATGCATCGGGAAATGTGGTGGAAGGTTGTAGAATCTATAAGACAATATATAATATGTAGAGAAGTAATGATTCCTATGTATTTCTCTTCTAGTAAAACCTATGAGTAATTGTGCAAATGTTCAATAGTATTTATCTTAAAGCTAGAGAAAATATGTTTACCCCTCCTATCCACGTGTTTTGTGGCATTGTTAATATTTTATTTGTAATTTTATCTATGTTATATATTTATGCTTCTATGATTATGTTATTAAGAGTGAAGATCAAAATTATTAACTAGGAGATCAAACAATAATTTGAATTTTTGGAAATAGGTAGACAACATTCTATGTATTTCATATAATTATTCCCATTTCTTCACTTGATTTTATTAATGTACTAAGATGATAAACCCAACTTTTAACTTAGAAACTGAATTCCAAAACATTTTCATTCTCAAGTTGACCATTTCTTTGTTTTTATTACTTTTCGGTATGAAAAAATTAATAACCTCATTCACCTATGACATAGGGAATGATCGCAATAGGGCCTACATTGTTGTCATCAAAGAAATAATGACCTTCACATTGAATCTCAATTATTTTAAATATAAAAATGCCAACTTACCAGGAGGCCATACCTTCTAACTACAATCCACACACATAGTATATTTTATTGTGTTCCCCCTAAAATCATAAATACTTTGTAAGGTTTCAAATAACATATTTTCAAAATTGAAAATAAATATTGAGAATTTAAAATGGTGGAAGAGACAATATGATGCGAATGGTTTTATTTTTATTTTTAATATTCTTAATGTGTTTTATATAAGAAAGTGTAGTTGTTTTCCTAATAATTTTTATTTCATGAATTACCCCAAAAGTTTTTAACATGAGTGTTTTAAACCTTAAATTCACCTCACAAGATAGAGGGCTAAAATCGGAGCGAAATGGTTTAGTTTTCCCTCAAATGCTAGTGTAAACCCAAATTGATAGCCATTAAAATATTGCAAGAGGAGAAAGTTAGAAATGTATTGGACACTTATTCTATGAGCCAAAAATGTTCATGTCCACAATAATTAAAATATTCATCATTAAAGTAATTCTACCCATAAATCATGATCATTATCCTATCCCGCTTTCCACAAATCAAGATGAGGCCCCAAGGAAATCTCCTTTCAAATATGAATTAATGTGGCTAAGGGATGATAGCTTACTAGAATTAATAGAAAATTGGTGGTTTTCCTTTAGTATCGGGTTTCTAAAATGTTTATACTATCACAAAATATGAAAATGCTCAAAATGAAACTTTTGGAGTGTAATATTAGTCACTCTAAGAAAAACTTTCGAGAAAAGATCAAAGTGGAGAAACAACTACAAGATTTGAATAAGAAAATATTTTTTAACGGTATGGGCGAATGAATTTCAAAAAGAGGAGTTATTATAAGAATTAGGATAAATACTTCTTAGATAATAAGTATATTGGAAGCATAAATCAAGGGAAAATATACTAAAATAAGGGGATCATAATACAAAATATTACCATGCCTCGGTCAAATTGGGAGGGCTCTCAATTTTTTCTCAAATATAAAAAATGGTAATGGAGATTAGTTATCAAACCAAGAAGATATAAAGAAAGAGGGAATTCATTACTTTTCAAATCTTCTAAGTGGTGATACTCTATTTCTGTTGTCATCCCAAGAAAACACGTTAAGATTTATCCCCTCTCTAATAACAGAGAATAAAAATAAATAGCTTATGATTGCTTTTTATGAGGAAATTAATAGTGTGGTGTACTCATTGGAAAATAATAAATCCCTTGGACCATATGGCTTTTAGGATGATTTTTTAGGAATTAAGGTATATCATAGGGATTATGTTTGGGCGTTAATCGAGGAGTCTAGGAAATCCAAAATGATCTTAAAAGTTATTAAATGTACCTTTATAATCTTATTTCCAAAGAAGGAAATGATGATTTTAGTCATGTCTCCTATGCAATATTATATATAAACTAATTTCCAAATCCATTTCTTTGAGATTAAATCCATTTTCTATTCATTAATTTCACAAGAACATAGTGGATTTGTGCATGGGAGGTCCATCTCATATGGTGTAATTCTTACGCATGAATTGATGCACTCATTATCCGGCAATAAGGTTCCCGATATGATTCTTAAGTTGGACATTAGCAAAGTGTGTGATAAAGTAAATTAAAGGTTCCTTATGAAAACTCTATTGAAATTTTGATTCACCCAATCCCTTTGTAAATGGATATAAAGTTGTATTTATAGACCCTATTTTTAATTTTGGTAAATGGCTTTGTTAAGGGATTATTTAAAAGTAACAGAGGAGTCATACAAAGAGATTCCATCTCCTCTTCTCTATTCATCTTGGTAGCAAAATCCCTTGGTCAATCCATAGTTTCAAAAGGGACACATTAAAGGCCTTAGAGTGACAGATGGCATATACCCATTAGCTCATCAACAATTTGTGGATGATACCTTTTTTGTGGGCGTATCAATTCAAGAATCTTAAGATTTTATATCCATTTTGTATGTTTATGCTCTAGTTGTTGGACGAGGTAATCAACAAACAAAAATCATTTATTTTTTCTTCAATACTCTCAAAAGTATTTCTTAAGCGATTCAAAGGATCTTTGGTTTCAATTTGGATAAACTCCCTCATAAGTACCTAGGTATCCCCATTTTTACCAGAGCTAGATGATCAACTTTATGGAATAACTTGGTGAAATCCTTTGAACTTTGTCTTCAATCATGGAAGGGGAGGTGGTTTTCTTTTCTAGGCGCATTCTTCTTGTTAGGTTTGTTCTAAATTCTCTTCCCACATACATGTTGTTAGTTCTAATAATTCCCAAATTATTTTTAATGAAACTAAATAAGATCATGAGAACCTTTCTTTGGAAAAGAATGGAAGAGGCTTATAAGATTATGTTCGTCAAATGGGAAGCGTATCTTTTCCCAAAAATTTTGGGGGTAGGATAATTAACTTGGAGAGACAAACCATTACTTTTGAAGAAAATTTGGTATGGAATTTGTTATCCAATCCCAATAGTTTACTAAGAAGAATTCTAGAAAATAAATAGCTTGGGGCCCCCTTGCTGGCAATTATTCTTTCCATCATTCAACATCCTTGATATTCTCATATTTGGAACTTTATTCTTTCTTGACGGTCTATTTTTCTTCAATCAACTTCTTGGTTGATCTTTAACATGATTTGGACAACTTCTCGGGATGATTTTTGGAATAGTTATCCTACATTAGGGGAATCTTGAATTCAAAGATCTGAAAAATATCCCTTATTCCTCTTTGGGATGAAAAATTTATGGATTATGGGTTTGGCTCCTATCATACATCTCCCTCGATGGATTGGAAAGTCTTGGATAATATTGGTGTTCCCGTGGAAATTAAGGATATTTTCAAAAATATTTGGGTGCTACAAAAATAGTACTCTCCCCTCAAGATTATCAAATCATTTGTATTGCTACAAAATTAGGTATATACTCAAACTCAATGTGGTTATAGAAAAATTGTTTTAGAAGAGGGATATGAGGAGAAAGATTTGAAAGATTGTTGGTCCAAGTATTTCGACCTAATTCGGAGCATTCTCCTAGCTAGAATTTAAAGGTATAATCCTTTCTCAAAAAATAAGGTGGTCCATGGGGAAGATAGGTCCTACTCTATGTATTTTATGTTTTGAAGTCAAGAAGATACGAGATCATTTATTGGTTCATTTTCCCTTTGCAGAGTATTGTTGGAATTGGTTATGTAATAAATTAAATATTTCTTAGGTCCAACTTCTTACCCTCTCCTCGGTTCTTCTATCATGGACAAAATCTAGGGCCAAAGAAGCTCTGGTTTTCATTTGGGGAGCAAATCCTTTTCTTCTTATTTGGAATTTGTGGTGGGAGCCGAACAAAATAAGTTTTCAAAATGATTCTATCTCTAGAGATGTTGTTATCAAAATTTTGGAGTTATCCATTTCTTAAAATGTATCCATACATTGGAAAAAGGAAGTCTCTTTTCTTCTAAGGATGGATTGTTATTGATAAATTATTTGAAGATTTATTTTCATGTATTGGGATCCTCTAAAAATGTGGGGATTTCATCCAATATTATATGTGAAATAGCAACTTGATCCCTTCCACCTCCTAGTTTTTAAAGTTGGTCTTTTATGGGGCGATAAAAGGTAACCCTGTAAATCATGTCTTGGTTTTTTCATTAGAAAGGATATGGAAGCATTGTTGATTGTTGGATATGTTTGTTTACAAGATGGAATTTGTAATTTAACCAAGATTCAAGCATTGGAAAGGGGTCTAATAATGTCTAATGAATTGAAAATACAAAATCTAAAAAATTGAAGGAGATTCTCATGTGATTATTAAAGTGGTAATCTACCGAAAGGCCTTTTCCTACAAAATTAATTTAATTCCTATAAAAGTAATCTTTTGGATAATTAATATTGATCATAATTATAGAGAAAAATACAAGTGCAGACTTTTAACAAATAAGGGAGTCGAGCAAAATGTGGATGACATCATTAGCAATAATGTCAACGAATGGCTGGGCCTCAAGGTTTACCTCGATGATAAAAGAAAGTAAAATCATGATTCTTTGATGCATGCCCACTCGTGTGGATTTGTGGGAAGTTTATTAAAGGAAAGATTATAATCTCCCATCTATATTTCAAGTTTTGAACTCCACCCTCAGAGCTTATAACTATGGAAAATCTTATGTATCCATTGTTGTATTTCACAAGTTCTGCTAGAGAAATGGCCTTTTACTCTCGAATATCCAAGAAAAAAATGCAATCCCCCAGGGAATCAGAAGTTGTGGAAATAATCTTAGGTACATATTACTTGAATTTGGAGGGCCGTCCACGAGTTAATGATGAGATCTAGCGTCTATATTCGTGGGCCACCTTATGATCATTCATCTAGACAAAGACATGGCAATCATTATTGGTCATAACATAGTATGCCCCAAACATTGGGTGAGAAGGGAGTATGTTGTGGCGTAGGTTCAGATTATGTCCTTTCCATTTTATACAAGAGCACGAGTTTTTCAAGAAGGATTATTTGACAAAGCCAAGTTCTTAGATTTATATAAAGGTATGACGTCATGTTGGATTTTGCAGAAAAGGTAATTCAGTTTTGTAAGGAGAAGGATTCGATGGTTCTTCACATCCTTTTCCTGTACATTGAATCGTTTAGAGCTCCACTGAAACATGAGCCTCTATCTTGGGAAGAGCTGGGCCATAACGTAGTACATTGAATCGTTTAGAGCTCCACTGAAACTCCTATGACTCGCGTATGTCCTTTATTCATGGTATCTCTGTAGAAGATGGAAGATTCGAAAACTTGTCTTTGGCTTACGGAAAAGTGGGGTATGCTACCTTGTTTCAGATAGTATGAATATCTTTCTATAGATGAAATATATACTTTTGTGAAAAAAAAAATGTGTTAAAGTTAAGTTATAAGCTTGTGTAAGTGGTTAAGCACAATTTTAACAGTAATGTAAAGTCTATCTTGGCATGTAAAGGGAAAGGGACCCTTCAACCCTAGTTTACATATCAACAAAACATATTTTCACAATTAAGAGAAAATTGTGCGTGTTGAAAATTCTCAAACTTCTTAGCAAATTTATGTTATTAACCTTTTGGAAGATGTGTTAGGTATCATATTTATATATCTAACTAGTATTATCAAGGAGAAACTAGTTTTTGTTCTTCATATTTTACTAGGAATAAATAGTGGGAAAAATAAACACATATTTATTGCATTTTCAATAGGAATTTAAACTACTTACATAAGTAAACATTTAGTTTCAATCTCTATTTAGATTTTAATTCTCACTCATTGACCAATTCTAATTTTTAAACTAGTATTTAGATGGGAGTAAAAGGTAAATGTGCCATCATGTTCAATTATGCTTATCTTAAGAGAAGTATTTTGTTTGTTTTTCCATTACTTAGAGTGCACCATTATATAATTTTGTAGATGGTTTATACATAAAGGAGTTATATTCATTTTACAATTAATACAAAACTGAAAAAAATTAGGTTTTAACAAGCATATGACTATTCTTGTTCTCAAAATTTTAAGTATATTTATAGTCTTGGAGAGATTTTTGCATAGTTAAATGGTCAAAACATGGTTGAACTCATATTTTATTCACTTTTTGTTCAATATATTTTATTGAGTTTATGGAATTGGTTATATATTACATCTTGTTTAGTGGTAATGTATGGCTATATGTGTAATTCCTTGTGTTTTTTTATTGATTAAAAGTTAACTAAAAAATGATAAGGAATTTGAATATAGGATTTAGAAAATTTATCCACCATACTCAATTTAAAAATAATTTAAGGAGTTAATAGGTGTGTTTCTTTTTTATTCAATGATTGAATTGTAACAATTGATGGGTATACTCATTTTGTATCAAATTAGAAGTTTTGTTTAAGAATAAAACCATTACATTGGAAAATTAAGCTTGAAGAAAAATACATTATCTTTTATGTCTTTATGGGTTTGAAACATGAGTTAGATAGAAATAATAAAAAGGAGCATATTGAACTTCATATGGAGTTTTATAAACCTACATATATCAAAACCTAATGAGAGGGTAAAACATATTATGGAGCATAACAAGATATAAAATTCTATAAATCCTTGAAAATTCAAAAACAAGAAGTGGATATGATATTAGAAAAAAATATGACATGGATAGTGAGGATTAGTTATTGAAATTGAATTTATTATTCATTTACTCAAGCTTCTTAATAATATGTTGGGAAGCCAAAATTCCATTTTCCTTGGATACATGTCATTCATCCACTTTCAAAGGCAACTTTTGAGTTTTTGTCGTTGATCCTTTATTTCTAATTTTTCATGTTTCAAATATTCCCACCTTAGGTGAGATCTTAATGATAGTTTTAAATATAGTCATAACTGATTTGGATTTTTCACTTATGTGTTCACATTGAATCTAATTTCCAAACAAAAACATATCCTACCCCTAAAACTAGAGTCATATATTATCATATTTACTTTATGAGGTATTATCACATTACCTCCCATCTTATTTCACCCTAAAAATCACTTACAACAATAGGAAATCAGCCCATTTTGTGATTATCATAGAATTGATAAATGTAATAGATGAGTATTAATTCTTACAACAATAGATTGTGATATTTATTCATCGCGTCCACTTTATCAAACATTAAGATGATATACATTACAAAATATATTAAAATGGGTCCTAAAATAAAACCCGCATATTGGGAAAATTCTAAACTTAATTTTTCTTCTAAGAGTCTGGGGAAACTAATTTCATTTCATTGGCTTATATTTTTATTAAATCTAACTTAAATTGTGCACAAGAGATAAAATACATTACACAATATGTGAATGATGAATATTGAGCTTCACTTCTCTCTTCTCAATAAAATTTCATACATGATATATAATTATCTCCTATATATACATCTACATAGGATCGTTACAAGAAGAACCTCATAAACACTATGTCACAGCACAATTAGCAAAATGAGATAAGGAGTAAGTATAAAATCATATACAAATTGCTAATAATGAAATAACTAAGATGTAAAGTATGATGATGAGTAATACATGCAATATGAAATTGATAAATAGTTTTGTAAACTCGAATTTACATCATGTGAACCCGAAGAGTATAAACATAATTCAAATTTATACACTCTTGAGATGTAATTATTCACACCTAGTGAGGGTAAGTGAATTCATTGTCGTTGGGATAATAAATATCTATTTGACTTGTTTGAGAGAAAAAATCATACCATATGAGGCATTGGAAAAAAAAATCTCAAATATAAAAAAATATATTGTGGAAAGTGTTGGGATGTTTTATGATTTACCCATATATAAGAGTGTTGCTCATTAGGATTGTGTTAGTGTAGGTTATTATTTATCCTTTTATTTATTTATCAGGATAATTCTTACACTTGTGTTAGCCCTACACTTGTTGGGTTAGCTTGCTTAGGTGTACTAGTTGTGTGGAGTTAGCTTACTAGTTGTGTTGAGTTAGCTTCTCAGTTATGTGGAGTTAGCTTACTAGTCTTTTGGAGTTAACTTAACTACCAATATCAGTTAGTGGGAGTTCTTCACCACTGATGTAGGTAGTAGTTGCACTTCCCTCCTCCTATATGTACATCTTTCTTATTGAATAATTAAAGTCATTTCTATTGTAATGTATTGAGCATTATGGATTATGATGGATTTCCATATATGGTATTTTAGCTCTTCTATTTGCAAATCTAATGTGGTGTGCTATTATCATCTGAGATCACGGCTTGGAACAATATTCTTATCATTCCTTTCATGGTATCAGAGCGATAGATGATGTAGACATCCATCATAAGTTTTTCTTTGCAAGCAAGGGTTTATTTTTTTCATGTATATGGAATTTGTTAGAAATTTTTTGCAGCATGCATTTTTATGTAAAATAGAGTGCGGAATTGGATTTGGAAGGTGCCAAAACCATAGAATCAACTGTAAACTCGACCATGTTTTGAGACAGTCAAATCTGGGTGCATTCTTTTATCCATTGGATATAAGCATGTACCTTCTGGATGCATTCTTTTACCCTCTGGGTATTTCAGTTTTGGATGCAGTCTTTTATCTACTTGGACACAGATCCATACCCTATGAGTGCATTCTTTTATCCATTTGATATAAGCGTGTACCTTCCGAGATGCATTCTTTTACCCTCTAGGTATTTCGGTTTTGGATGCAGTCTTTTATCCACTGGACGTAGATCTGTACCCTATGGGTGCATTCTTTTATCCATTGGATATAAGCGTGTACCTTCCAGGATGCATTCTTTTACCCTCTGGGTATTTTGGTTTTGGATGCAGTATTTTATCCACTGGACGTAGATCTGTACCCTTTGGGTGCATTCTTTTATCCATTGGATATAAGCGTGTACCCTCTGGACGCAATGATTTACCCTCTGGACATTTTAGGTTTTGGGCACAGGATTTTATCCTTTGGTCACAAGCATGTATCATGTGGATGCACTCTTTTACCCTTTGGACATTTGGGTGTCACGTGTACCTTTTAAAAAGATCAACATTAAAATATTATTTTAATAGCAAAACCTTGTAGAGCTCATAACTTTTGATCCGTAGCTCGGATTAAGGTGATCTTTTTTTTTGAAATTGTGTATTTTTTTAAGATCTACGCATTGGTGACATTTTTATACACATATTTCAAATGTAAAAGGTATTTTTACTCATTGTAATATTTACATGCACTCAATTATAAAGTGTCAAATTCGGGAGGGTGTTGTGATCACTTGTGGATGCATTTTTGGTTGAGCCCGACGTCCTAAAATTTTGGGTATTGCATTCTTGTATCTATGGGTGTATACATTTATATCTCTCTTGTTTGTTGAGATATTTTGGATCTATATTTTTGACACTTTTTTTGGCATGTTGACAGTCTCTCTTGTGGGGGAGCTATTCTGGTGGAGCCCAGTGTTAGTTTGTCAGTGTTTGAGTAGTTGATTTTGACAACTCATACAGATCTGTGGTGTCACTCTACCCATTCTACAGTATGGGAGGGTGTGGTGTTGATACTACTTCTTTGGGTTTCGTGCCCTTGCCTTGTTACCTTGGCTTTTCTTGGATCGTGGCACTCCTATTTATTTGGATCTCATGTCCTTGCCTTGTTGCCTTGGTTTTTCTTGGATCGTGGCACACCTATTTGTAGTAGTTGATCAAATTATGTTTGGTGTTTGTTTTTCACTTTTCGACATCACTCCATTGATAGTCTCCTTGCATGGAGCTATTCTGGTGAAGCCCAGTGTCAATTGTTTTTGAGTTATATGATCGAGCAGTGGATTCAGACCATAGTGTGCACCACACTTCTTCAGCATTGTACAATTTTTTGGAGTCGAGCTTCTAAGGATATCTTGCAGCAGGATTTTCTCTCTACTTTGTTATTACTTGGTTTTGGGTACCTTGCGGTGTCTATTTTTCCCAGTTGTTGTACGTGGGTACCTCATCAGGCCTTGTTTCCGGACCCACCTTCTTTTCCACCCACCTAAGTTATGCTTACGGGAGGGTGTTAGTGTAGGTTATTATTTATCCTTTTATTTATTTATTAGGATAATTCTTACACTTGTGTTAGCCCTACACTTGTTGGGTTAGCTTGCTTAGGTGTACTAGTTGTGTGGAGTTAGCTTCTCAATTATGTGGAGTTAGCTTACTAGTCTTTTGGAGTTAACTTAACTACCAGTATCAATTAGTGGGAGTTCTTCACCACTGATGTAGGTAGTAGTTGCACTTCCCTCCTCCTATATGTACATCTTTCTTATTGAATAATTAAAGTCATTCTATTGTAATGTATTGAGCATTATGGATTATGATGGATTTCCATATATGGTATTTTAGCTCTTCTGCTTTGCAAATCTAATGTGGTGTGCTATTATCATCTAAGATCGCAGCTTGGAACAATATTATTATCGTTCCTTTCAGATTGGACTTATCGAGAAAAACAAAAAATAAAGGAAACATAAGAAATAATATATTAAAATTATCCAAGCTATATAAACATATATGTTGATCTAAACATTCTAAAAATCGTCAAATGATCTTTTTTTCACAATCATGCAACACACACACCAATATAACATCAACACGAGAATATTATGACTCCTTCTACTTGGGGGCATCTTGTTTTATCTATTTATGTGTGACATGCAATAGTTAAGCGAGAAATTATATAGGTGTAACCCTCGAGGTACACCAATGTACTCTCATTGAGAGCTTATGGTTACTACAAATGCTTTTAGATTGTGCATAGATTCACATTACACCACCAAAGATGATAGTATAGGGTTTCGTATTGCACACATATATCCTCTATACTCAAGATTTCATTACACATTAATGATCACAACTAATTTGAATTATTCACGAACTACACTTTTGGATGCAAGGTATCACATTGACATGATCATTAGTTAGCCTCCTAGGAACTTCCAAATAGCTCTCTCTCTCTCTCTCTCTCTCTCTCTCTCTCTATGACTATTGACTATTTTACATTTTCTTTCTTAGTGCTAGACTAGGTAGTTACTCAAGATACAACACATTTTATGGGTCTAATGTGATTATTGTGTTGGGAAATAATATAGTGCTCACATTATTATTGTGAGAGTTAGATTATAATGTGATGTAATTGAGTTGTTATTACAACTCATATTGTTATTTGAGCGTGATTTGGTTGTTAAACCAAAATCACGTAAATATTTTATTGTGAGTAGTATTGTTAAAACAATTTCCTAAATTATAGGAGCTTTCTCTCCTATATATATTTGTATTGTAATACAAAATATTATTTTTGTTGTTCAAATGTTGCACCTGTCATTTGGTATCGAGCTATTATGGAGTTCTAATGATTTGTGAGGGGCAGTTGTATTTCTCCATTGCCTTGTGAATGAGAAACGTGATTTGTTTGTGAATTATTAATTTTAGAATAGGAAAAATTTCTATAAAGGTGTTTTGGCTAATACAATGAGTGATCTCACATATCTTATGCTTATGTTATCAAATGTATGATTAAGTGCTCATTGTCCTCGATGTAATTACTAGTGCCCGGCCTTTCATAGATCTCATTCGTTGTATGTAAAGTTTTTCATTATTTTTCATCTAACCGCCACTCTTCTTGATTTCTTATGCAACAGCCTCCTGACTCACTCATATATGTATCCATTCCTCTTATATCACTCCAAAGTTGAACAAATCACATGTCATATCAAATTCGACATTGGACCTATGTTGTTTTGTACATGTCGCTATGAAAAGATCATGAATTGTGCATATACATCCTACAGTTTGCATACAGTGATATTTAAAGGTCGAGCGACGTGTGACAAACCAATCGGTTGGAGATTTTTTCCTGAGGAGCAATCAGATTAGAATCCTGCATCGGTAGCTTCCTCAATCAGTATCTAACACCTAATCAGAGCGCCCAGCTGTCAAATATATACAAATATCTATGAGCTTATATGATGCATGGTGGAGTCCTGGGTGATTTGAATAAGATTCAGGTGATCTCAAAGCATTTAGACTAAATTCATATTCTTGGGATTGGCATTTTGTGTGTTTGCACAATTTGTGTTTCAAATCCAGTCCCCACTGAGCGTTCCATTTTTAAACATTCGCTCACTTATCAGCTAGTCCACGTGGATGTTTGGTATTATTTTTGGAGTCAATTTCTTAGTATGAGACATCTCCATACTAAAATTTTTTAGATAGTCTAATTAGAGTTTATAGCTATTTTTTATGGGATCACTTTGCGGGCTTGTTTTAGTTAGTCTAGTGTCTTCAATGTGCCCAATAATAATAGTTGGTTATAGTTGGTTTGCAATACAGTTTTAGAAGTTTGAGAATTTTTTAATGATTCAATAGCCATGCCATTCATTAAAAATTTATAGTCGTGGTCAAAAAGTATTTAATGTTATCTATTGTTCAAAGATAACATTTATGTCAATTAGTTGTTTGTCCTATTTTCAAAGTTAAAATTGAGTCAATAAATGTCAGTCATTATAAAGTCTTATATCATCCAATAAGTTTTATCTTTGTAATAGAGTCGTCATTAAAACTTGTGAGTCGTCGTTAAAAGTCTCAAAATTAATTTTAAAAAATTCCTTACGGACGCATTTTCGATGTTAAGATATGTACCGATCTTAAGAGAATGTGTTGCTAATTTGGATTCTTGCATGCTGTGATTTATTGCATGGGATAGCAGATTGTACTTGTGTGTTTGCTTGATGTGACGACAAATTGTCGTATACTTGCTAAACTCTTGTTCTTTGATTAATGACAAGATACCTTGAATCAATTCCATTGATCCAAATATCTTTGTGGTCCTCTTGTGATTTCTGTGTTGATTCACACTTGAACCGAACCCGGGATTGTTATGAGCGTGCGGCGCTGATTGCGATTTTGGCGGTGGCACATAGATGCCAACGACAGGGTTCGATTCTTGAACCCTGTCTTTGTCGAACTTGGGACCTCGTGAGGCAAGAAATGCCTGGACACGGGTGGTCTTGGCACGTAATCCGAAGGACGGGCGTCCCGCTGCTGCGCATTAACGCGTGAATGTTAGTAGGCGAAGTGGATGGAAGTTGTTAGTGTTAGTGGTTAGTATGAATTAAACCCTAAACTAATCCTAAGTCCTAACATGCATCCTACACTATTATCCTAAGTGGATTTTTAAATTAAAAAAAAAAGGGGGAAAATAAACCTAAGCCCTAAAACCTAAGGCTAAACTAAGACCTAGGTTGAACACTATATACAACCTAAACTAATCCTAATCTAAAAGGGCGCGCAGACCCTTGGAAGGAAAGGGATAAGGATGGGAAGAAGGCATTCATTGGCATTTAATAAACAAGTCCATACGTGGACAGCGCCAGTTTTGGCGGGGCAGGTAGGAAATAGAGGCATCTATTTGGAGATAGAGCCAAATTCAGTTTTGCATGGGAAATTTGAAAATTGAGTTCGCCAACTCAAGTGGCGGTGGCGTGGAAGTTAGGAAAAGGCAGAGCCTTAATTGCATTAATTGTTTTCGGTCCTCGCGACCAGTTCGCCTTGGAAAGTGTATGAGGGAATTTGATTTTTCATTGTTTCGATTTGGTTTTGGCAAAGTTGCTCTGCATTTGGTTTTTCTGGTCTGGTTCAGTCGAACCAGCTCTTGGCATTTGACATTTTCTTGGAGATTTGGAGGTTGTTGTTAAGCCTGAAGAAGAAAGGAGTCTGGGAAGTTTGTGTTGTCGTTGTGGAAGGAAAAACGCGGCAAACAAAGTTTTCTTCGAGCTCTGGAAAAGAGATTTCAGGCATGTTAAGCCCTTCTCTTTAAAAATCTTTGCTTTGATTAAGTGTTTCATTAAAACAACCCTGCTCTTGGGTTTGGATTGTGTGATTTGCTGTTGAGTCGATTCGAATTGGGTTTCATCGATTCTTGTTGCTTTTTGGTTGGAAAATGATATGATGAATCGTTCTGGTTGCTTGGTTTCGGTTTGTTTTTGCTCGAATCAAATTGGAAATGAATTATTGTATTGGTTATTGACTGTATGGAGGTTTGAAATAGATATTCTTTCACTGTTCGTGTTGTTGAAATTGGCACAGGCCGTGTAATCGTTCCTTATAGTGAAATTGTTTCCTTAAATGTAATCTTTTCTTTGCTATTGTGTTGGGAACTGTCCTGGTATGTAAAAAAAAAAGGGAAGTGAAGATACAGCCGTGTATATTGCTATGATTTGGGTTTCATTGAATCTGGCTGTCATTTTTGGAAATAATAAGAAATATTGTCTTTGACTGCTGAGTTTAATTGTTTTTGTATTCCTCGAATGAGATACCTTCCTGTTGTGCTGGTCGTTTGACAGTAACGGGAAATTCGTCCTGTGTATCTTGAGACTATACACGTAATATGAGTTGTTTTCACTATTGAAACAATCGTTCATTTGCTAACGAACTGGAAGAAAGGAAATAATAGTTGTTGAAGTAGTTCTTATTGAAATTTTCTTTAAGGAAATAGATCCTTTCCCTTGTACTGTTTTGGATTTTGGATGGAAGTGGCATTCGGGTTTTCTATGAGTAATTGAACTCGATTTGAATGAAGTAATAGCAATATTTTCATTCTTTGTGCCTTTTTCTTGTATAGGAAATGAACGAATACGTACTGGGTATTCGTGAAAGTAGGAAAAAGTTAACTGTTTTTCCTTCTGAAGTTATTAATGGATTTCGTTTCTCCTTGTTGAGAGAATAGGGTGGTTTTATTGTGTTTTATAGATGTTGTTCGGTCTTCTTATTCTGGACTGTAGACACAATTATAAATTGGTTTTGTATACTGTGCAAGGAATGATTATATATTTTCTCCTTGCTGTGATGGAAAGATGATTCCATTGCGCCATGTAGTTGTGGTTGATCTTCTGTTTTGAACTGTTCGTGAATGCGAACTTGACTTTGAATTGCTGTGCGAAGTAGTGACGCATGGAAACTCTGTCTTGTTGTTTGGGTGTTTTTATTTCATTTGGAATAAAATGATTATTTCTCAATGAAATTACAGAGAATAAATTCTTCTCTTTTTGCTATTTTGGACTCTGAAAGTAATATTGGAGCTTACTGTGCATATGAATTGGTTTTGTTGTAGGTAACAGCAATGTGTAATTTGTTATTATGAACTGTATGCGTTCATGGATATAAAAGGTCACATGAATAAGTGATTACGTGATTGTATAACTGTTTATCTTATTAACGTACAGTGAAAAGACTATAATTTCTTTAAGTGCGGTAAATATGTGGTATGCATCCTTATATTGCTTGATCTGGGATGAATATAATGTTGTACTAACTCGCTTTGATCTTTATATGAGTCTGATTCCAATGAAGTATGGATATGGATGATGAATTCTTCCTTGTTTTCATTTAAGCGGATTATAAATGAAATTATTCTTGCGACCGGAAGGTGAATTCTGAATGGATTTTGTAAGTTTCACTCTGAACTGTTATCTTGATTTATCTCTCGTTGGATTCCATGGTTCGAACTGTCATGTGGAATGAAATAGAGATATGGATGAATGACTTGGAAAAATGATCTTTTCTTCTTTCATTCAGTTGGAAATCTGGAATTCGTGAATAATGAATTTTATAGTGCTTAGATGGGAGCAACTATATGCATTGTTGTTCGCTTTCTTGTCTGTACTTGATTGCTTTGAATTTAATATGATTCATGAACTGAAAGGAAAGTAATGAATTTATATTTCAGTTAGTTTCATCCTTTGCATTTGTTATTAATGAAAGGCGTGGAAAGAATAACTGTATGTTATATATGCAGTAAGCTACTTGTATTCCTAACTTTACAAATATTGTGAATTGATACTTGTAATGATTATGTGGAAACGGGACAGCAGTTCCTTGGCTGATTGTGATGATATTTTGATAGTTCAGTTGTTATGCTGATCTTTCTTTGTGCCTAATTCGTGATTGATGTTTAACTGTCGTTTCATAAAAGCAGGGTTCTTTTATTGAGACAGTTAGTTGAAGCACCTTATTTTAAGGATAAGTGCTTAATATGCTCAGTTCATTGAACTGACCCGTGTAATTCATTTTGCAGATGGAATTTGATTAGAATGAAGACTTGGTTGTTTTCTGATGCTTTTGATTTGATGATGTATTGAAATTGTTGCTTTTATTCCTCTTCGAGGAATTGTGAAAAGAAGAAAATATATTCTTCTATCCATGAGTTGTATGGATGTTTTGTATAAACTATGCCCAATCAGCTGGATTGGCAAATGTACAGATTATGACTTGAAATATTGAATACAATTACAAGTGTGATATTTTCAATAGTTATATCAGTTTGATTTTGTTGTCTAATCTGGAAATATAATGTTATTTCTTGATTTGGATTTGTTTATTTGTCCTTGGATGGATGCTAAATGGAAACTGATATCTATTCTTACCTAAATGCAACTTTTAAGTTGAAAAATGCAATTAATTCATACTTGGGTAAAGATGAATTTTTAATTGACATTAAAAGGATTAAGAAGAATATGATTCCATAATTGGAAGGTATTCGGGATTAGCTTAGGAGCTAAGGAATACCAATTAAACTTCGGAGTAATCGAACTTCGCTTTCGAGCTTCATTAATGATCCCGTTTGATAAATTCAGAATAAAGGATATAGGATAAATATATCCATAACTAATGGACCTTAACCATATAACGTTAAGGAGAACAAATGAATACTGTTCTTGGGAATTAGACCTCGTTTAAATGACGTCTAATAAGTTAAAATTCTGAATTTAGTTGCAGTTGAGAAAATCTTGGTTAAGTTTAATAGGTTAAACTTATCACGTCCGTCGGAACGGACTGCTTAATCCAATGATTAAGAAGTGAACCAAGTAAGGAAATGCAGCCCTTCGACACGAAGGAGAAGATGCATTGCAAGACAATGGACGGATTTAGTCCCTCTTAGCCCTATAAAATCGAACGAAACGAGGATCAAGAGATCAGCGTGGATGCTGAAAGTTGATTTTAATTATTAAAATCATATCCGAAGCACTTGAGCAGGATGTGTATTCTCGATGGGAGAATTCCGTAGGACATTGGCATACGCCAGCTACAGCAAGGTGTCTCCATGAAGACGGGGTCTTCATGACGACACACTGTTGCAGCTGACATATTGCAATGCCCTCCTGAATTAAAACATCAAGAATACATAGGCTGAAGGTGTAATTGTGGACAGGGGATAGGAGTATGATCTGGTATACGGAGTGACTCCGGAATACTAAAGATAACTAGACACACGGGGTCGTGGGGAAACGACACTGTATGTCTGCGTATCTTTAGTTACCGGGAGTGCCTTCCTATACTCGTTCATATTACTAACTGTAATTGGGAGTTTAAACTAACCTTAAACGAAGAGGACTGGTAGGAACCAGGAAAGACCATTCTAGATAATAGGTGAAGTGAAGTGAAGGACGTATTCCGTTGATGTGTATAACATCCAGGAATATGATCATGCAAAGCATGTGAAAATATTTGGGCAAAGTATCGCAATTCTTGGTTGTGTTGTCCTTATCACTTAATTTAAGATGCGGGATGTCGATGAATATCGATGTATATTCGAGATAGGCTTCTTAAATGGATCACTTCGATAACCGGAATTGGTTATGAGAACAGGTATATATAATATACCATGCATAAACAAACATGAAGGATCGGTTGTTGCCGAGTCATGAACATGAAGGATCGGTTGTTGCCGAGTCATGAAATGAAGGATCGTTGAAACTCCGAGCCATGAAAATGGAAGATCGGTAGTTCCTCGAGTCATTTACAAAGAAGATATAGAATCAAGTATAAGATTGAATGGCATTGAATGTGTGTTCCATATTGTAAATATGCGAACAGGGAACATTCGTTTTAAAAAGAAATTGTGTGATCCAAACTGTGTTGTTTGGGCAGAGAACAATTATTAAAACTTGAACGTGTGTTTGAATTTTATAATTCATAATAAAGAACATTATCAAAAAATATATATATATTTCCCTTGTTACGTATTTTAAAATGGGGATGTTACATCTTGGTATCAGAGCTGAAGGTTGCAGCTCTTGGACCTAATTAGTCCACGATATTAATAAAGTTTACATTTTCTTATTGAACAGAAAATGGTCAGACAAAGGGAATCTTTGCGAATAACCCATTGCGGTGGTGGAGAAGCAAAGAATCGCCCAAAAGTTGGATGAAATCCTTGCTGCCCTACTTGATACGAGGGATCGTTTGACTGTACTGGAACAGCAGTCAATGGGCAATGAAGAGGAGGAGAATGAAGCTGAAATAAATGATCAGCTGCCTCCTGTGGACAACATCAACAGAGGGAATCCGGGTGTTGATGATAATAATGTAATTGCTCCTAATCCCCCTGAAAATAAAAGGGCAAGATTAGCAGCTGAACTTACAAATGATATAAAGAGAATAAGTCCTCCAAAGTTTGATGGAACAACCCTTGGGGACGGAGCTGAGAACTGGCTCAGTGAAATGGAGAAATACTTTGTGATAAGAAACTTCTCTGAAGAGACTAAAGCGATATGGGGAGCATATCAGCTTTCTCATGAAGCATCATCATGGTGGGACAACCGTAAGGTTGAGCTGAATATTGTCGAATCAGACATAACTTGGGATCAATTTAAGGGTTATTTTAGGCAACGATGGCTGCCTCAACTCTATTTTGATAGGAAAATGACTGAATTTCGTGAACCGGTCGCAAGGAAGGTCATTTGACGGAATAATATTGGGAAGGGTTTACTAAACTCCTTAAGTATGTGCCGCAGTACCAAGCTGACGAGAAGTTCAGAATACGGAAATTCATAATGGGACTGAATCCCATCATTGGTGGCGAAGTGGATGTCCATGGCCCAACCACCATGGATGGAGTTGTCGAAAAGGCAATCAGACAGGAACAGAAATTGAGAGCAATATCTGCTCACAGGGAAGAGATAAGGAAGAAGATTCCCAATCCTTCTTCGTCTCTTGCACCAAAAAGGGGACCTTGGAAAAGGTTTGGTGTGAAAAACAAAATTGTTGTAGATAACAACAAGAAACCTGTGATGAATAGACCTATAAATAGTGTGCGGAACAGCTTCACAAAAGTTAATGGCATTGGACAGAAGTCCTATGGAAGCCAGAATGATAACTTCAAGGCTGGTAACAAATTTGAGCCTAGAAAAGGGCCAGCTGGAGGATGCTTCAACTGTGGAAAGGACCACTATGCGAATCACTGTCCTCTGAAGAAGGATGATCGCGGACAGCAGCATAGGATACATGCTGCAGTGGCTAACAGACAAGCTGAAAAGCAAGTGACGCCCATAGAAGTTACGGGTAAGTTATTCGGTAAACCTGTAGTTGTACTTTTTGATACTGGAGCTACAGAATGTTTTATTTCTGCTAAACTTGCCATGAAATTAAAAAGAAAGGCTGCAAGAATGGATAAAACATGGACAGTGCATTATGGGAATAATGTTGTCCATACAGTTGAAATGTGCCTTTTTGGGGCAATTCTTGATCTGCCTGGTTTCTCCACCAAAGTTGACTTGTATGTCACTCCTCTAGGATCATATGATATCATTATTGGAGTTAACTGGTTGGCTGAACATAAGGCAAAGGTTGACTGTTATGAAAAACAAATCTGTTGCCTTGATGACCTGCAGAAAGCAGCAGTCATTCAAGGTGTAAAAGCGGAAGTCAGTAGCTTAGGAAACTGACGGCTATACATCTAAAGAGGGCTAAAAAGCAGGCTGCACTTTGTATGCGGTAAAAAAATGATAGAAAATACGAGAAGAAGGTAATGATTTCATGGAAATATATCCATTGTTGAGGGATTTCCGTGACGTGTTTCTCGGAAGAATTGCTGTGTCTTCCGCCAAACGTGAGTTTGACTTCGCAATAGAAATCAAACCAGGAACGGAACCCATATCTAAGGCACCTTATAGAATGACTACCATTGAGTTGGTAGAGCTGAAGGCTCAGTTACAAGAACTTCTGACTAAGGGGCTGATCAGACCGAGCGTCTCACCTTGGGGAGCGCCGGTAATTTTTGTAAAGAAAAAGGATGGCACTTTGAGGCTATGCATTGATTACAGAATGCTGAACAAAGCAACTATTAAAAATCGATACCCACTTCCAAGAATTGATGATCTATTTGATCAGATGCGAGGAGCATCAGTTTATTCAAAAATAGATCTTCGATCAGGGTACCATCAGCTGAGAATAAAGGAAGAAGATATTCATAAAACAGCTTTTAGAATGAGGTACGGGCATTATGAGTTCACGGTGTTGCCTTTTGGGCTGACTAATGCACCTGCCGCCTTCATGAATCTAATGAACAATATTTTTCAAGAATACTTAGACAAGTTTGTGCTTGTATTCTTAGACGACATTCTTATATACTCTAAAAATGTCGAAGAGCACCAAGAACATCTCAGGATAGTGCTGGAAATCTTAAGAAGGAGGAAGTTGTATGGCAAACTGTCCAAATGTTCCTTTTATGATGCAGAGGTGCATTATTTGGGACACGTTATAAGCAAAAATGGGATAGTTGTTGACCCTTCAAAGATCACAGCTATAACTGAGTGGCCAACGCTAAGAACGTGCATGAAGTGAGGAGCTTCATGGGCTTGGCTGGATATTATCGAAAGTTCGTTAAGGACTTTTCAAAAATTGCTGCCCCAATCACTTCGTTGCAAAAGAAAGAAAAGAAATTTGTCTGGACAGACAAATGTGAATCTGCCTTTAAAAAGTTAAAGGAACAGTTAACTACAGCACCTATTTTGACTGTACCTGATCCAAATGGAGATTTTATGGTTGTAACGGACGCCTCAAGAGAAGGCCTTGGAGGTATTCTCTACGTAATAACCATGTCATCGCTTACGAAAGCAGAAAGCTTAAGTTACATGAACAGAAACTATGCTCCACACGATCTTGAGCTCACTGCCATTGTTCATGCACTTCAAATGTGGAGGCATTATCTTTTAGGCAAGCCCTTCGAGTTAAAAATGACCATCCGGGGCTGAAGTATATTTTTACTCAACCAAATCAATGCAAGGCAAGGTGAAGATGGTTAGAATTTCTATCTCAAAGATGACTTTGATATAAGCTACATTAAGGGCAAGGAAAATCGTAGCGAGATGCTTTGAGTCAAAGGAAGCATATCTCTCGCTCTTATAACGTTAAGAACTCGGTTTAAGGATGAGGTAAAAGATGCCTTGGAATCGATCCTTATTTCCAACAAGTCAAATCAGCACTTCACAGCACTCCGCAGACGCCGGGTATAAGGGATTCCGTTTTGATAATGAAGGAATTCTAAGGTTCGAAAACAGGTATATATACCTGTGGCAAATGACTTAAGAGGGAAATTGTTAACTGAATTCCATAATTCACCTTTTTCTGGACACCCCGGCATTACAAAAATGCTCGCTGATCTTAAGCAACAATACTTTTGGAAGGGAATGAAAAAGGATGTGGTAGAGTTTGTAACACACTGCTTGGAATGTCAGCGTGTTAAGGTGGAACATATGCACCCCGCTGGATTATTGTATCCCCACAGTATTCCGTAGTATAAATGGCAAGTGATAACGATGGATTTCGTTCAAGGATTGCCTATGTCAAGAAATAAGCATGACATTATCCTGGTTGTAGTCGAAAAATTGACCAAAGTGGCACACTTCATTGCTGGTAATTTGAAGGACGATGCACCAGTGCTAGCAAGAAGATTTGTACATGAAATCTTCAGATTGCATGGAATACCGGAATTAATCATATCGGACAGAGATCCGAGGATGACATCAAGGTTTTGGCAAACGCTTAATGCGGCCTTGGGGACTAAATTAAACTTCGCTTCGCATATCATCCCAAAACGGATGGACAGATCGAGAGAGTTAATCAGTTTTAGAGGACATGTTAAGGATGTATTGCATGGACCAGCAAAGATAAATGGGAGGAATACCTTCCATTTGGTAGAATTTGCTTACAATAACACCTATCATGCCTCTTTAAAAATGGCGCCCTTTGAAGCATTGTATGGAAGAAAATGCGTAACCCCCCCACCGGGACAACGTTGAGGATAGAGAGGTAATTGGGCCGAGAAATCCTTATGGAAATGGAACAAAGCAAATCAAAATGATACGAGAACATCTAAAGGAGGCTGCCAATAGGCAAAAGAGTTATGCACTGAAGCGGGTTGAAAGGCATTATAAATCAAGGGCGAGAAGGTCTTTCTTCTGGGTGAAGCCGAAAAAGAGCTCAATAACTTTTGGCAAGGCTGCCAAGTTGTCACCATGTTACGTGGGACCTTTTGAAATTATTGAAATAATCAACCCTGTAGCTTATCGTCTAGCATTACCTCCTGCTTTGTCTCAAATGCATGATGTTTTTCATATTTCTTTGCTTAAGAAATACGTGACAGATTTATCACACGTGCTAAATTGGAATTCCTTGCAGGTCCAAGACCCAGGAATAATCGTGGTTAAGCCCATTCGAGTGTTGGGAACTCACCAGTTGTACTTGAGAAATCGCGAAGTGAACCAATGTAAGGTCCAGTGGGACCAGTTCAGCGAAGAAAGTGCAACTTGGGAGAATCTCGAAGAAATGAGATCTACTTTTCCACACCTGTTTAATTGAATTTGAAATTCAAGAACTGATAATTCTACCAAATTTAGACAATTATTAGTCTATTGTACAGTTGTCTTAAAACGCTGTTTTTAAGAGAGAATCTGTTTTTGGTATGAACCTATGAATGAAAGGACAATAACTGAACTTTGTCCTAGGAACTCCTTGATTTGTTTAATCTGATCATCGGGACGATGATTCTTTAAGGAGGGAAGAATGTAACACTCTGATTTTGTATGTTAACTTGGTGAATGTTTTACATACTGTTATAGCTGCTGAAATGAAGGCAAACATGTTAAGATATGTACTGATCTTAAGAGAATGTGTTGCTAATTTGGATTCTTGCATGCTGTGATTTATTGCATGGGACAACAATGATTGTACTTGTGTGTTTGCTGATGTGACGACAAATTGTCGTATACTTGCTAAACTCTTGTTGCTGATTGACAGCATACCTTGAATCAATTCCATTGATCCAAATATGTTGTGGTCCTCTTGTGATTTCTGTGTCGATTCACACTTGAACCGAACCGAGATTGTTATGAGCGTGCAGCGCCTGATTGCAGTTTTGGGCAGCTGGCACATAGATGCCAACGACAGGGGTTCGATTCTTGAACCCTGTACTGTCGAACTTGGGACCTCGTGAGGCAAGAAATGCCTGGACACGGGTGGTCTTGGCACGTAATCCGAAGGACGGAACGTCCTGCTCTGCATTAACGTGAATGTTAGTAGGGAGGCTGGATGGAAGTTGTTAGTGTTAGTGGTTAGTATGAATTAAACCCTAAACTAATCCTAAGTCCTAACATGCATCCTACACTATTATCCTAAGTGGATTTTTAAATTAAAAAAAAAAAAGGGGGAAATAAACCTAAGCCCTAAAACCTAAGGCTAAACTAAGACCTAGGTTGAACACTTTATACAACCTAAACTAATCCTAATCTAAAAGGGCACGCAGACCCTTGGAAGGAAAGGGATAAGGATGGGAAGAAGGCATTCATTAGCATTTAATAAACAGTCCATACGTGGACAGCGCCAGTTTTGGCGGGGCAGGTAGGAAATAGAGGCATCTATTTGGAGATAGAGCCAAATTCAGTTTTGCATGGGGAAATTTGAAAGTTGAGTTCGCCAACTCAAGTGGCGGTGGCGTGGAAGTTAGGAAAAAGGCAGAGCCTTAATTGCATTAATTGTTTTCGGTCCTCGCGACCAGCTCGCCTTGGAAAGTGTATGAGGGAATTTGATTTTTCATTGTTTCGATTTGGTTTTGGCAAAGTTGCTCTGCATTTGGTTTTTCTGGTCTGGTTCAGTCGAACCAGCTCTTGGCATTTGACATTTTCTTGGAGATTTGGAGGCTGTTGTTAAGCCTGAAGAAGAAAGGAGTGCTGGGAAGTTTGTGTTGTCGTTGTGGAAGGAAAAATGCGCAAACAAAGTTTTCTTCGAGCTCGAAAAGAGATTTCGTGCATGTTAAGCCCTTCTCTTTAAAAATCTTTGCTTTGATTAAGTGTTTCATTAAAACAACCTGCTCTTGGGTTTGGATTCTCGTGGATCATTGTTTCGAGTCGATTCGAATTGGGTTTCATCGATTCTTGCTTCTTTTTGTTTGGAAAATGATATGATGAATCGCTCGTTGCTTCGGTTTGATTTGTTTTTGCTCGAATCAAATTGGAAATGAATTATTGTATTGGTTATTCACTTTGTATGGAGGTTTGAAATAGATATTCTTTCATTGTTCGTGTTGTTGAAATTGGCACAGCCGTAATCGCTCCTTATAGTGAAATTGTTTCCTTAAATGTAATCTTTTCTTTGCTATTGTGTTGGAAACTCGTCCCGTATGTAAAAAAAAAAAAAGGGGAAGTGAAGATACAAATGTGTATATTGCTATGATTTGGGTTTCATTGAATCAATTTTGTCATTTTTGGAAATAATAAGAAATATTGTCTTTGATCATTGAGTTTAATTGTTTTTGTATTCCTCGAATGAGGTACCTTCCTCGTGTGTTGGTCGTTTGACAAGAACGGAAATTTGTTATGTGTATCTTGCATGACTGTACACTTATTATGAGTTGTTTTCACTATCAAACAATCGCTTATTGCTAACTAAATGGAAGGAAGGAAATAATAGTTGTTGAAGTAGTTCTTATTGAAAATCTCTTTAAGAAAGTAAATCCTTTTCCTTGTATTGTTTTGGATTTTGGATGGAAGTGGCATTCGGGTTTCCTTTGAGTAATTGAACTCGAATTGAATGAAGTATTAGCATTATTTTCATTACTGTACCTTTTTCTTGAGTAGGAACTAAACGAATACGTACTGGGTATTCGTGAAGGTAGGAAAAAGTTGATTGTTTTCCTCCTGAAGTTATTAATGGATTTCGTTTCTCCTTGTTGAGAGAATAGGGTGGTTTTATTGTGTTTTACGATGTTGTTCGGTCTTCTTATTCTTGATCGTATTCACAATTATAAATTGGTTTTGTATACTCGTGCAAGGAACGATTATATATTTTCTCCTTGCTGTGATGGAAAGATGATTCCATTGCACCATGTAGTTGTGGTTGATCTTTTATTTTGAACTGCTCGTGAATGTGAACTTGACTTTGAATCATGTGCGTAAGTAGTGACGCATGGAAACTCGTCTTGTTGTTTGGGTGTTTTTATTTCATTTGGAATAAAATGATTATTTCTCAATGAAATTACAGAGAATAAATTCTTCTCTTTTTGCTATTTTGGACTCGAAAAAGTAATATTGAGCTTACAGTGCATATGAATTGGTTTTGTTGTAGAGTAACAAAGAATGTGTAATTTGTTATTATGAACTGTATGTGTTCATGGATATAAAAGGTCACATGAATAAGTGATTACGTGATTGTATAACTGTTTATCTGATTAACGTACAGTGAAAAGACTATAATTTCTTTAAGTGCGGTAAATATGTGGTATGCATCCTTATATTGCTTGATCTGGGATGAATATAATGTTGTACTAACCTGCTTCGGATCTTTATATGAGTCTGATTCCAATGAAGTATGGATATGGATGATGAATTCTTCCCTGTTTTCATTTAAGCGGATTATAAATGAAATTATTCTTGCGACCGGAAGGTGAATTCTGAATGGATTTTGTAAGTTTCACTCTGAACTGTTATCTTGATTTATCTCTCGTTGGATTCCATGGTTCGATCGTCATGTGGAATGAAATAGAGATATGGATGAATGACTTGGAAAATGATCTTTTCTTCTTTCATTCAGTTGGAAATCTGTAATTCGTGAATAATGAATTTTATAGTGCTTAGATGGAAGCAACTATATGCATTGTTGTTCGCTTTCTTGTCTATACTTGATTGCTTTGAATTTAATATGATTCATGAACTGAAAGGAAAGTAATGAATTTATATTTCAGTTAGTTTCATCCTTTGCATTTGTTATTAATGAAAGGCGTGGAAAGGATAACTGTATGTTATATATGCAGTAAGCTACTTGTATTCCTAACTTTACAAATATTGTGAATTGATACTTGTAATGATTATGTGGAAACGGGACAGCAGTTCCTTGGCTGATTGTGATGATATTTTGATAGTTCAGTTGTTATGCTGATCTTTCTTTGTGCCTAATTCGTGATTGATGTTTAACTGTCGTTTCATAAAAGTAGGGTTCTTTTATTGAGACAGTTAGTTGAAGCACCTTATTTTAAAGATAAGTGTTTAATATGCTCGGCCATCAATCCGACCCGTGTAATTCATTTTGCAGATGGAATTTGATTAGAATGAAGACTTGGCTGTTTTCTGATGCTTTTTGATTTGATGATGTATTGAAATTGTTGCTTTTATTCCTCTTTGAGGAATTGTGAAAAGAAGAAAATATATTCTTCTGTCCATGAGTTGTATGGATGTTTTGTGTAAACTATGCCCAATCAGCTGGATTGGCAAATGTACAGATTATGACTTGAAATATTGAATACAATTACAAGTGTGATATTTTCAATAGTTATATCAGTTTGATTTTGTTGTCTAATCTGGAAATATAATGTTATTTCTTGATTTGGATTTGTTTATTTGTCCTTGGATGGATGCTAAATGGAAACTGATATCTATTCTTACCTAAATGCAACTTTTAAGTTGAAAAATGCAATTAATTCATACTTGGGTAAAGATGAATTTTTAATTGACATTAAAAGGATTAAGAAGAATATGATTCCATAATTGGAAGGTATTCGGGATTAGCTTAGGAGCTAAGGAATACCAATTAAACTTCGAGTAATCGAACTTCGCTTCGAGCTTCATTAATGATCCCGTTTGATAAATTCGAATAAAGGATATAGGATAAATATATCCATAACTAATGGACCTTAACCATATAACGTTAAGGAGAACAAATGAATATCGTTTTGGGAATTAGACCTCGTTTAAATGACGCCTAATAAGTTAAAATTCTGAATTTAGTTGCAGTTGAGAAAATCTTGGTTAAGTTTAATAGGTTAAACTTATCACGTCCGTCGGAACGGACTGCTTAATCCAATGATTAAGAAGTGAACCAAGTAAGGAAATGCAGCCCTTCGACACGAAGGAGAAGATGCATTGCAAGACAATGGACGGATTTAGTCCCTCTTAGCCCTATACAACTGTAACGGAAACGAGGATCAAGAGATCAGCGTGGATGCTGAAAGTTGATTTTAATTATTAAAATCATATCCAAAGCACTTGAGCAGGATGTGTATTCTCGATGGGAGAATTCCATAGCAGACATTGGCATACGCCGGCCACGGTGAGGTGTCTCCATGAAGACGGGGTCTTCATGACGACACACTGTTGCAGCTGACATATTGCAATGCCCTCCTGAATTAAAACATCAAGAATACATAGGCTGAAGGTGTAATTGTGGACAGGGGATAGGAGTATGATCTGGTATACGGAGTGACTCCGGAATACTAAAGATAACTAGACACACGGGGTCGTGGGGAAACGACACCGTATGTCTGCGTATCTTTAGTTACCGGGAGTGCCTTCCTATACTCGTTCATATTACTAACTGTAATTGGGAGTTTAAACTAACCTTAAACGAAGAGGACTGGTAGGAACCAGGAAAGACCATTCTAGATAACAGGTGAAGTGAAGTGAAGGACGTATTCCGTTGATGTGTATAACATCCAGGAATATGATCATGCAAAGCATGTGAAAATCTTTGGCCAAAGTATCGCAATTGCTGGTTGCGTTGTCCTTATCACTTAATTTAAGATGCAGGATGTCAGATGAATATCAGTAACAGATATTCAGATAGGCTTCTTAAATGGATCACTTCGATAACCGGAATTGGTTATGAGAATAGGTATATATAATATACCATGCATAAACAAACATGAAGGATCGGTTGTTGCCGAGTCATGAACATGAAGGATCGGTTGTTTCCGAGTCATGAAATGAAGGATCGTTGAAACTCCGAGCCATGAAAATGGAAGATCGGTAGTTCCTCGAGTCATTTACGAAAGATATAGAATCTGCATATAAGATTGAATGGCATTGAATGTGTGTTCCATATTGTAAATATGCGAACAGGGAACATTCGTTTTAAAAAGAAATTGTGTGATCCAAACTGTGTTGTTTGGGCAGAGAACAATTATTAAAACTTGAACGTGTGTTTGAATTTTGTAATTCATAACAAAGAACGTTATCAAAATATATATATATATTTATATATATATATATATATATTTCCCTTGTTCTGGTATTTTAAAATGGGGATGTTACACTTCCACATGGACTCAAGAAATAAACTCAACATTTATAAGGACCCATTTTGGATTAATTTAATCCTGATAAGTTTTAAATTCCATTTCAAAAGGAAAAGACCACTTCCTTTGTAAATCACCCCTCTAAACTAGCTCTTAATTATGTGTTAACCATCTTCTTCGAACTCGACATAGAAATCTCTAGTTTTGACTCTTATTTATCAAAATTTATTTCATAATCCCCTTCTAGGGTCCCTTATCATCATATATTAAGATTTTCAAATCAAAAGGTTGATTTGGTGCTCCAAAATGCAAGCCCTAACATGTCACTATGAAACCCTCCTAACACACCCGGTAAAGGTATTTTTAGCATAATTTTTTTGTTCATCAAGTCAAGGCCTGAAAATTGACACACATGTTTTAACATCCTCTACAAGTTTCTCTTACTAGTAGGCTCTCAATAATTCAAACATGTATGATCCATTTGCTCTCTCCTTGTCAAAATGTACATGCACACAGTCATGTTAACATTACTTCACAACTTTGAATAAAGCAATGTCTCCTTTCCTTCGAGTTAATACTTTACCATTTGAACATCTCACGCAATGTAACTCTCACTCATCTCACTCTAGAATGTCATTACAATGCTTCTTACTTTTAAAATTTCAATGCATGCACTGTATGGCCTCATAGTCGAAACAAGACACCTATATTCCAAATAGAGGACAAATCCACTATCTTGAAGGACATGCAACTACTTTACCAATAGTTTAAGTCTTTAACACTGCACTTTCTTCCCATGCAATGGTTATCACGTGCTTATACTAAGAAACCACCATTGTAGCTCTTAAGAATGAACACATTCATACCTTAGACATGTGATAGCTTAAACACCATCCTAAAATAGAGCATTAGATCAAATGCAAGATCTTATAAACAATCCTACCATTGAATCCTTCATGAAATGTGGAGGGAAACCCTATTCAAACTCAAAAAATACCACCTCAAGGCAAGATAAATCTGTAAAAACTGAACTTACATATACATTAACATGTTTCTCTATGCAAGATTATTCAAAGACACACACATGAAGTAGAGTTTTCCTAATCAAACACTAGTTTGTTTAAGGCATGCACAATATACTATACCTCACCGAGTAAAAGAATGTGTTTTGAACTATTATGTCAAGAATGTACACAAAAAAACCAAGGGTATATGTATCTTTCATAGAAAATCACATACAAATACTACATTTTTCTTCATTTCACGGTTCTTCTCCTCTTCCATACGAGGAATGAACTTTTCTCATCCCCTAACTCACACCCTAAACTCAAATTTTTGTACTTGCATGTAACTCCTACTCTTCACTCAAGACTCACATTTTTGACCTTTGGACTTCTCTTTTGTTCCTAGATACATAATTGTCCTTTATCGACTAATTTAAGCATGTTCAAAGATTCACCTTCACATTAAACTCATTACACATTTTATACCACCTAACAAGACACCTAACAAACCTTACAAACCCTATATTACTCCTTAATACATATAGTAACATCTATTATAGACTTAAATACCCACTTAACAAACTTAAATTCCACCTTTACAAGTCTAATATTTTAAATTCCTTTTTGGAGGGAAAACTATCTTTTGAAATTTCAAACTCTCTCTCATACTCCACACACCCTCGAATGCTTCCTTTGATCATATAGCTAGGAAAAACTTATATTGGAATGCTTATTGATGATGCTCCCGTATCACATTATTTGTTTTATAGACCTTTATTTTTTCATGGACTTCTATTTGTTCTACGGTCTTTCTTTGTTTCATGGATTTTTCTTTGTTTTGCAGCTTTATCTTACATTTCTACGGAACACCAAAAGTTTAAAAACCCTACGAAACATTGTTTCTTTATTTTATAGCTTTTCTTTTAAATTTTCGTGAAACGCTATTTTTGGAATTCTTTGTTTTGCATCCTTTTTCGCATTCCTTTGTTTCATGGATTTTACATTAAATTTCCTCATATCACTAAAAGTTTAAAACTCATGCGAATATTATTTCTTTGTTTTGTGGCTTCTGAACTTGGAAATTATTTATATCTTCTTTGTTCTTGCCCCGCAGATCCTCATGGCATGTTCTTTGTCTTTTTGGCATATCTTGTTTGAAGTTTTTTTTTTTATTTTAAAAATATTCAATCTTATAATTCCACGAAACAAAGTGTTTCCTTGTTCTCATGGATTTTTAAAAACTTCAAAAAAAATTATCTTCTTGCCTCTTGTGTTGTAACTTTTCTCAACCTAATCTTTATGTTTTGTGACATGCCTTCTTGATTATCATACTTTGTTTGAGAGTTTTACATGTAATTTCCTTTGTTTCATTTCCATGGAAGCTTGTTTTCTTCACTCTATGGATCTTTGTAAATGTTAAAAGCCACATTAAACTAATTTTATCTGATTTCTTAAGTTTTTTGAAGTATGGCTAGTTCATCTAGCATATTTATGGATAAATATCAGTTGTTAAATAGAACTAATTATATTATTTGGCGAGTTAGGCTAAATCCATATTTATGGCAATAAATCTATGGGATTTAGTTAGTGGTGTTGAAAAATGACCCATTAGGAGACAAGCTAACCCTAAAAGCTTGTGTTCCTTCTCCAAAAAATCCCAAGAGGCCATGTCAATCTTGTTGCAAAGCATTAAAGATGAATTCTTATTGCACATAGGACACATGGAGTCTCTATTTGATGCATGGAATCAATTGCAAACTATGCATGAAGGTAGTCACCTTTCTAAGATAATTAAGCTAATCATGGAATTGTTTACAACTCCAATGAAAGGAGATGAGAGAAAATAGTTAAATCAAGAATATAAAATAATATCTAGATGATTGTAACTATGAGTTATTCCAAGATAAGTTGTATTTTATTATTTATATTAACATTCATGAAAATTTTAAAACTACATCTCTATCTTGAATTCTAAGTATCAAAATGAATCTAATTTTCCTGATTTGGATACTCTACCATCTCTCCTAATTCAAGAAGAAATGGTAATACAAAATTATGATTCAAAAGAGAATGCCTCTCAGGAATTATTCTCTCAAAATCATAAATTTGTTAAAAAAATCTTAATAACAGAATGCTAATAAAAAATCAAACTTTAAATCTAAGTTTAAAACTAATCCTAAGAATAATTTTAAGGTTAAGTTTGATGGCACTTGTTCTAAGTGTAGTAAATTTGGTCATAAAGCATATGATTGTTATTCTAATGCAAATAAGTTTAATAACAATACTAAAAGTAAGAATTGTAGATTCCTAAATTTGGTATCTCTACCCTTGTTTTCACACGTGTGCATATTTAACCATGGTCCTAGCTTGACCCCCTTAATTTAATTCATTCCCTTAATATTAATTTAATTAAATGCCCATCACCTTTAATCTTTATAATCATTAATTAATTAATTAATTAATTAATATCTATTATTCCCTAATGGACTTTCCCTTTTGGATGCTTTTATCCTAAATCTACATCCCTATGCTTTTTCCTAGCTTTTATCCTACCTATCTTTATCCCCTAACTACCCATGACACATCCCTAAACAACCTCTTCTCACCTACAAGATTTAAAGCACTTTTCCCATCCTTAAAAACCCAAAATATTGATTAAAACACAAAATCAGCCCCATTGGGGAAAGTTTCTTCGTAGTCGGTGGTGACCCAACCTAGTCGTTGTCAACCCTATAAGACTGAGTTCTTCCCTTTCCAAAACAAACACACAAACACACGACGCCACCAAAAACACTTGATTTTTTTGCATTTTATGAATCCATCTTCAAACCAGAGCTTATCGCAATTATGCCAACCTTCTTACAGTCATTGGAAGCTTATTTTGATCAATCGCTTGAATTTGGGGGTTTACATTCCTTTCTTGTATTATCTTATATTATTGCTATCATTATCTTGTTTGATCTAACCTTTTACAAGCTCAATAGCACTCAAAGCTCCATTACCATCCTATTGTTCTAGCCTTTTTTCTTGTAATTTACTTTTTAGTCTATCTACTCTCGGCCTTATTCTATCCTCGCTATAGTCATCGTCGACCGTGGTTCTGCTTTTTCAATTAATCCTTCTTTACCTTTATTTTATACCATTTTCTCCACTTTTATGTCCCAAAACTCTTCTTCAGTCATCCCTGCATCCATAGGCCTTCTATTAATTCCAATTTACACTTAGACCTATATCGGTCCGCATATTCACATTGCTATCCAAATCCACTCACTTAGGTCATCGTGGACTGTCTTTGTGCAAGATGGGTTACCATCGACCTGCACATAAGTTTTATTTCAAGTTCATTTTAGATCATATTTGTATGTGCCTTACATTTCTGCATTTTTCAGTTTCTGTGTGCCTCAGATTCTACATATTATCATGTTTATTGTCATTGTTCTATCAAATATAATCAAAACACGGGGTTGACATCCACCAAGGAAGTTAACACTTCTTAGAGCCAAATTTGTCAGGAAACCCCCCCATCTATCATCTAATTTGTTTCCCTTTTAGTGTTCTTGTTTTGCAGGTCATCATCTTATCATGCAGCGAGGATCAGTCCATTTTGTGCCCGTTCATCCATATCACACATTTAAGGTACCATAAATCCTATATTTTTTGAGTTTATCTTTCTTTAGTAGCTAACATAATTAATTTGAGATGAACGAGAAAATTAAAAAAACATTCTGGCACGCCTAGTTGGACCACCCTTTAGGTGATCCTTTTACATTTCTTTCTATTTTCTTCTTCTTTTGTCTTATACTAACACTACAACACAAGGCTTCTATTTTTCTTGCTCGTGTTAGGTTTGTCTCGCTGGATCATTCTTCCCTTAAATTTTAGATAAAAAGGAAAAGTGTTATCCAAGTATTCTTCATTTTTCCCTATTTTCTCCTTTCTGCATCATATTTCCCTTTTCTTATGTGTGTCCTCATCGAAAGATCACATTTGGATTTGGTTTAAAAGAACCTTTCTTTTCTACATTATGCTTGATCACATAGTTTAAGTAGGGGTTAACCTTTTGCATCTCACATTCTATCACACACAACCAAACCTCACACATCTAAACATCATCCTACCAGGTGGATTTATTGGGATTTCATCACCCAACAGAAATTTTTCACAAGTGTTCTAGCCATGTTGGAAATCTTGTACTGACTGGCCTCACATATCTTTAGGCATATCAAGGACTCCTAGCCATAACAACTTGAAACCAAACATAGATGGCCATCTCTTAGGTACCCCTGTTATCCACCTTTCCTTTTTATCACATATTCTAAATCATGTTAATGAAAACTTCACTACCAAATTTGTTTGTTAACAAATTCCATACACATATCTTCTCTTATTTCATGTTTTCTAATACATATTCACAAGAACAAAAATGTAATACTATGATACATCCAATGATTTTTCTCCCTCCAATAATCTTGATATTCTGTATTAGATCTCTCAACCTTGTAAATATCGTGTCATTCAAATAGATCCCCATTCTAACACCAATTCTCATATCTCCCATCAGTCTACTTCTCCTCGACCGAGTCCACAACTCTATCTCAGGTTCCTTTAGAAACCCCTAGGACTCCTTCTAGCCCCATATATGACTTCTTACTTCGTAGATCTCCCACAACCTTTCAATCCTACCATTCCACTCACTTGGTGGATCTTACTCCACCTACATCATCCTATATCAATACCATCCCCACTTCATCCGGTATTGTCACTAGAATGTCTACCCAACCATACCAATCTACTAACATTCATACTTCTCATGTATGTCGACAACCAAGTACTTCTATCCAATCTAAATTATCCTATTGTGTTCCTACTTGTCAACATCACACATTTACCCAAGCAACTCAATCTTCACCCCTTAATTATATCCCATCTTATTAGACATCCCCTTCTACTTCAACATACCCCCACCATCTTTATATCCTTATTCATTTCCTTCTCATGTTGTGTAACCACAACCATCTACCTCTTACATAGTGCCTTTATGAAAAAAATTAGATCATGTTTTCATTATAATCCCTTGGGGAATCTTACACTCAATATTTGACAAGTTGATGACGACTCATCTTATCATATTTCCTCCCATCTCGACCCTTGACAATTCACAACCAAAACTTGTTTGGTATCATGAGGGTCACTATTGTAAGTACCATCGAGTCATAGGCCATGACATCGAAAAGTTTCATTCTTTTAAAGATCTCATCCAACAACTCATAAATCAAGGACATCTCCAAGTAGATAGTCATGTCTCATTTCTTAGCCACCCCTTAACATATTAAAATTCCTCTTTTTAACCCACCATCGATCAATCAATACTCATCTTCTACATCTCACAAATTCAACCTTTACACGATCAACACTATACATCTAACATCTCTATCCTTACCTATCTCTTCTACCTCATAACCTATCCCTACCTTAAATAGTATGCCTATGAATATTTTAGTATCTACCCCCACATCTATATCAACTACATCCATGATTATCACACCTATCACATTCTTCATCCACATCTATCATGCTCCAACCTATTATATCTAACCCCTCATCCACATCACCATCTAACACACCTACTACATCAATGGCTACCTCAACCTCTTTGTCACATACACCTACATCCTTGCCCATGGTCAGCATCACCTATTTTATCCCAATCTTCTAAACTTAATCCTTCAACATCTATACCCAATTCCACATCGATCACATCCTCTCAATTTACAAATATATCAATCATATCCCTTGAAATATTTATGAACCAAGTTCCTCCACCTAAGAAAAACACAAAGGATTTCCATACCCCCACTACAAAACAAGCTAACCAAAACCTACATGATCCACATCTCACGTAGACCTCATTAATCGCACCATACAAAAACATCTTTCTCCATCCACCCCCACACCGCAATCTTCAGATCCTCTAGTTGATATTATTTTCATCCCTATTAAGGGTAAACCTTCTCAATAAAAACCTAAGACTATTGGTAAACATCCCCAAAAGTCCCTTATGCATCCTTGTGAGAAGTTACATCTTACCTCTTCTCAAAGAATCCAACGTCAAAAATCCATCCTAAGAACACCTTCACCTATTTTAGGGCCAGGTTATCCATCTAAAAATTCTTGCAAAAATCAATCTAAATCCAAACAAACTAACCCTCCTCCCAAAATTTGTTCATCTTCTAAGACATCTAATCTACCCATCCAATCTACATCCACTCTTTCCCTTAAATCCGAGTCAAAATATCCTCTCAAAACCCACATGATTCATCTTCCCCATGACATTTCAATTGGGTCCTACACAAATATCCTTCTACATTTAACTTAAATGTCCTCCATCGGGCTTCCCCTTTGTTTTCATGAAAATGTGCAACAGGGAAATTGACAATTTCCAAGCACGACAACTATACCCCTGTGTTGAAATTTTCATGTTTTATCATTCCTAGGCACCCCAGTTCAAATCCATCAATCTGGTCCCCCCTATTTGATGTCAAATTGGTACCCTAGGTGATTTAAAAATTCAATTCAATCCCCGTGTGATTTTAGGAAGTTGTGAAAAGATGTTATCTTCTGGCAGTGTTGGGAAGGGTTATCATTGGCCTTCCCAAGACTGGATCAACCCTCCTGGAGTGGAACGGAAGGGAAAACTCAACATGGAGGTGAATTGAAGACCTTAGAACAACATGGAAATAATTTTTAAGGTTTGGGGAATTTTTGAAATACTTGGAGCAGTCTGAGTAAAAACAAGGCTCACAAGCCTAGGCAGTACACAAGCCTAAAAATTTGTTGGGCTTTAGAAGAAGATTCCAGGAGCTTTGGATGGATTTAGGAGAAAAAATACATCTCTAAAAAGAGGATTCCAAGCCCTACATGATGGTGAAATCATATTCTTCACAACACCTTGGCATATCAAGTTTGCAGGTAGTTTTCTCAGGCACAAGTGGAGTACCAAACCAAAATTCTAAATTTTTAGGGATAAAATGGATGAATCAAGACATTATACCCACACCATTGGATTTAAAAGGATATTTCAGGTCATTATCATATAAAATTTCACCAATAAATTCCACCGGTAGCTCAAGTTATCATCGTTCCAAGTTACCCTCTTAGAGACTCAAGTTAGTCTGTTTAGGAGTTAGTCAATTTTCAGGAAGACACGTGTTAGCACTAGGAGCCTAGAGGAATTTTATGTCCCTGAGGTCAGGTACACCAACCTTGGAAAAATGCATCCAGCCCCCATGTGACCTCTAGGACCCTCATGTGACCTTCATACTTGACAGTTCAACCCCCAGGTGCTTGCGGAGCTTCAATCCCCTACCGTTGGATCAAGTGCCACATGTTAGGCTAAGGCACATTGTGAAAATGATGTCCCTCATGTCCATTTGAGGTGGGGGACATCAAACCTTTAAAAATTCTCCCAGCCCCTATGGGAGACCTTTGGTCACCCATATGACCAGTTTCTAGCCCCAGGTGCTTGTCAAGCCTTTTTACTCAAATCCCTACCGTCGGATTAAGTGCCATGTGTCGTCACCTGGTACGCCATGAAAATTGATGTCCCTCATGTCCCTTTGACGTGAGGGAAATCAAGGACATAAAAATGTGCCCAACCCCTCCATGTGCATTTTTTGAAAATTTTAATTCCGGCACTTAGCCGTTATTTCCCCCATTCCTTCTAGCATAGCTTCATACCTTGCCATGGCTTTGTTCATGATTGTCTAGACACCCGGTCCACCATCATTGATCTGAACCAGCTCCGCCATGGCCACAAAAACCATCAAATCCATGAAAATACATAGGTCTCAGGGAAATATTGATCGAAAGTGTTGAAGAAACGAAGAACGAGGAGAAAACAAAGATTTTTTGTCGATAACCATGAAGTCACCCAATCAAAAAACTTCATATCTTGCAAGATACAAGTTGGATTGAGGTTCCATCTTTTTCAGACTTCCACATTTTTCAATACAATCAAGATGCAACAAACAGGAGGTCAAATGGTTCCCTGAAACATTTGTTCCAAAAAATCCTCATTTCGTGCATCGGCTCACATTTGTTGGATTTTCCAACAATATGATGATCTAACCAAGATAAAAACTTACACACGAGCTCCAAATAAAAACCTATTGCAATGGGATATTTTTCATTGCAAATGGAGACAAAAAATAGACTGTAAATTTCGAGCTCCATTAATGGTTGCCATGGTAGCTCCGTGCTCAAAGCCACCGCCAAGTGGAAATTTCAAAATTTATTTCCAGGACATTCTAGTGGGCAAAACTATGCGAATTTGGAGGGTGTGATTGTAACAACAAGATGAGTCTAAAAATTATGTTCTATCACAAATTGAGCACTTTGAAACATACTTTATAAAAATAGTAAGTTTTTCTATACAAATTTACTATGTTTGGAAACTCATCATCAAAAGCAAATGAGATAAAGGCAAATGGGGCATCAAGATCACGAGGAGCCGAATGAGTGTTCAGAGTAGAAAATAATGGAAATGACCACTTACTAAAAATAGTAAGTCCCTTATATGGGTGCTTACTAAAAACAGTAAGTCACCCCAAGAAGTGGTCAAAGAAAAGGCAATGTGCGTAGGATTGAATGAATATTTTCATCACATCAAGATGATCATGAAGAGGCAAAAATCACCTCTCACTAAAAATAGTAAGCCTTCCATCTGAAACTTACTATTAATAGTAGGTTGTTCTCAAAGGGAAATTTTGGCACAATGAGACATAGAGGGATGATCATCTTAGGGAACTAGACAACATTTTTTGACACTCACTACATAGTTCAGGTCACAGGTATATCATACACAGGTTGGGAGTTGCGATCATCAGTGAAACAATTCACTCACTTGGAGAGTGATTCATGAGCTAATTTGAATAAGTTTTACAAGCAAGGAGTTTGAAGATTCAGAGGTTCACTACATTTGGAGCTTTCTATCAACGAGGATCAACGAACTTCATCGGGAATGACATCTCCTCTTCTTCTTCTCTCTCTCTTTCTCTCTCCTCTTCCCCCAACTTTCTCTCACTTTCCAATATTCTGATTTCACGTTGGGGTTTGTAATTTTTTATATGCCTTTAAGTCACCTAAAAGTGACTTTCGAAACATAATCTAAATTAAGTCACCTTGATTTTATAAAAGGGGCTTAAATATTTGGTAGGAATATGAATAGTCTAAAGATGGAAATAAGGCATATGGAGGGTCATGAGGAAGATGAGGAGTCAATTATACTCTATAAATTGTAACGCCATTCCCATTTCAAAGGGTTGGTCATTAATTTTGTAAGCTCAAGAGTGCATTCTACCTTGAGAGAACAAAGGAGATAGCCAAATTCTTCCATTCCCCTCATTCTCAAATTTCCTCTATTTCCTACACTATGTACAATTTCTACTTGAGCACCAATACAAGAAGGAGTTTCTATCCTTTTTGATGAGAATATTTTAGAAAATTTGAGTTCTCAATCTTACCTCGTCTTTTTGTTGTTTGTAGTATTGTTTCCTCTTAATTTTAATGCATGTGATGTAATTTCCAACTAGTGTAATGCAAGTCTCTGATTTCCTACTTGCAACATTAGTTTCTCTTGTCTAATATTCTCACTCCCTTTCCCACTCTCCTAAAAATTATTCCTCAGAGCTATCTACAAGCTTTGTTGCGGGTTAGTGGATTGTCCCTGTTGGATCCCCAGTCGAAAGGCCACCACAAAAATTCACCTTTTCACATGCATGCATATACAAAAGCTACACCGGTTAAGTAAAGGGACTTAGATTCCTAGAGCATTGGCAAGAAATCCACAAGTTTTTCCACCCAACAAATTTTCTCACCAACACCCTTATTAAGCCTTTTCATCCAAATAGTCTCGATACCATCATGGTTTGATCCCAACCTCATTTGTGTTTATCATCATGCTCCTGTAACAACATTAAGCATTGTAAGGCCTTTCAGACTATTTTCCATGACCTTATTAAGAAAGACAGTTTCCTCATTCAGGGGCAACATCCTTCTCCATCTCGTAACCAAACCAATTCTTACCCATCCATCTACGCTATCCCTTAACATCTCTCATATGCATGACATTCCTCCTAAGGAAGGTCCTCCCTTGTTCATCTATATTGTTGGCCTTACCAATCATACCTATGACCCTATCCAATATCCTTCGACACCCACGTACTCATTCAAATTTTAGTCTTTTGACACTTTGGGGAGCATCTTCGCCTCGTTATTGATCTTTTTTAATCTTATTCCTCATCCACACATCATCCTTTTATCCATCCAACATCTGTTTTGACGTTGGGGACTTCATTCTAGGATCGTTCGTTTATGGACTAATTCCTTTTCATCCTTGACATTGTATTATCTTATCCATTTCATTTTATCTTATCCACTTTATCTATCTATCCATCCTAAGTCCACTTTTGTGGCCATCTAGGGGCACCATGGTCTTCATCTTAACCCTTCTTTTGTGGCCATTTTTCCGGGTCTCTAAGATGCATATTTCTCGCTTCCTCATTTTCGAGGTGTTGTGCATATTCTATGATCTTTATTCCACTCATCTCATCTAATATTACTTAAACTTTTCTCATCCAAAGTCCACCATTATGGCCATATTTGTGTCTCTCTCGGGGCACCATATTCTCATCTGAATTCCACCATTGTGGCCATATTTTTCCTCCCATTGGGGGACCATTTACACTCATCCAAAGTCCACCTTTGTGGCCATGTTTGAACCTTTCATCTGAAGTCCACTGTTGTGGCCATATTTTTCCTCCCATTGGGGGACCATATTTTTGTCTTAAACCCACTTTCGTGGCCATCTCCGTCTCGTTAGGGATGCATACTTTTCTTGCTTCCTCACTTTTAAAAGGTAGTGCATAGTTTACAAATCCTCTCATCTTATTTCCTCAAACCATCCATCTGTCTCGTTAGATACATATATTTTCTTCACTTCCTCGGAAGGTAGGGAATAGATTCTATCTTAACACCTCAAAGAGCGCAACTTTAATGTCAGTGACCTTTTCCTTATAAGAAAATTATAATGTCACTACTCTATAAAGGAGCCAACATGGAAATTTTTCCCCTAACTAGATTGGACCATACATTACTACACATAAGTATGTTTCGGGAGCCTATTGTTTGGCCTCCCTTGATGGTAAACCAGAAGTGGAACCTCTTAACGCATTGCACTTGCAACGATTATATTTTTAGAACATTACCAAAGTGAGCACTTATTCATATCTTTAGATCATCCATCCATCATTAGCCTCTTCCATCTATCATTCTAATGATTTGGAACTTTGTGTTCTAACGTCACTTTTCTGGGCATGACCTTAAATATGGGCACCACGGCTCTACCCATAGAATTTTCCTTATGGATAGATTCTCCCTTCTTAGTGATAACTCTGTGATCATTACATCCATTCCCCCTTATTTACCTCTTGAAACCATGCAAAGGATTCACAAGTGTCTCTTGTACATTCATTGTCCCCTCCTAAGTGGTCTACCTGACTATTCCCAGCTCTTCCCCTTGTTAAATTCAAAATTCATGGATGCACTTATCAAAAATCAAAGCTATTAAAAATAGACTGCTCCCTTAAAGGATAGATGTTCATGTCAAAAAAAAGAGAAAGATAAAATCAAATCAAATCAAATAAATAGACTAGTCCCTCAAAGGATGACTATTTTGTAAATCACTCTTACCATCCATATCATATATGTATAAAGTAGACCATACCCTCAAAGGATGGCTACTCTCTTGTATTATGGCATCGAAGGTTTCCCACATTTATCACTTTATATTTAATTAGCATCCCGAGAAAGCTTCCCATATTGATCAAATTAATTCTTAAAAACTTCCCGCATTGATCAGTTTGTTATTTCCCCTACCTAGAGTTGGGGAATAGATTTAGGGAACACCACTCATGGAGAACCCTCTTCCCACATACAAGTTGCATCACAAATCCATTTTTCATGTCGACATTAGGTTTTACAATTTAATTCCATCCTTTTTTTCTCAAGATTTTTGATATAGCTAACTATCGTTGGTTATATGCTAACATCTGCTTCGGTCACATGTGCCTCACATTCCTTGATCACCCTCTTGTTTACCTCCAATGTGATTGGAGGCATATTTTCCTCATGTGCTCCTCGATATGACGTAACATCATTCATACCCTTTGGTCACATCCAATCTTATCTTATCTCATTTCATATATTATCTCATCTATCATTTGATTATGCCTTTTTTATCTCATCAAATCTTATCCAATCTATCTCATCCTAAGTCCACTTTTATGGCCATCTTTGAGCATTATATCATGCATTTTCCTATCTCTCCTTTTTTGGCCATCTTCATGCTCTTTTAGGGCACCATTTCATCATTTAATCTACACACGAAGTCCACCTTTGTGGCCATACTTATTCCCCTTGGGGCATTTTATTTCACCATTTGTTTCCCTTTTTCCTTTATGGCCATACTTACTCCCCTTGGGGCATATTATTTCACCACCATTTTTCACTTTTCCCTCTAGGCCATTTTTCATGTCCTATACTGGGCACCATTATTTTCATCCCCGTCTCTTGCGGATGCATACCCTTTTCGCTCGATTCCTCATGTACGAAGGATTTTACATAATTTTTACATTTAGTTGTGCATGGTTTGATGTTTTCTTATGACCCATTGGTCATCTCGACTCACATCCATTCGAGAGGTTTCCCGTTGGATTCTCTCCATTTCACAAGATTTTTGCCCACTCACTGTCCTATAGAACATTGTCATCATCTCCATTGATACCACCCTATGTCCCCTACCCATGTGATATTGAAGTCACCGCCATATTTTTTATTGTTATTGTGATCCTTTTTTCTTGGGGCATCTTGCCTTGCATTATCCTTTTACCCATTTTTCTTCACCCACCCGCCCTTCATCATCTACCTTTTTCAAACACGTCATCGATTCCCCTTGGCGTTATCGATCCCTCGTTTGAGGGGATCTCATCATCAACCTTTCATCAATCCTCATCCTACTCTTTGTCTCTCATCATTTTTGTCTCATGGCTTGCTAGCACAAACCACTCGACAAAAGGGGGCAAATGTAGACACCTAAATTTGGTATCTCTACCCTTGTCTGCTCACATGCACATATTTCACCATGGTCTTAGCTTGAATCCCTTAATTTAATTCATGCCCTTAATATTGATTTAATTAAAATCCCATCACCTTTAATACTTATAATCATTAATTGATTAATATTAATTAATTAATTAATTAATATTCATTATGCCCTAATGGACATTCCCTTTTGGATGCTTTTATCCTAAATCTACATCCCTATGTTTTTTCCTATCTTTTATCCTACCTATATGTATCCTCCAACTACCCATGACACATCCTTAAATATCCTATTCCCGCCTATAAGCTTTAAAGTGCTTTTCCCATCCTTAAAAACTGAAATCTCAATTAAAACAAAAATCAGCCCCATTGGGGAAAGTTTCCCCATAATCGGTGGTGACCCGACCTAGTCGTCCAACCCTATAAGACTGATTTATTCCCTTTCCAAAACAAACACATAAACACACAGTGTAACCAAAAACAATGATTTTTCTTACATTCTACAAATCCATATTCAAACAGAAAGCGCGCAAAGAATCAAAGTGCCAACCTTCTTACAGTCCTTGGAAGCTTGTTTTGATCAACCACTTGACTTCGAGAGGTTTACACTAATTTTTTGTATTATCTTATATTATTTCTATCATTATCTTGTTAGATCTAACTTTTGTAGGTTCGGAAGAACTCGATCTTTATTACTAGCTTTTCTTCCATCCTTTTTGCTTGCAGTTACTTTTCGATCTATCTACTCTCTGCCTTATTATATCCTCGCTACATTTCGTAAACCCAAGGTTCTATTTGTCAATTAATCCTTCTTTACCTTTGTTTTTTTCATTTTCTCTCGCTTTCCATCCCGTAAACTCTTATGCGGGTCATCCCCATCATCCACAAGCCTTATGTTACTCCCAGTTGCACTTAGACCTCTACAGGTCTAAATATTCACATTGTTATCCAAATCCACTCACTCAGGTCATCGTCGACCTACCTCTATGTATTATGGGTTTCCGTTAACCCACTAGGTAAGTTTTATTTCAAGTTAATTTTAGATCAAATTTTTATATGCCTTACATTTTTGCATTTTCGCTTTCTATGTGCCTTAGATTCTGCATATTATCATTGTTTTATCCTATTTTATCAAAACATGGGGGTTGACATCCACCAAGGAAGTTAATGCTTCTTGATCTGACTTTTTAGGAAACCCCCATCTATCATCTAATTTGTTTGTCTTATTGTCCTTGTTTTGGAGGTCATCAACTTGTTACAATGAGGATCAATCATTTTGTGCCCGTTCATCCATATCACACATTTGAGGTACCATAAACCCTCCATTTTCTGATTTGTTTAGCTTTCTTTAGTAGCTAACATCATTAATTTGAAACGAATGAGAAAATTACAACAACAATAACTTCAACAATAAAAAGAAGAATAAAAATTAGAATCATGCTAAAAATCAAGCTAATAATGTTGAACAAACTATTGCTCTTTATATTACTCTCTCAACCTCTAATGACAATGAATGGATCCTAGATAGTGGTTCCTCTAAGCACATGACCTATATTCATGAAATTCTTTCAGATGTTGTGGAATTTCATGAAAATATATATCTAGGTGATAATTTTTTCATTAAGTCTGAAAGTTGTGGAAATGTTAAGTTAGAAAATGGAACTATTATAAATGTTTTATTTGTTTATAACTTAAAGAAGAACCTTATAGCTTGTTCGCAATTAAATAGAGAAAATTGTAAATTTGTTTTATTTAAAGATAAATTGTATCTGAATAATAAGCTTAGTAAAATTATTGTTGTTGGTTTATAGAAAATTGGTTTATAGAAAAATGGTTTGTACATCTTTGATGGATTTCTTGTTGAAATTTATTTTAATTCCTCTTCTTATAATGATGTTCAATTGTGGCATGAAAGGCTTGGACATGTGAACTTTAAGAGTTTGTATGAAATGTCACGTCTTAATATTTTGATAAGTCTCCCTAAGATGAAATAAAACCATGGATCTTGTGAAAGTTACTTGTGTGGTAAGCAACATGTTGAACCATTTCACAAACATCATGAGTCTAATTCCTCTAACTTGTTTGAGTTAATCCATAGTGATGTAAGAGGTCCTTTGGAAGTTCCCTCTCTTGGTGGATCCTTATATGTTGTAAGTTTCATTGATGAATTTTTTACAATGACTTGGTCATATTATATTAAGAAAATTTTTGATGATCTATATAATTTTCAAGAGTTTAAAGCCTTGGTTGAGAACATGGCTAATCTAAAAACTAAATGGATAAGAACTGATAATGGAGTTGAATATGTGAATAAGAAGTTAGATGATAATTTTTTGTTTTTTGGAATGTAGAGATATTTAACAACTCCATATTCCCCACATCAAAATGGCATAGTTGAAAGGAAGAATAGAACCATAATAGAAATGGACAGGACTATGCTACATGTTTCCAATATGCCTAAGTTTCTATGGGATAAATCCATGAACATTGTTTTTCACGTTCTAAATAGGGCTCCTACTAAGGCCTTACATCAAACTACACCTCACAAAGTATGGACCAAACACAAACATGATATCTATTTTTTAAAGATATTTACTAGTCTTGTTTCCTTTCTCATTCCTAAAGTCAAAAGATAGAAACTTAATCCTACCTCCTACTCTTGCATCTTTGTTGGGTATGGTGGTCACACAAAAATATTAAGAGTATATGATCCATCCAAACATGAAATCATATAAAATAGGAATGTTCATGTTCTTAAAAACCATTTTTGCTTCTTCCTCTATTTTTCATGAGTCTAATATTCTAGCGATTGATAACCCTTCTCTAGATAATATGGAAACAAAATTCTAAGAGGATGAGAATCCTTTTTAGATATGATGGATGTGGATATTGAGGGGGAGTCTTCTCAATCTATGTCTCAGTCTAGAATTCCTAAATGGGCTCAAAATATGGTTTCTAATTCTCAGCCTAATAATCTAAGAAAGATGACCCGCAATCAACATTCTTATCATGCCTTATCAACTTTGTATGAGGTTGAACCTCAATCCTTTGAAGAATCCAACCTAGATGAAAGGTTTATTGAATTTATGGAAGCTAAATACAATTCTCTAATCAAGAATAAAACTTGGGAATTACTTCCTCTTCCTCCTAAAATAAGCATTATAGGATCTAGATGGTTTAGATGGTTGTATAAAATCAAGTATAACTCATTGGTAAGATAGAAAAGTTCAAGGAAAGATTAGTAGTTAGAAGTTTTACTCAGAAACTTTGTTTAGCCTATGTTGAAACATTTTCTTTTTTTTCCAAAATGAGTACTATTATAATTCTTATAATTTAGTTGCTCAACATAGATGGGAGATTCACCAAATGGATGTTAAGAATGCTTTAAATGGTGATTTGAAAGAAGAAATTTACATGCATCAACCTAAAGTATTTGAAGAACATGGTAAGGAATTATTTGTGAGTAAGCTTAAAAATATTTGTATGGTCTTAAACAAGCTCCTAGAGCTTGATATGCTAAGATAAATAGTTTTTTTCAAGATCTTGGTTTTAAAAACTATTTTGTTGACAATGATTTGTTTGTAAAATATGAAAATAATCATGTTATCATTATTATCTTATATGTTGATGATCTCTTGATTACTAGTAGTGATAAGAATATAATTTTTAAAATCAAAGAGAAGTTAAGACAACATTTTGAAATGACTAATTTAGGATTATTGAATCATTTTTAGGCATGGTTATTTTTCAAAATCAAAAATCTATTTATTGCATCTCAAACATAGTATGCTTTTATCCTACTTTAAATATTTAACATGATTGATTGTAATTTTGTCTCTATTCCTATGGAAGTTGGTGTTAAATTAGATCCAAAACCTGTTTGTGATAAATTTAATCCTATTGTATATAGACAACTTGGTAGTTTTATTTTTTTAACTATCACTAAGCCTGATATATCCTACGTAGTTGGACTTTTTTCTAGATTCATGTAGGATCCTTATGAGGACCAAGGGAAAATGGAAACAATGATTCTAAGATATATCAAAGGTACAATCAATTATGGTTTATAGTATTCTAGTAATTATGCAAATTTACTTAGATATTGTGATTCTAATCATGATGGTGACATTATGAATGGAAAATCTACTTCTGGATATGTTTTCAAGTTGGGTATAGGTGCAATCACTTAGAGTAGTAAGAAGTAACCAATAATATCTATCTCTTCTATTGAATTAGAGTATAGAAGTGTTATGGAAGAAGAAAAGGAAACTATGTTGCTAAAAAGACTATTTTATGAACTTCATATGGGCATCAAAGGAAGTAGTCTTCTTTTATGTGACATATAAAGTTACATTGATCTTGCAAATAATCTAGTTTAATATTAAATAATAAAGTATATTGAAATACATATGCACTTTATTCGGAAAAAGTTCTAAATGGTGACATTGATCTCAAGTTTTTTTCTACTAAAGATCAAGTAGCAAATATTTTTAAAAATCCATTGGGTTTTACAAAGTTCTAAAATATCATGCCATGTTAGGCCTTTCATAATTTATCTCAAATGATCATGTGGATGACTTTGATCTCCACCTCTAAATAAGATGAGCTCACAATGTATTAGAATTTGACTCAAATGATCATGTAGATGACATTGGTATTTTCCTCTTAATTAAATGAGTGTATGGCCTTTCAGAGTTACCCTTAAGGGGAATGAGCATGTCAATGCCACCTCTTATTGGCCTGATTATGCTTGATGTAAACTCCCTAGACTATTTCCATTATTTTTAAGTAAATAATCACATCATGTGATTTTACTTGTAATACAATGAAGCTTTAGATATAATATATTCTTGTGTTATAAAAGACTTCATATTTCTATGTAAGACTTCATACTTAATCACTTTATCTTAATAATTTTGTTTGTTCTTGTGTACTACGGATTTTTTTAGAATCCATGTAATATTAGCTTTGTATCATGAATTTTCTAAAAATTCACGAAACACTATGCGGTGTATTACATCTTTTCCAAAATTTTGAAGCACTACAACTTTGTATCGTGGAATTTTTTTCTTAAAACTTTTGGGACATTAAAATCTCTATGTTATGGATGTTTCAAAATCTATGGAATGCTACGCCTTATACCACAAATTTTCCACATAGTTCTTATGTTTTTCTTAAAACTTTTGGGACATTAAAATCTATGTGTTATGGATGTTTCAAAATCTATGGAATGTTATGCCTTATACCACAAATATGCTCTCTCTCTCTCTCTCTCTCTCTCTCTCTCTCTCTCTCTCTCTCTCTCTCTCTCTCTCTCTCTCTCTCTCTCTCTCTCTCTCTCTCTCTCTCTCTCTCTCTCTCTCTCTCTCTCTCTCTCTCTCTCTCTCTCTCTCTCTCTCTCTCTCTCTCTCTCTCTCTCTCTCTCTCTCTCTCTCTCTCTCTCTCTCTCTCTCTCTCTCTCTCTCTCTCTCTCTCTCTCTCTCTCTCTCTCTCTCTCTCTCTCTCTTGACTATTTGACATATTTTCCTAGTTCTAGACTAGGTAGTTACCCAAATATACAACACATTTTATGGGTTCAATGTGATTGATGAGGGAAAAAAACTTACCCAAAACCCCGCCTTTGATTTTCTATTATTTATCATATGCCTTAGGACCATTAGTACCATTTCTACCTAGTAGTTTCTTTTTCAATAATATCCTATTTTGAATAGTAAAAAATAATACAATATTACGAAAATACAATATCATGACCTACACATGAAATATTTCTTCATTACATAGGTTTGAGCCTTATGATCATGTGGATATAGCACTCTACACTCATTTCGCACTTATTCTTCAATGCATAAATCAAGCGATTACAACACATGGACATCACACACCTTATGTCTCCTACGGTTTAACACCCTAGCAACATGTCTACATAATGGGGCATATTACACACTAAGCCTACTTTTATCATATATTTAACACATTAAATATTCTTAAAACATTCTATTTCAAGGGATACCTACCACATTAGGGTATAACTATACCAAGGAGTCTACAAAGCTCGCTTATAAGAATTATATTTTTATAAACTAATTTGTTGTGAGTATGAGAATATAAGACTTATTTATAAGGTGCCTAACTACAAGTTGATTGTAACCGGTTGTAACTACATCAATTGTTTTGTAACTATTTCTTTTATAATAAATAGATGGACACACACTCAAAATGTGTGCAATCTGACTTCTCTTTATTTCTTCCTTGTATACATCTTCTAACAGTGGTATCAGAGCAAGGGCAAGCGAGGAAAGAGAGAAAGGTAGAAAATCTGCCACATTAGGGCACGAAATCTGAAGCGTAAGGAGAAAAATGAACACATTTTCGTTTATGATTTTTGACAGAGATCTAGGGCATTTCAAAGTGGAGGACACAGTCACATTTTTTTACAAGACAAATTCATTTTCGTGAAAGCAGAGAACGTAATCGTGAATCAGAAGAATACACTCACGTTTTTTCAAAAAAAAAAAATACAAAGTCACGAAAATACAGTCGCGAATGGCACGTTTTTCAGGAAATTAACAGTATTTTCGAGCATAAAAATACAGTCGCGAATGGCACGTTTTTTAGGAAAATAATAGTATTTTCGAGCACAAAGTAAGACGTGAATAGAGTCATGATTCACAAACATTTGAAGGCCATTACAGTCAGATTTTGAGCCAAAAATAGTCACGAATTGGAAGGGCACAAACATTTTCCACAGACATAAGGTAGAAAAAGACGTGAAGCGAAAAAGACTACTCGCACTAGGCACGGAACTGTGCAACTGGTATTTTATTTTATTTTATTTATTCATTTCCAAAATATGTAGTTGTATTTATTCTATTTTATTAAAATGGAAATGCCCATAGAAAAATATTCTGGTCTAAATTTTCATACATGGAGAGTGAAAATACAAATGCAACTTATGAATAAAAATTTGTGGGGCATTGAACGGAAAGAGATAAAGACTCTACCGATGCATCAAAATTGTTAGAATGGCAAAGCAGAGATGATAGAGTGAAAGCTAGTATTTGCCTTGCTCTCTCTGACTCTGAACTTCATCATGTAGACCTAAACAAATCATCGAAGGAAATTTGGGATACTCTAAATAAATTATTTGGAGTGAAAGCAGTCAATGCCAAATTTTCCCTAAAACTTCAGTTATATAGGTTCAAAATGGATGAAGGAGTCTCTATGTCAAGCCACATCAATAATCTAAGGTCCTTGATCAGACAACTACCAGAAGTGAAAGCTGCAATTGAGGATGAGGATGCCAAAGCTATCCTATTAAATATTCTGTCTTCAAAATATAGCAATGTAGTTTTTACCCTCAGTCAAATTCAATCTCAATCTCTGGAAGATATGATAAAGAGCTCTTCTAGCTGAGGAAAAATGAACCACAAAGGATGCAGAAGGTCATTCCCAGTAAGAAAGTGTATTCTATTCTAGAACCAGACAATATCGTAGAAGATCAGATAAAGATAAATCAGAGATTGAATGTCATTATTGTAAGAAAATAGGTCACATAGCATGGGATTTCCATGTTCGAGCCAATGATGTGCTCAATGGTAAATTCATATCAAATACAGCCAATATAGCCATGCTTGAAGACCCACCGGATGTAGAAGGTAGTGAGGACAAGTGACGAATACGCGCTATAAAGATGCTCTAAAATTTGAAAGCAAGAAAGGATACAGGGTAGATGAAGCTTGGTATGGATGGTTACTCAGATAGTTCGAGAGACTGTGGATCTTGGGAATTATACCCTCACGAGGGTCATGAGACAACTTGATGGAGCTTGTGGATGGCTCAGTATGGATGTTTGTCCAATAATTTGAGATATCTGTGATTTAGGAGTTCGGGGAGGTGGAATCTAGGAACTCGTGAATTCAGCTAGGGAGCTACACCTTTACGAAGGTCACGAAGTAGCTTGATGGAGCCGTACCTTATCATAGCATTGCTTTCAAAGTGAAAGTGTTTGAAGATAGCATAGTTTTGTTTTGTTAGATTGTTTATTTTTGCTTTATGTAGAATAAGTCTTAAGAAGGGGTATGAGAATATAAGACTTATTTATAAGGTACCTAACTACAAGTTGGTCAGAATCGGTCAGAACTACATTAACCATTTTGTAACTATTTCTTTTATGATAAATATATGAACACACAGTCTCAAATGTGTGTAATTTGACTTCTCTTTATATCTTCCTTGTATACATCTTCTAATAGTGAGAATTACACCATTATTTTCTATCTAACAAGACGTCACCCCTTAATATACGTGTTATATCGAATTTATTTGATGATCATTTTTATAATTATAGCCATTAATCAAACCATGCTCTATGATTACTTGCATTTATCACTTATTGTTCATGTTTCTTTACTACATACTTCTATATTAGTTTAGTATTATTGCCTCGGGCTTCTTTTTGGATATTTGACATTATTTATTATACTCTTTATTTCCATTATAAATTTTATGTTTCTTTATATTGCATTACTTGACTACTTTAGGCACTTTTATATTTCACGATATTGATTTCTTTGTGCATTTGTATGTTACATGTTCTCAACGATTTATGATATTGATTAATAGTTTGCTTTGTACACTTTTTTGTTATAAACTTTGATGGCTTCTCTATATTATGTGAATTGACTACTCTGTGTTTATGTGCTACATACTCATATTGTTATTTGATATTGACTATTTTTTTAGTTCTGTACTTTTGGGATTCTATTCTTTGACTATTATGTGATATTTTCTATTCTCACTACTCTATGCACTTGTTTGGTTGTATGTTTTGAATACTATGTGACATCGTCTACCCCGACTACTATATGATCATGTGTGATTGTATACTTTTACTATTATGTGATTTATTCTTCTTTGACTACTTTAGGAACTTGTATGAGTTGTGATACAATCTACTCTATTTACACCATACATTTGTATATTGTATGTTATTTGTTGTGTTTACTCTATATGCTTGTATTCTCTACGTTCTATTTTCTCTATGAGCTTGTATGTTCTATGTTTTATTTTCTATATTCACTTGTATTATTTATGCTTTGTTTCTTATATATATTGTCAATTTCCATGATCTTTTATTACTTTTCTATTTTATGATCTCTTATTGGGTACATAGTACCCTCTTACTTCTTGGACATATTATTTGTTATATATTAGATAAAATCAAATATTATATGACATATTGCTTATCTTTTTAGAGTTATTGTCATTAGATAGACATTATTATGACATAATTTTCTTAGGAAATCCATTTTGTATACACACATTATTAATGACATACATTTATTTTAACCCACATGTGAATTTTTAGCACACTTTCTTAAGCACACTTTACTTTATTACATTTATTTTTTTATTAATGGTGAAAAAGGGTTAAGGGGACCCTACCCCAATACATATGGAGATAAAGATATTGCACTAAAGAAACAAGTAGATCCAGCCTCTTCCAGCGGCACAACAAGGAAACAAATAACAAAGAAAATAGAAAAACTTAACCAAGAGATCCCTTCCCATGGGATCTTAACTTCCTTTTAAAGGCGTCATTTACAATTTTCCCTTTCTTCTTTTGACTCACTGTAGTCCAGCCCTTTTTGATATTTGGATCTTCATTTTCATTTCTATGAACCGGTATTTCAAAGTCCTCTTTCTCCATAGGAACTATTATCCAAAATTCACCCCCTCAAGGTAATTTTGATAACATGCATCAGATTATTCAATCCCAAGAAAGTATATTGATTCAAGGCAAAAAATCGTGTTTCTGGGGTCCCCTCGGCTTCTTTTTAACTCTCCCATCCAAGAAGGAATCCCAACAGGTTGAAAAAATGGAAAAAAGGAAAAACAAGGTTGCAAGACTGTTTTGAGGCATTTCGGGTCCGAAGGGCTCGAGTCGTACCAGTTTGGGTTGAACTGAGGTTCGTCGTACCAAGCTTGGGGCCCAAAAATGAAGAAAATTGGCTAAGTCCTAGTCTAGGCGGTCTGCGGGATAGTTGGAACGTCGGGACGCGTGGGAGGTGAAAAGCGAATCAGCCGAAAGAGGGAAAAAATTGCCTAAGTCTTGTTTCGTGTGGTCTGGGACATCTGGGCCAAAAGTACGGGCAAGACACGGATCGACTGTTTGGCGCAAGTCGGTCCATTTCGGGTGGTTCGGAGATATTTGTCCCAGACGGTCTGGGACATCCGGGCCAAAAGTACACGGAGGATGCGAACCAGGCTGATTCAGCCGAAACAGGGGACTTTCATCTGGGACAGTTGGGCCAAAAGTACGCGTGGGACGCAGGAAAGCCGAAAGAGCCGCCAACGAATGGAATCTCGCCACGTGTCTTCACCTCAAACAGGAACAAGGAAGCCCGAATCGGCCGAAGCAGAAGATTTTTGTTTGGGACATTCAGGACAAAGGTACGCGCGGGACGCGAGGGACGCGAAAAGCTGAAATGGCCGACAGCAAAGAAGAAAAGTCAACATTTGACCCATGAAACTTCAAACGGCCATAACTTTTGACTCCAAGCTCCGATTTTCATAAAATTGGACTTTCTGGAACGAGCACGATGTCCTCTACGCCACAAAACTGGATTTCTTATTTTTAATGAGGGTAGATATATTTAATTAAGAGAAACATATTCGGCTCCAGTCAGTTAATGCTCATTCCCATCAAATGACAGAAAACGCCTGTCATACCCAAAATAGCTGTCCGCACTCAGAAGGCCATAACTTTTGTATTTCTCAACGAAATCACACAAAATTGGTACCGTTGGAATCATGGCTCCAATCCCAATGCACAGAAATCAAGAAATTCTAGATTTGATGAGAAATTGGTCAAGATTTTTTAGAAAACGTGGCTGGGTTCATAACAGTGTTTCATTTGGTGGTTGGGAGTACAATTAAGAGGCATGGTCATCATTCTTTCTCTACTGCAGCACCTGGGATAGTATGGGGAGCCTTTTACAAGTAATATATAATCATTTTACTCCATTTAATACCTCTTACAAGTGGTTGAAGGACAGATTTCAGGATTTTTATTTTTCCCTTTCTTTCTCTTCTCATTTTTCTATAAATTGGGGTGTTGGGCTCATTGTAAAGGGAGAGTTTTTAGATAGCAAAGCTCACAAAATTGCTTTGTGAAGCCAATGTGCTGCAGGCCCTTTTAGTGGACTCCTTGCATGGTGATCCAGGCCCTTATCCTGTAATAGATTGAACTGTGCATATCATGAAGCAATAAAATATCAGTTTGTGGATATATCTTCCCTCTTTGTGTTTTCTCTGCATTCTTCTTGCCCCTTTAATCTTTCTACAAGAATATTGTGTCTATTATTATGTTCTTGCAAGGATCCATTATCATTGTGTATGCTTGGAATATCGTTGTGAATGCATTTGGCTAGATTATGGAGAATTGTCATCACCTCTTCTAGTGTGCACTTTGCCTCTGTATTTCACGCATTTGGAGACTACTCTCACTCCCTCATTTTTGGTGTATCACCGCTTTAGTGTAGGCTTTCATTTTATGCATTCTCTCTCCCCGGTCTCTTAGAAATTTAGATTAAAATAGTTATTTTCCCCGCATCGAGTAGATTGTGGCGGTGTAGTTTAGGAGCAAGAACTAGCTTTCTCTGGAGGTCTATCTCAAGTAGCAAGTCCCACAACTTGGAGATAGTACCCATGTTATCCAATCACACCGTGAGTTCAAGTATATGCACTTGTATAAACCATAGAAGGGTGCTGTGATTTGGTGATAACAGAACTTGGAGATCTGTTGAAACTAAAGTTGGAGAGTTTCCATCAAGTGAAGTAGAAGAAATATGAGGAGTAGGCTCCTCGTTCTTAGAGACTGAATCATCCTCACTCTCTAAATCCACCTCTGAATCACTATCCAATGGACCTTTAACAACCAACTGACAAGGGTCGAATTCTTCCACCACGAATTTCTACTCTTGACAGGTTTCCTCACAACCTGACAATCTGAAGCTAAGTGTCTCGAGAGAGAAACAAGTTCTACATCTGAAGGGAAACCCTTCATAGTCTAAATTCTGAATCCAAATCCTGTCCTCCACTTTGAGCTCAATTGATGTAGGGAAATCTACATAAATATTCAATTCCACCAATATACGGGCATATGAGGTGTAGTCATAGGCCGAAGTCCTTGGGTCAATAGCCAGACATTTACCCAAAGTATTCCCAATTGACAGCAAATAGTTCTCACTCCAAAACTGGAGGGGAAAATTTGGTAAATGGACCCAAATAGGCTTAACATAGAAAGTTTCAGTCATCGGGTTAAAGAGAGGGAACCAAGGTTTCATTAGCAAAAAATGGGATTGAAAATCCCAAACTTTACCAAAAATCTCATCCTTATCGGTGTTTCAACAAAAACAATAATGAAGAAACCCTTGGATTGAGGGTAAATGTCTAATTTACCTGACATGAGAGGCCTCCAGTGAGTTGAGATCCAATCATGCAATGTCAGGAGCCCAGGGCATAAATTGTTAAATCTGCATATCAATCCATTTTGCTTGAAATAAGTCTCGATTTCAAAACCTCTGCACCAAAGCGTACAATAGGAGGATTCTTTACAAAATCCATAGGCTTAGAAGGGGTAGATCTAGCAATATCCGTAAAAACTATTTTTCCCCCTTTGAGACAGGGTCAATTTCCTTGTTTGCAGCCAGATTTAACAACACATGCTCCCCAAAACTGCCAGATACAGGGGAAGATGATCTCACACATTCTCGAGCATGGCCTACGAATAGAACCTTTCCTAGAGCAACCGATCCACCACATTTTGTGCCAGAAAATCCTTCATGTCTAGCATTGACATCCTCCTTTCCAGTGCCAACTCCATCCTTTTCGGCCCTAGGGTTAGGGCAAAAACGTGAAACGCATTTTCCGACTCCATATCAACAATTTGAGTTGATTATAGCTTTAATTGCACTTTATTACATTTATGGATCTAGACATAGTAGTTGATTTACACTATGTTTCATTACTTGATTTAATTTAATTTGAATTAAATTTAGGTAGTTTTGAGTCACTTATTGCATAAATGATGTGTAAATGTTGAAATAAAGAAATTATGCAAGCAATCTAAGATATAATATTTGAAACCCTAAGAAAAGAAGAAGGAGAGAGGACTTAGTTGATTTACGCTTGATTTGAAACTGATCTCGACTCGGGAAAAGTGGTGAACATATTAGACAGAGTTTTTCAAATGTTATATGTAAATTTTAGACTACATGAATGATGTCGGACACAGCACCCACGGTAGGATAGGGCCGCCGGGCACTAAAGGCCACTTTTGGGTACATGTGATCGCATAGATGCTTAGAATATGGTTTTCGCTATCTCGCAATTACTCTATGTTGATCTCTTGGTAGTCACACAATGATCACCGAGGGTTCCCGATACCTACAAAATAGAATTTCACCTACAAAAACCCACAAACCGCATCAAACCTAAAAAGAAAGATGCAATATAGGGAGTCGAACTAACCCTTACAATCACCCCGAGAGTGAACTTACTACCAAGTGCTACACTACATCTCAGACTCTATGTAGTTATGGTGAGTGTGTGTAGAAATGATGCCCTAGGATGCCCTCAAGTAAGTTGCACTCTATAGCGGGTTATAACTAAATGTAGAAATGTAGTACAATGTGTTGATGAAATAAAATGAACTTCCCCTTCCTATGAAGCATATGTAGAGTTGATACATCCCTTTTCCTTTGAATGATTTCTATATGGATTCCTTTAGAGTGTTTTAGGTGCCTTTGGAATGTAAGCTTAGGTGATGATAGTAATGCTTAGTGTTTGGTCTTTAATTTTGAACACATAACTATGTATTTATATGATTCCCTAGTTTGAATTTCATAATTGAAAACTGGAAAGTTGACCCATAAGTGAAAAATATTCCCAAAAGATAAAACAAACCCAAAAGGAGCGAGTAAGGTGAAAAGGGTCGGGGCGCCCGGAGGGGACAGGATCGCATGGTCGTTGTTATCTTGGCTGGGTGTTGGTGTCCGAGGCCATGAAAGATAAATTATCAAAATCCCGACCGGCCAGTAGGGTGTGCAAAACCAAATAGAAAACAAGAAATAAAGGAAAGAGGCCAAAGATATTCATTAATTACTATTTTTCTTTCTTATGAATGATAGTATGTGTTTAGGACCTAGAAATGTACCCAAGTGTGTAATTTTATGTCTACAATTAATTGATCACAACACATTTCTTCTTACAAATTAGCTCCTAGCACATTGATTGATCTATACCATTGTTTATAACACATTCCTCAAAGCAACTTGATTATTACATTCCTAGCTCTAGTCTCATTTGGTTATTACACTTTACGATTATATAATTTCTCATTACATATTTCTCATGATAATTTCATTGTTACATACCTGGTTATAGGCCCATTTCTCATTACACTCTTACAAATATATCATTGTTTCTTAAATATTTATTCATAATATTTCTTATTATATAATTTCCTAGGAATAATGGTTGAGAACACACTTGTTTTAACATAAATGAGTTGAAAACTAACATTTTTAAAGTCGTTCATATCTTTTCATTTATGTCTAGTTATGATGGACCTATCATGTCATGTTATAGGTCACTATGGGTCCATTAGGTATAGATGCATGTGTTGTTTTCATACTATTATTTTAATCAATGTGTTTTCCAAAATAAACTCTTTGACATATTTGAGGAAACTAGAACACGTATCTCCTATTTTCTCATGATTTGTAGATTTCACATAATTTTTGAGTGGTTTAAGGGGTTTGTAGAGCTCCAAATGGTGCATGCATGGTTATTTTGGTGAATTTTATCTCTCAATTACATCTACATTCATTCTTAGGTTCCCTCATTTCTTCACAACTCTCTTTCATCATTTCCACATTAAACAGAGGCTTTTCATAGGGTTCATTGTGATATTGGCCAGTTTGTTATCCTTGTACAATCAATATAGTCTTGTATTTTTTGAGCTCCTTTTTAGCCTTAACAATTTTTTCAATCATTTTGGGAATTTTTTAGAGGTTGAATATCATTTTAGGCAAATTAAGAGTTCACAATTCATTGCATCGGGTTTTATGGTGTTTTTAACACATTAAGGTTTAGGAGAAACCTTGTAGAAATCTATTTTCTCACCCCTATTTTAGTGTTCTATGCTTAGGTTTTAACTATGGTGTTCACCTTTATTTTTACACTTGGACTATTATCCCACATTCACAAGGAGAGGAAGAGTGGTTAGGTTTAAATATAAAATCACTTCATTAGTGTGTGTGGAGCAAAGGTTCTACATACTTGACTTTTTACTAAGCACAATGTGGAAAAAATCAACAAAGGAATGGGTTGAGATTAGTAGGGATCGTGTCATAAGAAATCCCTAAAACTCAAGGTCTCGTGTTGGATGGAAACAAAATTTTAAAAATTAGTTACGTCACAAGAAAAGGTGATGCCCCTTTGTCTATTAAATAGTGACACATGTCCCAAGCTGAAAGTTGTGATTGGTACATGTGGACCAAATATGGGAAGTCATGTTCCTAGGAAATTTTGGCTAGGGTTCAAGATACCCCACTATCATTTGGGGTATTAAATCCTATGAATTATGTCACGTAGACTCAATCATGAGGCATGAACAAGATTAATTTTGGGCCTAGATAGGAGATAAAAATCACACAAAACCAAAGAGCCAAGAATGGGGACTTAAAGCATAAATTGGGTCATAAAATGGAACCATGTAGATAAATGACAAGCCATCTACCCTCATAGTGCCAAAAATAGTTCCTAGGGAAATGGAAATCCAATGAATTTGAGACAACCTATTGGGTTTAAATTCATAGCCTCCTAGTAGTCATGTGCATTTGAAGAAATAAAAGAGAATGTAGAAAATGAAAATGTGACACATGACCCAATGAATAAAATTGGATAGGTCATATATATATATTAAAACCAAATTTTGTGATCTTTAATCTTTAATGGTGAAAAACTAGTAGAGGCAAATTCAAATGGCCATATCTTTTGACTACAACCACCAAATCAAACAAAATTGGCCTCATTGGAAAGATCTTGGGAAATTGTATTAGTTGGGAAACATTTTGATTCTTTGGTCTCTATGAGTTTCAATCATTTTGCATTAAAATATACCATAAATTATTTTCACATAGATATATATTTAAGGTGGATTCATAGCCGATTGAGTTCATATATTGAGCCAAACATCTTATTTACAAAATATTTTCTACTCTACACCATCACACCACCCATTTTTAAATATTTTAGATATAACCCTCATTATATCGAGGATTTGGTAGTTAGGAGTTAGATTCAGGGGTTTAATGTTTGCAACCACATTTTGGCACATTTTTAGGCTCCAAGAATTCAATTTTTCCCTCTTCATCTCTCCTTATCTTCTCTATATCTCTATATAATCAAAATGATTTTCATTGTAAATGTTACTCTCCTCTCAAATGTAAGGATACTCTATTTTTATAGTTAAATATTTATAAGTGGGTATCCCTTGTTTCTCATTCATGTAGAATTTCTAGTGTCATTCCCACTAAAGTATCAAATTGTGTAACTTCATACGACATATAACATTAAATGTGGCCTATATCAGCCCTTCAACATTGTGTTTTGTTATCTTACCTTATATTTCCTTGTATATATAGTGTGTTTGGATCTTGTGTGTAGGATTGTGATTTAATGTATTATCAAGATCATCTAAAAGTGACCCCAATTTCTCTAGTGCATCATAAACTTTTTCTATTTTCCCCATTATCCTCATGCGAGTTTTAGATTAGGAATTATCATAATTTTAGTGTAGACATCAATGTATTTTAGTGCAAGAGCCAATTTTTTCTGGAGAAAATATTCTTAGATTCCCAAGGTAACATGTTATAGAATCATTTCCATATGATTTCTAGTTTTGTTAGGGTAAATACATTTCCCGATAAAAAGTGTGTCTAGCATGCATAGTGGGACCAATCTTTCTTGAACTCGAGAAAGGTTCATTTTAGTGCAAGAATCCCTACTTTTCTACTAATTTATGGTTTGATATTAGTTACTTTTCTTTTTATTAATTCAAATCACTTAGTGACTCATGTTCATTTTTATAGATTCAAATGTAAGCCATTATATATGAGAAGTACTTGAATGAGGGGAAGCATCCCCGAGGTTTAAAACCCTTTAGTTCTTTGTAGTATCAGCAAGAAGGATGAGAAAACCAATTCAAAGACCTATATCCCCTCTCTCAAGACATAATCCACACCCCCACCTAATCACTTCCCTCATATTCCTCTAAGAATCCTCTAACCACTAATTTTCATGGATTTACAAATAAATTACCAAATCAGTAGCATTCAATAGAGGTAGTAATCTAGTATTAGCCACCTGAAATGATATCCCAACCTCATCTTTGAAGATTATTCTATATTTTAATGGTGAAACTTTTCAAAACCATACAAAGCATATCAAATATGTTTCCAACATTTGTAATCTTCACCACGTGACCCAATATGACTTTTTTGCTAGGATTATAGTCTTCTCTTTTAAGGGGAAATATTTGAAATGGTACAAATGGTTTCACTCTAACTCCATACATGAATGGGAAGAACTTAGAGAGTGTTTGTACAACCATTCTCAAGAAAGAGGTGGTAATTTTTCATTAAAGGAGTATCTTACAGCCATCAAGATGGAACCTACTAAGTTATTACTAACTTTAGCTATAAATTCTAAAAGACATGGGATAGAATCCTACCCTTTTTAGGCCATCACCTCATATTGTATTCCTCTAATATCTTAAAGCCTTAAATTTTGATATGGTTGTTATGATTCATTCTTTAGGGGAACAATACTTTTATATACTTATGAAACCTCTTTTATAGCTGAGAATAGTCTCATTTAAGAAAGAAACTTTTCCCAAGACCCTAATGCCTCTTTTCCCTCAATTTTCCTTTTTTTTTTCCAAGTCATCCTTAATAGACACATCAAAGAGTTTCATCTATCATTATCCTATATGCAAATGACTTGGATAAAGTTATAACCTTTCTTAGAACTATGATCACCAACAAGATTATAAATCGTAGTAAGTAGTCTTAGCCATCATCTAGGCCTTATCAACCCTATAACCCCGCATATCAATAGAGTAAAGTGCAACCTCAAAATCCAATTTCCCTACCGTAAACCTTGCAAAATACTTCTTTGAAATTACCAATCTAAAAAATTCATTAGTAATTTTTCAAAATAAATTTGTTGAGGATATCATATGGTGTTATCTTTATGTAGAAATTTAAATACTTAAATTGCGCTAATTATACCCTTTCCCACAAATTGACGACATATCATCAATATCACACATTTTCTCTTCTATCGTTGTTAATTAGTTACATTATGTTAATTAATTAACTCTTCTATCCAACAAATATGCCAATTAATGACCTTTTGTTAATTAACCTCCCTTTCTATCTAGATTAATTAATTATTTCTAATTAATTAAGCTTCCCCTTCTACTAGATCAATAAGTCGTCATTTATTTGATTAAATTCCTCTCATAGCCTAAATCATGTTAATTTTCTTCTTAAAAGCTTCTATAAGCTTGCACACCTATTAATTAATCACTTTGGTTAATCAATAAATCCCCTCAAATCCCATGAGTCACTAGAGGACAAATTAAACTCTCCTAAAGTAAACTCAACCACTCCTAAACCATGTTTATCCATAACTAACCTAACTTTGCTTTTATCCCACATGTAATAGGATGTAAAGCCTCTTTTACCCATTGGGTTATAAAAGGAACCCTCTTCTAACATTTCTACTTACACCTTGCATGCATATAGCTAAACTATAGGCATTTCATCTTAGAGCATCTTTCATTTGAGCTAATAGCCTCATTCTTGCATTTCATCCATCCAAGCTTTTGGGTCATATGGAGAGAATCAAAATGGTCTTGTAGCCATACTTTGATGAGCCTCCATTCCCAAACCCTTGAAGATCAAACAATCAAATTTTATTTCCATGGATCTATCTAGGTTCATTCATTTTTTTTGGTATCTAAAGAGTAGAGATTCAAGTGCTTAGCATATTAGTTTGATTTCCATTTCAAGTTCTAATGCATAATGTTGGTAGTTAGTCTCTTTAAGCTCTTAACATGATGATATTTGTTTAGTTAACTTAGTTTTGGAACTATTAAGGTGTTAGTTTCAATTCTCTTAGCTTAGTTAACTAATGCATTGATACATATGGCATGCCCGATGGGACTTGATCCATAGTCCCTTTGATCTTAATGAATTTTTCTAGTTTTCTCATGTTTTTGCTAACCCATATCATGCAAATATGAAATAAATTGAGATTCTTAGTTTATTTCATCATCTTTATATGCATTAGATCTCATTTATGTGATTTATTGTGATGGGTTACTCTTTGATTTGAGCTAATTTGAGAAAAAATTTAAGCTTTTTGAAGTTTCCTATGTCATTTCCATGTTTTTGACGTCATCTCCAAGTATAGGCATACAAAAAAATTTGTAAGGGGCGCGTACATAGAAAAAGTTGCGTGTAGGTATGAAAATGATAGCGTATGCGGTATAAGTTAAGCATATACATTTTTTTGTTAATCATACCCTATCATCTTTTTGGTAAGCATAGCGTATGCATTTAAAGTCCCGCATATATACATCATTCTTCCAAATACATGATATTTTGTCCTCTGTGTTTTTCTAGTTTTTGTTTGCTATTGTATGCACATAAACCCATGTGTAGGTGGTCATACTTGAGCGTACACATCTGATAGTGATTCTTCTTTGACTCTGTTGACTATGCAAGTGTATGCGTATTCGTAAAAGTTAGGCATACACAATCTCTCACCGCGTACCTATTTATCCCACTATCAATTTTAATAGAGGCATGTACACATCCTAAAACGTGCGTACACACCCAAAGTTGAGCATAGGCATCATAGTTCAAATTTGAGATTTACTTTAAAATTGTAAAAATATGTTTTTTGGATGTACTAACTCCTTGCAGGTTTAAATTGAAGATTAACTTCTATTTTGCAGGGAATATTTGCATGTTTTTTTATAACTTGGTTTGTTTAAGGTTAATGAATGTTTGCATGCTTAGTTAGGAGATTAGAGTCATGTATGCTCTTCCCTCGCACCTTTTAGGTGATCTTGGGAATCATAAATGATTTCTATATCTTTTCTTGCTTTGAAAAACACTTGTTGCTAAAGGAAAGAATGTCATATTTGGTTAAAATGAATGAATTTTGCATTTAAATTGAGTATTTTTCATTGTTAATTACATAGTTGGATTCTATGTCACATATGCTCTTCTCTTGCATCTTAGGATGATCTTGAGAATCAAAATGATGTTTTATCCTCTCTTTTTGTGGAAAACTACTAAATCCATTCATGCAGGACCTAAACACTTGTCAAAGAAAGGTGGTTAAAAACATAAAACTACTAATACGGTTTTTGTGCAGGTTTCGCAAAAGGTGTATAAGCAAACCACATTAAGAATAAAATATTAAAAAACACCACAATCAAAAGACTATATTTGCAGGTTCGGATAAGGGTATGCCCCATCCGCTTAACTAGGACATAACCCCTTTGGCATAAAGACTTAAGCTACAACAATGGGGGTGGTCCTAGGAACCCTAAAGTATTCCACACAAAAGGGAACCTTGTGGATGAAATGGGAAGTGCTCCACACACCTCCTTGACTAGTATACACTTGAGATTTAGCGTCAAAGTTATCTGTATCGTGACCCCAGTGAGAACACATGATGAACTACATTTATTGTTCATTGTGTTTGAAGGGGGTAAAGTAAAGTATGGGATAATCCTTGGGAAACCTTGGCAAACCGAGCTCATTAGATAACTTGTGACACCTAGTTGAGAAAACCACCTAGGAAGCTATCTTTTCCAGAGCCAACTTTGACCATATCAAAGCCAATTTGAGTTGAGAGCCATCACAAAGGAGAAATTTCTCAGAATCGAAACCTTGTTTTTCGAACAAGGTCAAGTCCATTAAAGTTCAAATGGTGCATTATTCATCATTAAGATTGTAAAGCATTACTTTTCTTAGTTTTTCACTCACCCTAAGGTGAGGCAAAACTCTGTCAAAGTGAGGCCAAACTCTCTTCAACCCCAATTGATCTACTTCCTTCACTTTCTTTTGACACTTTGTTGATCAATAGAAGAGTGACTACCCATGTGTTGCTAATTGATTGTATTCACCACTTTTGTGTTTGTTTACGCTCATCCATGTTTTCAGTTAAGTTGTTAAATGTCTAAAGTGTGTGGGCATGTTTTCATATCATTGGTATCCTTTTTTATCTTGATATCCAAGTCAATATCATCATTGTAGTTAGGCTTGTTTCTTCACTAGACTCTCCTTTGAATTGTTACATTGATTGTATCATATTGCCCATAATTTTGATACTTATGTCTTGTTTCTTGTAAACTTGGCCTAAGTGTCTAGATTGTAATGTTACACTACACACACCTTAACAATTCCTTGGTATACTCTAGCATTAGTTTTCTTTCAAACATTACCTCAATTTTGAAGGTGTGTTTTGTTACCTTTGTGTGCATCATATCAATATTATTTTGATATTAATACCTTACTTTTCCATAAATTTTGGTTAACATATCTTAGTGGTATTGTTGTGTTATTCATACTCATAACTTCCACTTTTTGAGGATATAGGTCTTGATTGGATTCAATCTCACTTTTAGTATACTTTGTTTGGGGATCATATCAACCTCTTGTTATTACTTACACCTTGTTCATTTCTTTGAACTTGACATAAGTGGTGACATTTTTTGATCATCTTAAACGTCAACTACCATTTGAAAACAAACATAGGAAGTACCTCATTTGATTGATTGGTTTAGAACAAACATTGTGTGATTGTGTCTTGTTTGTCATTTTTGACTTATTCATTTAGGACAATCACTTTGAACTATTGACATTCTTTGACATTCATAAATTTTCACTTAGGTTTGACCAATACCTTTTGAACAAATTCAAAACACCTTAGTGAAATTATTATTCATCATGGCCCCCAAAATAAGACTGGGAGCTAAAAGACAAGCAATCGAAACAAAACAAGCATGGGAAACATCAAACAAACAAGGGTCAAATCCCTTTATTGGTCATGATTTAAGGCCTATATTTTTGTAGAAAAATAAGTGAAAAAATGGTAGATCATAGTGGTGATGAGTTAGGGTCACCACACGCGGAGTTTGATTTTGACCCCGCCCTATTAGATGAGTTCCTTTTCATAAAAAAAGATAGGGTACTTGCGAGAGTAGTAGAATTAGGTGCTAGAATGCCAACAGAACATGAAACTATTCCACCCACAAATGAGGCTAATGAGGAGGAACCACCTCTCATCAACATGGACAAAATCTTAGCATATGGACATGCTTCCACATCAAACACGTGGAAATGACAACATGGGGGGTTATAAAATGCCACTTATCAAGGTACCACATAGAGTAAGAATAGAACATGAAAATGTGGAACAACCCCCATTCAATGAAGATGAAGAGGAACATCATGAGGAAGAAGTCACTATACCACAAAAAATTCAAAACCTTAGTTGAAAACTAGCTTTACTAACATCTCATGTACAAAAGGAAACAAACAAAAATGTACATCGAGAGAAACCTAAGGTCAAAAATAGTGAACTTCACATAGAAAACCAAGAAGGTGAAACATTGAAAAATAGTCACATGTATATGTCACCTTCCCCACGAAAGACCAACTTATTTCACAAGAACTACAATCTATGAAATCAACACTCACAAGCCTTCAAGAAAGTAATGGGGACATAGAAAAAGGTATCAATATGAAGAGCTATGCCCTCATCCATTTGATAAGGCTATGTTGCTTCAACCCTTTCCTAAGAAATTTGATATGCCAAAATTTGATAAGTATAGAGGGAAAGGTGATCCATGGGATCATGTGAAATATTTTTACATGGCATGCCAAGAAGTGGCATACAATGACAATTACCTCATATGACTCTTTCCAAAAAGTCTAGGAGGACAAGCCTTAGAATGGTTTACTCACTTACCTCGTGGGTCTATCTTCACATGGCCTGAACTAACAGAGAGATTTGTGTGACATTTCTCATACAATATGGAAAGTGACATAACCATGGCTGACCTATGTAACACTAGACAATGTCCAAATGAAACCTTTGCAAGTTTCCTACAAATATGGTGGGGGATAGCTAGCCACTTCCCTTCCTCATTTCCTGAAAAACAACTTATTAGCATCTTTATACCAAATCTAAATCTAGACATCACCTTTCATTTACAAATGCATTATGTTTGAGTTTCAAGAGGTCATCGAGAAGGAATACAAATAGAAAAGGCCCTCATTGCAAAAGGGACAATCAAATCATCTTCCAAAGATAATCAACCTACCAAACCTACAGACAAGCCAAAGATCATTAAAAAAATAATAATGTGGTAGGAGATGGAATCATGGATTCCAAATGTATACAAGTTGTATAAGTTGGTCAACCTTTTAAACTGACCAAAGGGCTGATCCAACCATTAGTCAAATGCAGAATGTTCACTCCTCTTACGGACTCTTTGTCCGCAATCTTGAAACAATTAGATGCAGTTCACATGGTGACATATCCTACAATGCAACCCTTTGATGACAATGCTCCTAAACCTTCATGGTACAAAGAGCATGAATATTGTGAATTCCATCATGTCAAGGGACATAAGATAGATAAATTCCTAAGACTTTGCCACTATATCCAAGATCTTATTGATAGTGGGGACATAGAAGTTGATTCACCAGAATCAAATCAAACACCCAATAAAAATATGGGAATATTCAAGAACCATTCTGAAGCATGGTAAACCAAGTGAGAAAAATTCGGATCAGGGAGAGTCATCCCAAAGCTACAAATCTACAAACTATCTATATACCAAAAGTGATAACAATCATTACGACTCACTCATTGGATGTGTTCACTCTTTTGATGAGCATGTGAATACCATTAGGATCAAGGGAAAATATTGCATTGTGGTAACAAGGTGCGCTCATCTCACGGTCTCAGAACCTCCTCTATCTACCCCTCAAGATGGTCAGTATAATATCCTAGAGAAACTTGAGAAGACATCTGCTAAGATTTCAATCTTATATCTTCTCAAGATATCAAACATACATAAAGACATCTTATACAAAACCCTCAGGGGTTAGGAGTGTCAACAAAGTAGATCCTTCACACCTACAAGTATGTGGTGGAAAACATTGCACCTAGTGAACACATTTCTTTTAACCACAAGGAAATCCCTAACGAAGATCATACACATAACCTTCCTCTTTATATAGAATTATTTGTTACTCACCAAAAGATAAAGAGGGTGCTTGTGGAAAATGGGTCGGGATTGAACATATGCACATTAAAACTAATCAAACAATTGGGACACATGGAGGAAGATCTAGAGTCCCACATTATCACCATAACTGCATATGACAACAAACGGTGGGATTCAGTTGGAAAATAACACTACCGATGGAAGTAGGGCCTACTTGCCACAACACAAAGTTTCATGTCTTAGATTTGGAACTTCCATACAATATGCTTCTTGGTTGCCCATGGATCCATGCCATGTAGGCCATACCATCAACATTTCATCAATGTATTAAATTGAAACATGAGGGACACACTATTACCATTCAAGGTGATCCAGAACCCTTCGCTCACTGTAGAGCTCTCAATAGCTTTGTGTACGTAGGGGTACATATACATGTCCCTCCACTGATATTGATAGTCCCTTCAGTCAGAAGCTCTTGAATCACGGGTAGATTCGGACTCCTAAGTTTCTTGTGCTCATGAGGCTTCTACATCTACCTCTCCCTTTGATTCATGGGAGATGAAAATCTTGAAGTATGGTTATGGAGAATACAATGTTCAACAAGATCTTTTGGTTTTAGATCTATCTTTGTCACCAAAAACAAGAGGCAAACCCAATTATCACTTCAAATGGCCTAGAGATGAACGGACTATTGGGACATTCTTACCTAGTGGACTACTTATAGAAGATAAATTGTTGGACCACCTACAACTTGGGTCCCCGAAGACACTAAGCCTACCTGCTATGAAATTACAGAATACACAAAGTCTAGTAGAATGATGTATTCCATGGGCTACAAAGGACTTGGATGTGGAAAGTTTGAACAAGGAGCAAGAGAACCAGTCCCACTACCACATTTTAAAATGGAGCGCTATGGTATTGGTATTCTTCCATATGGTTTGCACACCCATGGATCAAGATGCTACCTCCTCTCGAATGTGAGGATGACTCTGTTTATTGGATAACGACACAAATTCTCATTATATCCAATACGAGGATCTTTCTTCCACAAACCTTTTCATGGATACCTTTTTCCTTACCATAACCCCCACCGATCCTAAAATTTACCTTTTATACCCTACCCTTGTCGATTGGGACCAACAACGTCATGTGTCATTGGACCTCTTTGAGAATGATGAGGATATTACGTAAATTTATGGGCATACGTGATATCATTCCTATTGGAGATCATAAGAAAGGTTTCTTCATTAACCTAGATACCTACGCATACTTCAGTGAGGAAGCAGAGCTTCGTGGTCAGAAAAATTTAAGAAAAATGAGGGAAAAAGTTCCAAAGAAAATCCTTGGCAAAAACATAAGTCCAAGTCACATTGAAAACCTCTTTGAGGAACTACCGACCAACAAATAAAAAAAAAAATCAATGGAAAAAATAAGTGACCACGCTAAGGGTGAAAATCTCGTAGAGACACCCTTAGAAGAAGATCTCAACCTTCCTCCTGATCCTACGTGTATGGAGGATATGTCAAAAATGATGGTAGAAGAAACTATTGATGTAAATATCGGACAAAGAACAACCAAAGATAGTCAAGTTGGGAGCTTTTCTTTCAACACAAGAAAAAATGTTCACCTTGCTTCTTAGATAATTTTTGGATATATTTGCATGGTCTTATAAATATATGTCAGATTAGATCCAACTTTGGTGGTGCACAACTTAGTTGTGCATGCAGACACAAATCCTATTAAACAAAAGCTAAAAAAATGCATCCACAAGTGGCCCTTTTGGTTAAAGAGGAGTTAGAGAGACTATTAGCAGCAGGGTTCATCAGACCCATTGACTACTCTAAGTGGATATCAAACATAGTTCGGTACAAAAAGAAGCCTGTTGGAATCATAATTTGCATGACTTTCTGAGACATCAACAAGGCATGTCCAAAAGATGATTTTCCCTTGCCTAACATCGACATGATTGTCAATTTGACCAGCTATGAAATGTTATCTCTTATGGATGGATTTTCAAGCTACAACCAAATCAAGATAGTAGAGGAAGATCAGCATAAGACAACCTTTACAACCCCTTAGGGAACATTATGTTATCAAGTAATGCCCTTCGACCTCAAAAATGTCAGTGTAACTTATCAAAGGGAAATGACTGTAATATTCCATGATATGCTTCATGACATCATGGAGGACTATGTGGATGATATCTTAGGGAAATCAAAGACAAGAGAAGACCATCCTAAGTATTGAGGCATATCTTTGAGCATCTCTAAGAATATAATATCATACTAAATCCAAAAAAGTGTGTCTTCGGGGTATTGTCAGAAAACTATTGGGATTTATTGTATCAAGAAGAGGGATTGAGGTAGACCCAGCCAAAGTAACTGCTTATTAATGAAAATTTCTCCTCCCAAGAACATCAAAAATTGTGCAGTAGCCTACATGAAAACACAATTCATCATCATTTTATCTCATAGCTTGCTGACAAATGTCATTCCTTCACCCATCTTCTTAAGAAAGATGTTGAATTCATTTGGGGACCAGAGAAGTAGTAGGCCTTTTCCTTACTCAAACAATACTTGGAAAATCCACCAATCCTCATGCCTCCAACCCTAGGTGAACCATTTTTGCTATACATATCTACAACCCAATTTTCTATTGTTTTTTGCTTGCTCAATATGACCTAAGCCAAAAGGAAAAAGTAGTGTACTATCTTAGTTGTACCCTAATTTCATATGAGCTCAACTATCCCCAAATCAAAAGCTTGTTTGTATGTAGTTTTTACCTTCCAAAAACTTCACCATTACCTATTGAATAAAAAAACCAAGCTTATATCCAAGGTTGACCCACTCAAATACCTATTGTCAAAACCTTCCCTTACTGGTAGGATGGATAATTAGATCATCCTACTCAGTGAATTTGACATTGAGTATGTACACCAAAATTCAATCAAAGGACAGGTGCTCACCGACCAATTGGTAGAAACACCCTTACCTGAACAAATCCTATGAGTTTGGATCTACCCGACACATCATTGATGTATATTGAAGAATCTATTATATGGCAAGTACATTTTGATGGATCATTTACTTTCCATGGTTTGGGGGTAGGTGTAGTGCTAATCACTCCTTCAGAGACCCCATACTTGTAAGTTTTCTATCTTGGATTTCCTTGCACAAATAACATTACAGAATATGAGGTGCTCATCGTTGGAATGAAGTTGGCTATAAAATGGAATATCCACCACCTTAAGGTTATTGGTGACTCACAACTAATTATCAAGAAAAGTCAAGTCAGTATGAGTATGAGGTCATCCCATATAAATGAAAAAACTAATCTATTTTGTGTGCATCACCTTTGAATAAGTTCTAAGGGCACAAAACCAATCTATGGATGCAATGGCAATAGTGGGTTCTATATAGCGGATTCCATGAGAAAATAATATATGCTATTTGTGTTTAAAATCTATGTCAACATATGACATACCACATGCCATATTATTATCTGGCATGTGAAGTTGTTGGTCCCTACTCCCCATGGTATGCCCCTATTTTTAACTACCTCCAAAGTGGTACCTTTCCTCCCGACATTAATCATTCTTAAAAACAACTCCTTATCTACCAAATATCTCATTACACCCTCCTAGGAGGCATGTTCTATCATCGTGCCTATGATGGAAATCTATTGTGTTGTTTAGATGTAACGAGTTCAATACAAGTGATCAAGGAGGTACACAAAGGAGTGTGCAGAGCCCATACAAATGGAATGGTATTAGCAAAGAAGTTGTTAAGAGTAGGCTATTACTAGCCTACTATGGAAACAGGATTGTTGTAACTATGTAAGGAAGTGTGTCTTATGTTAGAAGTATGGGAATTTCATTCATGCACCATCGCAACCTTTATGAACTAATCACAACACCATGGCCATTATCTAAAAGGGGATTAAACGTAATAGGGAAGCTCACCCTACCTCATCTGATGGTCATACCCACATCATCATGGCCACATAATACTTCACTAAGTGGGTGGAGGCCATTTCATTGACATATGTTATAGGTTCTCAGATATCAAAGTTCATCATGAATCACCTTATTTTAAGGTATGGCATTCTCGATGTCATTGTTGCTGATAACGGAAAATATTTCAAGAAAAAGACAGTAAAATATCTCTATCATCGCTTCCAGATAATACTAAAGTTGTCCATGCCATATTACCCTTAAGGTAATGGGTAGGCAAAATCCACTAATAAAACACTTGTTCGAATCATGGAAAAGATGGTGAGTAAAATAGGTCACAATTAGCATTTGCAAATTCACCCAACCCTCTGGGATTATAGGACCTCCATTCACACCCCTACTGGTGCAACACCCTACTCCCTAGTATTTGGAACTAAATCCATCGTCTCATTGGAAATCCTTGAGAATATCTCTTAGGGATTATCTAGATAAAGATGAGGATTACAGAGTGGCTAGATTGGTAGAATTAGAGCTCCTAGATGAAAAGCACATCTGCGCCTCAACCATCTCAAGGTGTATCAAAACAGAGTATCACAAAACTACAAACAAAAGGATCATACCTCATCAGTTTGAGGTTGGATATTTGGTAATGAAAGAGAACCAGTTCAACACAAGGGCAGAAAGAGAGAAGAAAGGAAAGTTTGAACCTCATTGGTTAGGACCTTATGTCATTATGGCCAAATATGGGTCAGGAGCATACAAGCTTTCCCATCTTGATGGAGATGAGCTCTGTGAACCCATGAACGCCATGCACCTCAAGTAGTTATATGCTTGAACATGGTGCAAAAATCATAAAACAACCAAAAAAGTAAAAAATTTATGAAAAATACAAAAAAAAAAAAAAGGGAGAAAAAGAGAAAGCGAGTCATCCAAATGTGAAAACCACACAATTGTGGCACTTTAGATAAGTCCCTTGGTGAAAATCAGATTTTGGCACCTTGGGAGGATTCATTTTTCACAAGCATCTTGCGTCTAGGGGTACTTTTACTTAGCCTTAGGGCTAGTTCCACACCTACATCCGAGATTCTTTGTGAACCTATCATGTCAAGCCTTGATTTGGTTGTTTCTCCTCTTGTAAATTGGTGAAGGGATTGCCTTTTATATTCCCCATCTAACATTGGGGGCACCTTCACACATTCACCTTCTTGTATATAACACATGGCATCTTCCCTTGTCTATTCCCATCTAACGTTGGGGGCATCCATGTTTCTTAGTTTCCTGTACATAGCTTCGAAAAACCTTTGAAAATAAAAAAAATCAAATATGGGAAAATCGCAAAAACATTCAAATATGTGGAAAATCACCAAAAACATTTGCATAAAGCTTGAAAAAACCCAAAACAATAGCAAAAATGGAAAATACAAAAACAATAGAAAATTGTTTCACAAAACGCCTTGAAAACAATATCACAAAAACATAGCTTTAGTTTACTTGCTTTATTTCTTTGTTTCTTTCTTTGCTTATGTGCACTTTTCTTGTATAGTTTTTACTTACTTGTACATTTGTATAGTGTGTTGCTTAAACATACCATTTTAGATTGATCTTTTCTTTCTTAGATTAGATTCATTCTTGTTTGTACATATGGGGTGTGTTTTAGCATACTTGTGAATAATTGTACATAGTTGTGATTTCTTGTGTTGCTTTAGTATGTGTAGATTTGTTAACATTTGTTTTTGCTTGTTTGTTTCTTGTACATTATTTTGTTATCACATCATCATATCTCCATCTATATCATCATATATAAAAAAAATGCTAAATTCTACATCATACATGTATGCTAAAGCTAGTCATCACATATCGTATCATCAAAGGGGGCAAGAGGGGTCACAAATATCAAAATCTATCCCCCCATGCACCAATATCATCATATCATCTCATACACTAATCTAGAAAATCACATGTATAATACAATTGACATCATCTACAGATCTATCATAAAAATAAAACACATGTGATACATCATCAATATCCATCATGATACATACATAAGAAGTACAATCAAACAACATCATGATATAATCATCATCCATAACCATAATAATCATCATGAATCATATAAATACATGGAAAATATAAATGTATATAATGTTTGTCTCAAGAGGATATACATCATCGATACAAAATCTGCCATTAAGGGCATTGATCAAAAAGAGCCTTCATAAGAGGCATACAATCCAAAATAATACATACATCGATCAAAATGAGCCTTCATAAGAGGTGTACATCCAAAATGTATACATCATTGCATATATGTAAAATGAGTCAAATCTGACTCGATCCCTCATGAGGACTAGGAGGCCTACAATCTCAAGGAGGGGGCATCACTTGTGTTCTCGGCTCTCCTATCTATCACCCTGTCTAGGGATCTCGTGGCTGCTCCATAGATCTCACTGATGCCTCAGGCCTCGGTGATCTACCCATTGACTGCTTGCTAAAGCTATGTATCCTCCGATCATCCGGAACAACATCGTAGTAAAGGGTCTTCTAGTAGGAGGCCATGTCATTACCATAGCCAAGTCCTTGAATACACGTGGCACCACCATGCCCCCATCTTTCCATCGAGTGAATCCACTCATAACTCATACTCTTTCCAACTCACTCAGCCCACCGATCTCTCTCAACTATCAATCAGTCCCTCTCTAATGTGACATGATCTCTCTCTGTAGTAACACCATGTGTCTATGCACTGGGATTGCTACAAAAGCCCATAATCTATGCACTTTGCATAGCCAAATTGTTGAAGCTGCTGGAACCAAGTGGCCTCGATTGCCACCATCTCTTGGATGGCTTACGCTATGGCCTAGTTTCACTCTGTAGTAAGAACTTGTATCTAAGCCCGAGCTTGATCCCTCTCGGCCACCACCTGAAGTTGGACGACTATGGCCTCACTATAATCATTGTTATAATATCCTCTGCTCTACCTATCCCTGATCTCCACCATCTCCATCCCTTCCACCTCTTGGTGGATCGTGTGTGGGCTAGGCATAAGCCCCACCATAAATATGGCCATGGAGGAGGACCATGTGTTGTTTTATGTATTACCACCTATTGTAGAGGAAAATGAATACCAACTGGTATGCCCAATCAAGGCATTTGTACCTATTTGACAATGGGTACCTGCCTCTGTCTCTATCGTGGTAATGGTGGAGGACCCTATCCACCACCACCATCAAGCTCATCACCATCATCATCATCATCCTCATCATTGTTACCCTCTCGCTCGTCTCATGCTCATCATCGGAAGGTGGCCTAACTCCGACATCCCATAAAGCCTGTGGAATAGTAAGTCGGCATGGTAGAACTGCCAGTGTACAAGCTCCATACACATTTGTAATCTCAAGATCTCTAAAGCATGTCTCATGGATGCCCATACCAGTGGTACCATCCCATCAAAACCACCTCGAGCCCTATCAAGCTAAATGGTTGGGCCCATGTCAAATCTCTTGGCTACCCCTATGTATGTACCATGTATCGTAACCGGGTACATCTTGTGTTATGCCAAATTGTCTCTGGCACCTATCCACCCTATAGAACTCCATGATGTATCCCAGCATCGCTAATCAAGAAATGCTCAACCATGGTTATGCCAAGCTCAAGAGCATCCTCTACCCACTGGTAATGATGGTAGGGCCACCATACTATGTCACGTTGTTGAACATCATCGAAAAATCTACGTTAGCAGTACATATTGCTCTAGTGCCCACGGAGGTCATCACCAATGGAGGCACATCCCATGACTGACGGATCCTATAAATCCCACACTCAGAGAGTACCTACAGGGAAACCAACAAAAATATAGTCCCAAGCCCAAATCTACAACAGTGTATCAAGACCCACGGTCTTCTAACCGTGGTAAGTAATTAGGTGTATATCTCAGTACAAGTGTGTCAGAATGCACTGGCCCCAACAATAATGCTCCCACGGAATATACCCTATATCACACTAATCAAACCAAGAGGAAATGTGGCACCTGTCTTGTTAGTGAGCAAAAATCCACTGAAAAGAGCCATCATATAAACTTCCATGCAATGAAAAACTAGGATCGGCTATACAACGGTTCAGATGAACCGTCATCCCTCAATGAGGTATATTAATGCAACCAAACCTCAATCAATTTGTCCATAATGACATACTCCCTGCTAATGTACTCAATGATTTTTCCCTATATCGGCACATGAAGAATGCACCAAACATCCTCAAGAGTCACGGTCATCTCCCCTATTGGGATTCAAAGCACTAACTCTCGCTATGCCACCGCTCCACCAAAGTTGTCAAGAGACCATGATCCAGGGAAATAGAAGGCATCCTCACCACGTGGGCTAACCCAATCACCTCTAGGAGAACGTCCATCATCCACCTATATTGTGTTTAGAAGGTCACCTCTATGGCTGCAAAATGGGCATAACGCTCTCTCGTCTATAGAACAGGCAGTCAGGTTTGAAAAAATAACACAACATGTGTTAGAACTAACATTTCTTCTATCTTCTTCTATTTTCTTCTAAATAAGTCCTCAATCAACTAATTTCATCCACATTTACTCATATTCCTATGAAAAACTCCTACGTTTTTCTTCTAAATTATGCCACGATTTCTTTCTTCAGTGCCTACGTGCCCTTTTGGGCATATACATGCTTATTTTCTTTTGTACGTGCTCAGGTGGCATACACACTCTCATTCCTCTATTTTCTATTTTCTAACTGGCATGTATGTGGCCTTTTTTACTGCATACGCGTGTTTTTGTGTGTATACGCTAAGGTGTATGCATGCTCTAACCTAAGTTTGTGTACGCTAGGGTTTTGATGCCTACACGTGCGCATACACATATTTTACATGTGTACATGCCCCTATGACCACATACGCACCCCTAGGTATGCGTACACATTTTTGATGCCTAAATAAACCCTAATTAATGTTAATTAATGTTAATAAATGTGAAATTTGATGAGAAGGGTTTAGGCACTCACAAATGATGGGTCGGCCTCCTCCCGGTAGTACTCTCAAACAACATCAGATCTCCTCCAATGTCTCTAAACACGTGTCATCTCGCTCACTCACCACTCGCTCTTGAATCACTCACGGTAAAAACTCGGTAGCACTCGATAGCAAATGAACTTGTCGTAGTGGTTTACCCCCCTGGGAGGGGTATATCTAGCTGTTTTAACTTACCATGATGTTCTAGGGGAATATTTTGACCACCATGGTCATTCTAACACTTCCTCTCTCCGTCGTGATGATTATTTTTATTAAATAATCATTTTTAACTACTTTTCACTATGTTGGGGCATATTTTTGCAGCCTAGCGCTTGTTTCTTCTCCTTGGGGAAATTTTCTTGCTTTTAGGTGACCTCCTATTTTCTCCTTTCTTCTAAAAATTTGAAAATCCTTATAAATTATAAAATTAAAAATCAAACAAATCAAAAAAAAAAAAAAATTGTAAAAATTTGCAAAATGGGTAAACAACTCCAAGCGGCTGAAACTCATGTCTTGTGCATGGTATTTATTCCATATCTTGTTGGTATTTTCATGTGTTCCTAAACCAAACAATTCTTAGATCATCAAATTTACAACCACTTACAAATCTAGCCTTCTTTCTTCATCATACTATGGGGCACATCGAGTTCCATGATGTTGTTTCGTTGCGCACAAAGCTTTATCATTGGACCATACATCCTTCATCCTTTTCCCTCACATGTATCCTTTCCAGGGGAATAAATTTTAACCCTTTTATTCAATCATGATCACTTGGGGATCTTCAACTTGATAACAAAACATGTGTGCAACAATCTCTATCGTTGTTGGTTTGAGTAAGTGTGTTTGTACTTGTTTCCCCGTTAAATAAGCTTGTTTCCTTCTCGTATTGCATTGCTTTCTATATGGTACATTGAGATGGTGTCTTTAGCAATGGGTAATTGTTTGTAGTATGGATTTTCATGTCATCATAATTTTGTTGTATGCTTATATTTTTAATAAGGACCAATGATTTAGATCCTTGGCAATATGATGACACAGAAGTTGTTTTTAATCAAATGGATGAACGTTCATTCCTTTCTTTCCATCTTCATTTTCCCTCTATATCATTCTCCTGTCAACATTATTCTTTTGATTCACCTAGGGCATCCTTCCCCTACCCATTCTTCTATCCATTTCTCTCACCTTTTTCGATCGTCGATCACCTTCTTTCATCACCTCATCGACACTCGAGGGGATATCTCTCACTTCTACTACTTTTTCTTCTACCCCTTCAAGATTTTACCTGTCTACTATCTTTGAAGTGGTGTCACTTACGCCACCCCAAATAGGGGAAAATGTAGACACCTATAATTTATGTCAAGCAATTTAAATACTTAAATTGTGCTAATTATATTATACCTTTCCCACAAATTGGCAACATATCGTCAATATCTCACCTTTTCTCTTTTATCTCCGTTAATTAGTTACATTACGTTAATTAATTAAATATTCTATCCAACAAATACACCAATTAATTACCTTTCATTAATTAACACCCCTTTTTATCTAGATTAGCTAATTAAGCTTCCCCTTCTGCTAGATCAATAAGTCATCATTTATTCGATTAAATTCCTTTCATAGCCTAAATCATGCTAATTTTCTTCTATAAAGCTTCTATAAGCTAAGCACACCTATTAATTAATCATTTTGGTTAATCAATAAATCCCCTCAAATCCCATGAGTCACTAGAGGACAAATTAAACTCTCCTAAAGTAAACTCAACCACTCCTAAACCATGTTTATCCATAACTAACCTAAATTTTCTTTTATCCCTCATGTAACAAGATGTAAAGCCTCTTTTACCCATTAGGTTATAAAAGTAACCCTCTTCTAACATTTCTACTTACACCGTGCATGCATATAGCTAAACTCTAGGCATTTCATCTTAGAGAATCTTTCATTTGAGCCAATGGCCTCATTCTTTCATTTCATCCATCCAAGCTTTTGGGTCATATGGAAAGAATCAAAATGGTCTTGTAGCCATACTTTGATGAGCCTCCATTCCCAAACCCTTGAAGATCAAACAATCAAATTTGATTGTCATGGATCTATCTAGGTTCATTCATTTGTTTTGGTAATCTAAATAGTAGAGATTCAAGTACTTAGCATATTAGTTTGATTTCCATTTCAAGTTCTAATGCATAATGTTGGTAGTTAGTCTCTTTAAGATCTTAGCATGATGATTTTTTTTAGTTAACCTAGTTTTGGAACTATTAAGGTGTTAGTTTATATTCCCTTAGCTTAGTTAACTAATGCATTGATACAAATGGAACTCTAGGGTAAGAATTGGTAGTGTAAGGTTCCATGTTATAGCATAGTCATGATTCAAAGCCATTACATCCCTCTACATCTATGGTTGTGGAGGAAAACCTATTTTCTTATAAGGAGGGATATTTTTGTGTAGTTAATAAAAGTATCTTTAAATTATCCAAACCTTAAGTGAAATTAGACTATAAAAATGAGGAAAAGGAGGATCTTAGAATCAAATGTACAAGCCACTCAAGTAAAAATTGTGCCACAAAAGAAGGCATGTAACTCTATTGTAGAAGTAACTCTTAAAATACTATTAAAAACACAAGAAGAGTAACCGATTCTAAAAATACTTATTCTAACATTTATCAATCTCTCGATTGAGAAACCGAGAAGGATTGGGAAGCCTATAATTTGTAAAATTCTCTTCCTATACCTCTGTACATTACGGAATAAATGAGTAAAATGAATGTTAATTTCATCATGTGGGATGCTTTGTCTATACCTCACTAAATTAATGTATTGTTGTTGGCTTTGAAGAAATTCAAGCATACTCCTAAGGTTTAGAATGTGCAATTTTCTAACCAACCTACATAAAAATAGTATCATTGAAGTGAATGATTCCCATAAACCCCCTCCATTCTATGTATCTCTCATCATTCAAAATGATCTACCCATAATTGTATGATTTATCTTAGTGCAATTATCTCTGTAATACCCAAACAAATAGTTGATATAATGTGAATCAAATATGGGCCTATTAATAAAGAAATGGTTTAGCTAAATGGGATTGTTGTAAAATTAATAGGAATTTTCATGTCTTAATTTAATTTACATGATTATCCTAATATCACTATCCATCAAGATATGATTTATCACCGGATCACGGCAGACATGGTTTGCACAAGTGTGTGTGCTTGAGCTCATAGTGTGATTGGATAAAATGGATATTATCTCCAAGTTGTGGGACTTGTTACTTGAGATAGACCTCCAAAGAAAGTGGGTTCTTGCTTCTAAACTACCTGCCCTTACAATCTACTATAATGCGGAAAAAGTATTTTGTCCTAATCTAAATTTCCAGGGACCAAGAAGAGAATATATGAAAACAATGCCTACACTAAAGTGGTGATACGCGAAAAAGAGAGTGTGAGAATATTCTTCCAATGTGTGAAAATTAGAATAAAATTTCATATTAAAAGGGGTTATAACAATTCTCCACGAGTTAGCAAATGCATTCACAACAACATTTCATACATACACAATGATAATGAATCCCTGTAATAGCATAAATAAACACAATATATCTGCAATGAGATTGGAGGGGCAAAGAGAATGCAAACAAACATAGTAGGGAAGATACATCCAAAAACTTGTATTTATTGCTTCATTGATATGCACAATTTAATCTATTACAAAATAAGGGCCTAGATCACCATGCAAGGAGTCCACTACAAGGGCCTACAACACATTGGCTTCACAAAACAATTTTGACAGAGTTTTGCTACTCAAAACTACCTCCCTTTACAATGAGCCCAACACTCCAATTTATAGAATCCGAGAAGAGAGAGAAAGAGAGGGAAAATGAAAATCCTGAAATCTATCCTTCAACAACTTGCAAAAGGTAGTAAATGGAGTGAAATTATGTTACTTGCTTGTAAAAGGCCCCCAATACTATCCCATAACTTGCAGTAGTGAAATATGTTAGCTTTGTGCTTCATTGAATGCATCCCAACTACCAAATAAAAATTATTCTAAAATAAGAACATTTTTAGAAAAACTCTATCAATTCTTCATAAAATTCTAGATTTCTTGATTTTTGTGCATCGGGCTCAGAAACACAATTCCAATGGTACCAATTTTGTTCGTTTTTATTGAGATATGAAAAATTTATGGCCTTTTGAGTGCGAGCAGCTATTTTGGGTCTTCAAGGCATTTCTATCATTTAACGGGAATGAGCATTTAATTTATGGAGCTGAAGATGTTTCCTTTATTTTCATATACCTACCCTCATCAAAATTAAGAAATATGTGGTGTAGAGGATGTCATGCTTGTTTCAGAAAGTCAAATTTCATGAAAATTGGAGCTCCGAGTCAAAATTTATGGCCATTTGAAGTTCGGAAGGGTCAGGCATTAAATTTTCCTTTATATGCGGCTATTTCAGTTTTTCAGGAACTCATGTCCCACGTGTACTTGGACTTCCTGGGCCTCTTTTCTCCACTTTTTCCGATTCCCTCTTGGTGCAGCAATTTTGGCATTTGATGTCTCGTATGTCCCTCGTTGACCGGGCCATGAGGGTCGTTGACCTCTGCATTACCCGCCCTACTTTGTAATCAGATTTTTGCCTTTGCGGGTCCCGACAGTCCCATGTGAACCTATGTGGATTGGACCAAAAATATCTGACTTAACCGATTTGCTCTTGGTGCGATGATTTCGGCTTTTCGGGTCTCGGATGTCCCGATGTCCCGTGACTCGTCCGGGACAAAAATACCCGACTTTTCCAATTCCAACTATCTACGTCTTTTTCAGCAATGCGATTCTTGGCTATCCTGACATCCCATAGATTTTCCGGGACAAAAATACCTAACTTTACCGCAATACACTAAAAGAAGCCCATTTTTCAGATTTTTGCAATTTTTTCTAACTTCTTGAATTTTTCTTGGACAAGGAAGTTAGAGGAAGGCAAAGGGACCTCCAAAACCTGATTTTTGGGCCTTAGACCAATTCTACTCACTCAAGCCTAAAGAAATGATGCAGGTTATCCAAAATTACCTTGAGGGGTGAATTTTGGATAATAATGACATTCATTGATCTTCATATAATGTTTGCAATCTACCTATCTTGGGACTATACGGTGAAGTTGGAATGTTATCTTTCATCTAATTGGTCTCATATGCTCCTCAAAATAAGGCAAGGAACTAAAATCACCATGAAGGTAGAGCCTATTTACAACTTCTACATTGAAACTTTTGATCCAATGCATGAATGTGTAATTCATGTCATTAATTCAAATATTGAGGGGAGATATGGTCTAGAACCCCATGAGCCATGAGATAAGATTTTGTATGAACAGGTTGGATGAGTGGGCTTGAGAGAGATGGGGTTTTGATCCTATGACATGTTTAAGGAGACTAACTTAGGCACTTATTAGGAGGAGGGTATCCCACTCTTAGCTTGGTAAAGAAAATGGAAGATTTAGAAAGAATGTTGAAATTATACTTTGATGGTGAAAAATGTGAAATTGGTGTTGGAATAGGATTAGTAATTGTGTCACCACATAGTGAGAAGACATTCTTATCATTTAGGCTCAAATTTAATTATACCAATAATATTATAGACTGATAAAATTTAATTAAATGACTATAAATTACTAAGGATAAGTGGATCAAGATGTTACAAATATTTAGGATACGAGAGATAGTTATCCACTAGGTTAGATCATAATTCTCTATGAATAATTCTCTTCTAAAATCATACAAACACAAGGTTTGGTAATTTCTAGAGGATTTTGACGCATCAAACTCCAAGTTTTCCATAGGAATCATAATGTTGATGTTAATAGGATGAAATTCATTAGATCTCACCTTGATCCCCATATGGACCTCATGAAACATCCCAATCAACATGTGAAGGTACTTGTCAAACCTACTGAACTAGATAACAAAAATTATTGTAAGATCTTTGAAAATGATCAATAGATATTACCAACATGCAATAAGATGTTGATTTCTCACAAAATTTATAACCTAGGTTTCGGACATGCTATGGTGGTCGGTTTATTCATCTTAGAATAAACAAGCTACCGAAAGGATCTGCTACCTTAGATTAAAAAAATCTTGATGATCAATAAAAGAGTGAGAATTAGAAAATGAAGATAAATGAGAAAGACTACCAAGAGATGAGAATTTATCTAGGAAAGTGTCTCAAACTTGGAAAGATATGTACTGGAGTAGAAAAAAACATTTGTTAATTTATACCAAAGGTGTGATGATGCAATTTATTTTATTTTTGATGATCTTAGGGGACACAACTCTAAAATTATTCAGCATACCATTGAATTATCTCATAATTCCAAACTAGTTAAATAAGAAAAAGGCCCATTAATCCCAGGTTAAACTCCTCATGATAAAGGATTTTCCAAGTTCATTGAGGAAATATAAAATTTCCAATCAAGCATTCTACTTAGGTAGAAATCATGGTCTCTTTTAGGAAGAGGAATGGTGAAATTAGGTTTTGTGATGACTTTAGAGACCTTAACAAATCCTCTCTAAAGGATTATTATCCCCTTCCCTTCATGCACCCAATATTACAAATTGTATCTGGAGTTGATATGTTCTTACTTTTAGATGGCTTTTTCATGATATAATCATATTATTTTCCAATAATCTAATCAAGACAAAACACCCTTCACCACAAAGGGGGACCTATGCATATGTCAAAATTCCTTTTATTCTATCAAATGATGGTACAACCTTTCAAAGGTTTATGGACATGGATTTTATATATTGTATTAATGATATTATCTTAGTCTACTTTGACGATATGAAATTTTTTTCAAGAAAGAAAGATTACCACATGGACCACCTTGAGAAAAAACTTAATCAATTGTAGGGATTTTGGAAGTTCCCTTAATCCTAAAATGCATATTCATTATGTATGAAGTTAAACTCTAAAGCCATGTGGTGTGAAAGAATGGTTTAACCATGAATACCAAAATAATTGAAGTCATCCTTTCTCTCTCCCTTCCTTTCCACAAGAAATCATTGTAATATTTCCTTATAAATATTAATTTTGTAAGGAAATTTATTACCAACATTTTAGGTATAGTGAAGCCTATCACTTTGATGGTGAAGAAAGGTTTTACTTTCAAGTGGAAACCTAAATAAATTGATCTCTTTCAACAAATCAAATATGATATTTTGATCAACCCCAACTTTTGAAAAAAAAAAAAACATTCTTTATGATTTTGGGGAGAAAAAGTATTTGTTCCATTTTTACGCAGGAGAATCAACTTGGTTCAAAGCATCCAATTACATTTGATAGTCAAAATTTGAAATACTATGAGGTGGGGTATAGATTCGAGAAAAATAAAACTTATGCATTTCCCATGGATCTCTAAAAATTTCAAGCACCTAGTCTATAACAACAAAATTAGAATGTTTGATACACACCCAAGTGTCAAAGGTTATATAATGACCTAAAAATAATGAAAATATGACAGCTTGAATCACTAAAATCATGGATTTTTATGTGGAAATCAAATCCATAAATTTTATTAGAGGGAATATATTTGTCAACACCTTGTTGAGGAATTACATGCCTCCCACTAGGTTATATACACCCAAGGGGAAGATATCATAACAATCAAATAGATGAAGAGTAGTTCATTTCAAAATGTACCAATGTATTTAGAGGTTGATGATTTTCTTAGGGACTATAACAAGAATAAGATGAGGTATTTCAGATTGTATGTCATCCCCTATTAGTTTTTAAATGGATTTATCTTCAAGAATAACCTATATGGTGTACTATATAGGTGTTTAGAGCCCTGAGAAGTTGAGAAATTCCTTGAATAATTCCACCAAGGCTTCTCTGGAGGCCACTTTACAGCCCAAACTACTAACACCAAGATCATGTACTACTCTGGTGTGTGGAGCCGATAGTGTTGAGAAATTACTTAAATAATTCCACCAAGGCTTTTCCAAAGGCCACTTTATAGATCAAACTACTACCACCAAGATCATGTACTACTCGGGTGTGTGGAGTCAAATAGTGTTGAGAAATTACTTAAATAATTCCACCAAAGCTTTTCCAAAGGCCACTTTATAGCTCAAACTACTACCACCAAGATCCTAAGGGTTGGTTACTTTTTGTCCATAGTAGTAACATATGCTTTCAAGTGGGTAAAAGGTTACAAATAATGTCTAATTTTCACTTAGAGAAATAATAAGGAAACATTTCCCCTCTAATCCATTATAAAAACCCAACCTTTTTATCAATGGGAATTGGAATCAATTGGAATGGTGACTACTCCTAGTACAAGACATAAATGGGTGTTAACTAGCATATATTATTTGACTAGGTGGGTTGAGGTTGTCCCATTAAAAGAACCCAATGAAAATGTTATTTTAGACTTCCTTGAAGGACTTTTTAGAAGGTTTGGAGTTCTCACCACTATAATTGCTGGTAATTCCAAAGAATTTATGAGGAAAAATATCACTAGTATTTTCCTTGATATATGATGTATATCTAAAAACATATTCCAACTACTATACTCAAGGAAATGACCTAATCGAGTCTTCAAACAAGAACCTTGTAAGGATCTTGAAGAGAACTATGGTGAAGAACAAGAGGTGTTGATATGATAACAACTAAAAGTTCCATTAGTAACTCTCCTTTCATGTCGGTCTATGGTAGGGAAGAAAGGTTTCTACTCTCACTTGAGCTCATAGTTGTCTAACTAACTCACAAGTTAAAATTGGATCATCATGATGCTAGAACAATAAAAATTTAGAACTTATAGATCTATAACAATCCATAGAGAAATATAGGAAAACTTATGGAACATCAACTTGTTTTTAAGAGATGACTTGACAAAAGGATCATCCCCAAGAGTTCAAAAAAGGAGATCTTGTGTTAAAATTGAATGAAGACAGAGCTAAGATCCGAGGCATAACAAGTTTAGTACAATTTGGAGTGGCCAATATCAGGTAACATGATACAGATAGAGAAATTCCTTTTAATTAGACAAGTTGGATGGTGAGCCCCTACTTATCCTAGTCAATGATATGTTCCTCAAGTAGTACCCGTATGTATGCTACAATATTTCTATCATATTAGATTAATTTCCCTTATTGATCTTTGTAGACACTAAAATTTGGTAACTTTTCCTTGTGCAATTCCAAGTTTGACCATGTTCCCTTGCTAAGACAAATGCTCACATTCAAAATCCAATCACCTCATCTCTATATCTCTTATACAACTTGCTTATCTTTACACTCTACTCCTTCATCAATTCTAATAATATCATTTGATTGAAGTAGTATTAAACCTCTAATATTCATGACTTAGATTTCAATTTTAGTTTTCATACCTCCATTGAAAACATAGGGAAGGTTCGGGATGTAAGGTTCAATCTTGGATGACCTATACCTTTCGTCCCCTTCACATTCACCAACTTTGATTTCAATTTCAAAATATTATTTGGGTCATTTAATATTCATATGGTCAACCTTAATAGATTATTTCACCTAGGGAATCCTATAAAATCAATTTAATGCCACTTTATAACTCACCACACACACATTTTTTCCTTTTTTATGTTTTTTTCTTTGATGAGAGGTTTAGTTCATTGTTAGGGTTTTGGATTTTTATAGGTAATTATATATCATCTCAAACTTGTGCAAGTAAGAAGTAAATATAATGAACATCATTATCAAACGAGAAAATCACACAAAAGGTTACAAATCCATATTGCCAGGGATCCAAGACCATACGGTCCTACCTTATGACCATATGGATTATATCTAGACTTGTACAACAATTGTGTAGTCCTGCCCTTTTTGAGTTTGCATCTCCAAAAATTTCACTGAAGTGTCTACGATTCTTGATCAACTTGTTATGTTATCCTTCATACACAAATTATCAATATTCTATGTTACATAACTAAGTTTATCTCTCCTCTTGTGTATTTGTGAAAGTATTTATTAATTATCAATTGTTTCAATCATTTCAAGTATGAATGAATTATTCGATTATGAATGGTTAATTTTAGAAATCAATTAATCGAATAGTCTACCTATTACAAACCCTTAGATATTTATTTAGGGTGAAAACAACACTTAGATATTTATTTAGGGTGAAAATATTTGGTGAACATGATGTATGATTAAACTTTGAAAATTAGTTCAAAGCATAGTTACCTTGGGGTTTCATGTACACATTGTATATTCAAATCCAAACCTGGTTTTAATAATTCACACACCCTAATTTTGGCTTTCAAAAATTTCCCTAAGGTCTCATGGTCGGTCCTTCCCTTTGGGTCTCTTTCTAGGGCTTCCTAATTACCAAATCATATATCACGAACATAATGGCTATATTTAAAATTACTTTGAGTTTTTTTAATACATGTAATGAAACCCTTGTTTTGTTTTATTTAATTTTTCACAATTTTAGAAGTGTCAAAATTACTACTTTTAGCAATTAGGGAACAATTAAAAAATAAACACTTTTTTGAAAATTCCTTTGAGTTTTTTATTCCACATAATCAGATTGAAAATACATATTTGGTTTTTTTCAATTCGGTGTTTAATTTCATAAATGGTTGTTTTAATAATTTGATAGTGGATACTTTTTTCTGCACATTTATCTTGGGTTCTATTATGTCAACCTTCAATTTGTTGCTTAATTACATCATTTATTTTTAATTGGAGGATTTTTATTTTTTTCTATCATGGCTTCTTCCCATGGTACTACAAAGGTATTTTGAAGAGTATTTTTGCATTTTTCCACGTGTCAATATCTTGTTTCAAGTATCATGTAGACCAAGAAATTTCATCTTAATTCAACTTTTGAATATGTCACCTCTACATTTGGTATTACAAATTTCATTGAATAGATGGTATCCTTTACTCCTAATGAACTTAAATTACAATATATCATTCATAGTGATATTTACGTATGTTCACGTAAACACACATAATAATATGACTAAGCAATTGTCGACAAAGGATCCAACATCAATATTTCTAGCATATCCTTCCTTAATTAGTTAGGTATTCATGCAAAGGACCTCGATCCTTCTAATATGAGTATATGTGGCTTTGATATTACTCCATGGTAGGTACTCGGAAAAGTTGCCTTCCCAGGTTACCATGAGAGAACACACTATTTATATAGTATGTCATGTTGTGGCTAATGATCTTAATTATAACCTATTTTTAGGTCATCCTTGGATACATGTCATAGACATTATTACTCAAATCCTTCATGTGTGTCTCAAATATTCTTATCAATGATGTACATACACCATTACCATTAACCCATCCCCATTAAAATATGGTGTCATTACTACATGTGATGATTTTCTTATATGTTCTCCTAAAAATGATAATATTGTTGCATCTATTAAATTCCAAAAGAATTCTCCTATTGATGTTTCTTTCATGCATCTCATGAATGACAATGTGGGAAATGATATGATATCTTATAAGTCTCTTACAAATTCAGAACATTTCATTACCCCTTGTGTTTAAATCAAAATTGTTCAAAAGGAAATTGACATGCCTAACATTGCTACCACTTTTGATCCACCATCTATTAATGATCATAACAATGATATTATTCATAAGGCTAAACCATAAACGATTCAAGTTTTACAAAATGATTTTCACTTAAAAATTCAAGCTATGAGGGCCCAAGTAAAATCTCTAAATTAGGAAATTTAGCACATCTAAAGAATTCTTACCATATCCATGTCCATAATGTCTCTGCACATTATGATCAATATAACTCTAATACTACCAATAATAAATGTGATACAAAATTTATGCATGATACATGTGCTCATACAAGTGAAGTGAAATTCATTCATAGAGATAATAATGTTTATGTTCCAAAATCTCAATCTCGAATACTAAAACAACCACAAAGGTGCAAACCACCTCGATGGTTCTAAAAGAATGGTAGACAACATGTTATTTTATATGAGCTACTTTATAAGTGATTAATCACATTTTTACCTACTCATTATTACCCTCCCTATCAGCTGGAAAAAATAAAAGGTCAATCATTTTTTAATTATCATGGTATTAACGAACATTATGAAAATGATTGCTACACTTTACAATGAAGAATCCAATAACTTAAGCATAAAGGGATTTATTTCCTTCAATACACGACATTCTAATATATATTTATTGCAAGTCCCCAAATATAAATGGGTTCCTAAAGTTGATAAATCTATTTATAATAAGTATAATGCAATACCGAATGATACAAATTGTGGTATAAAACATAAGAAACTTATTCAAAAGTAAATCTAAAAGTAATCCATTATTTGTAAGAGACACTCTCAGTGAAATAATTACATCATATTATTGTGTAAAACAGAAAAGGAAACAATCCTAATGATACAAGAGCAACCACACATGGATACAAAGCATTTATAATGCATATGACTTCACAATGGGGAAACATGGAGCAAAAATTCACGAATAGCTCCAATTTACCATTAATAATCAATTGTGATGAAAGAGATGACTAAGATCTTGATTGTAATTAGATTGATAATAAACACTTTGATGTGACTATTGGGCATATGTGATAATAAAGTGTCACATGTTGATGAAGAAAAGGCTACTATTTTTTATATAAGTGTTACGTATTTCTCAACAACTTTTCACCAAACATATAACTACGAAAATCACAAAATATTATATGCAATCAAAAACTACACTTTATTTCTCATTAATAATTAACAAGAGTGAATTTTTGATATCTAATCTATCCATACATCCTCTATTTAGTTAATTTACCTATCATGGCATACCATTGGAATTAGTCATGTTATTTTAGAAATGATTACATGATATCCAATTATTGGTTGCATTCACTCACAAATACTCCCTTATTGAATACATATGGGCAGATATGGATCACCCTTCCTTATTTTCTAAGAATAGGTTTCCTTGCACTATATATGCCCCTATGTACTTTGGTAAGGGTGATGCTTCCAATGTGATTTACTTTTGATATTATCCCTAGATATTATATAGTGCATGTCATTGCTTTTACGAAGATAATACATGAGTACCCTTCATCTCTTCTTAAACTTGTGGGGCCTACACCCACTCCACTTGTTGAATACAACATGCCTCTTCATGAGGTTATTATTGGGTAGATATAATATTGTCCCCTCTTTCATGTACATAGCTATCTTCAAAACATTGAAAAAACATTCACATAATCACATAATACAAAAACATTCAAATATGATCAAAAATCAAAATCAAGACATGTTATAGTTTGATTGGCTATCTTGTTATTTTATACATAATGTTTGTGACACTTGGTTTGAGAGATAGCATATGTATTCTTTACATGCATCTGTTCGGATGGTATCTTGAGTTTGATGTAGGAAATTCACATATTGTTACATGATGATAGGATTTTGATCGGTTCCTTACACTACTATTTTGGGGGCATCCCTTCACGCTATACTGGTGTTTTTGTTGAAATATATGTTACCTTACACCTTTCTCATCATGATTTATTATATGCATAGTATTTATTGATACCTATTCAGTAAACAGGACTAACACATGTGTCTTATGCAGTGTTAGCCTATCTTACTATTTTTATTGTCCCTATGACTATGTTATATACTTGTTCATTTTTTTCACTACTTCTTTATATAGATCGTTTTCTTGCTTGTTTACTAAATGTTTTAACTGGGTATTCTTATGTGTTTACAATGTAATGATTTCTTTCTTCATATAGTTTAAGTGTTTTTCTTGTCTCCACAACATGGGTGTCCCATGTTTATGGATTTATGCCTATACTATGTGTATGAACTATATTTTCGTATATGGCACGTTGTGACTTCTATTGTGATTTTCTTATTACATCATGGGTGTCTCATGTGTGTGGATATATGCTTATATATGAATTATTTCTATACTTTATGGATTACTTGACTTTATGCTATTGTTTCTATTTTTATTTATGACATATCGGTTCTTACTATAATGCTTTTATAGTTGGTCTACTATGGAGTAGGACATGATTGTTACTTTTATTTGTTGTTACTTTTTTCTAGACACATGTATTCTTGTTTGTTGGATGTTACTTTTTCTCAATGCCACAGCTTTCAACTATTCATACCATTTTTATATGTATAATTTCTCAAAGGTTTACACCATTCTATCCTTCTATATGATCCCACATAGATTATCATATATATGATACATGGGTACACATCTATTATTTTGAGTTGTGTGCTCAAAATATTTATCACACACACTTCAAAAGAGGGGGCATGTATTGGGTTATTTCTATAGTTACATAAAGGTTACATAATGCATAAATAGATTTTTATAGGGTTTAAATCTTCAAATAGGTCACACATACTTAAATATGATAGAATTGAAGAAAATTCAAATTTGTGTGATACATCTAGGACCGTGGTATGGTCTTGACCATTTTTCTATATTCCTAGACAGAGGGTAGATTCACTCAAGTTTTCAATGTCTACAAACTTCCTTAGCTATTTACATGATTTTCACATAGTTACGTATATAGATGACATAGTTTAGAGAAAGTTATAGATTATATGAGTACTTCATTCCTTATTCATGGCACTATTTAAATTTAGTTACAAAAATAGGTTTTGGGGGCATGGTCCTCCTCTTTGATTTTTAAATTCTACATGATCAACTTTAACTATAGTAGTACCTTATTGGGGCATAGAAATGTCCATTCCTTTTGAGGTATGATTTTTCAAGTTAGAATGAATTGAGGTAAATCCATCTACAATAGTGTGGTATGTGGGTTTAGGGAAAGAGTTGAAGTGGGTAGGTTCTTCATAAACTGATCTTTCCACTTCAATCAAAATATTTCTGGTTGGGAAGGTATCAAAGCATCTAAGTTCTTTATATTTTATACCATCCTATCTATAAAACTCCAAAAATGGGCACATTTTGGCTCCTCTTTGTACAATATCTGATACAAAACACTCAAAAATATCCTTTGGTATAATATTAGGAATAATCACCCCCAATCCTTCAACATTTCATTAAAAACTCCAATTCTCTATAGTACAACACAAAATGGGAGCTCTTCCTCCAAAAATGAGTACGTGTATTCCTTCTTTTTGTATATTTTTATGTACATCATACATGTATTATCTATATATTGAGTTAAGTTTAATTTCTATCATAGACATTTACTACACTTTGTGTTGTAGGTTTCCTCATGGAGCATGCCAACACCAACACATCAAGGAATCATTTTCAAGTAAATATAAAGCGTGTGTGCACACTCGGATATGTTTTTCTTTAAGAATGCAACTTTCAATTAAACACTTAAATGGAGGAATTTGGACACTAAAATTTGGTAACTTATCCTAAACATTGTATTGCAAGTTTCTTCATGGAGCATGCCAACACTAACACATCAAGGAACCATTTTCAAGTAAATATAAAGCGTGTGTGCACACTCGCTTATGTTTTTCTTTAAGAATGCAACTTTTAATTAAACACTTAAAGGGGGGAATGTAAACACTAAAATTTGGTAACTTATCCTACACATTGTGTTGCAGGTTTCTTCATGGAGCATGCCAACACTAACACATCAAGGAATTATTTTCGAGTAAATATAAAGTATGTGTGCACACTCGGTTATGTTTTTCTTTAAGAATGCAACTTTCAATTAAACACTTAAAGGGGGAATGTAAACACTAAAATTTGGTAACTTATCCTTATGCAATTCCAAGTTTGACCATATCCATTTTCTAATACAAATGCTCACATTTGGAATCCAATTACCTCATCTCTTTAGCTCTTTTATAACTTACTTCTCTTTTAATATACTTTGTCATCAATTATGAGAATATTATTTTATCAAAGTATTATTAAACCTCTTATATTCATGACATAACTTTTAGTTTTGGTTTTTCAACTCTTCAGTTTGAAAATATAGGGATTTTTGGGATGTAATTTTAAGTATTGGTTAACATGTATGGTCCTACCCCTTCACATTCACTAACTCTAATTTTAATTTCAAAATCTTATTTGGGTCATTTAATCTTCCTAATGTTGAACTTAATAGAATATTTCACCTAGGGTATTTTGTAAAATCAAGTTAATGTCACTTTATAACTCACCCCACACACATGTTTTCTCCTTTTCATTTTTTAATGCAGTGATGAAAGCTTATCTAGGTTGTTATGTTTTTCACTTTATTGCGGTCAATTACATATCATCCTAAAGTTTTGTAAGTAAGAGAAACATACAATGAATATCGATACCAAACAAGAAAAGTACATAAAAAGTTAAATATACATACTATCAAGGTGTCCAAGAACATATAGTCCTAGGTCATGACCATACATATTAGGTTTAGACCATATAATAGTTGTACGATCATTTCCTTGTTGAAGTTACAACTCCGAACTTTCATTCAAGTGTCTAGATTTCTTAATCAACATGTTTCACTCTCTCAAATACCCAATTCATCCATGTTATACCCTATATAGATAAATTTATTTCTTATTGGGTATTTGAGCAAGTACTTATCATTTATCAATCATGATGTATGAGCACCATTAAAAATATAAAGGACTACATGTATTTAGAGATTTTGGCTAAGGTGGCAGGAATGAAACAGATTAGCTAAACAACTAAGGTATGAGAGAAGAATGTATGAAAATGCACAAATTTTTTAAAAGGGAGGATTGCATAGAAATTTTTGGCAAGGCTCAAAGGAATGCATGATAAAGTCACACAACAATGTGTGAAGACTATGAACACACGATTTTGAAACACCGAGATGAAACGAAAAGGGGGTGTGGATCTTTTTAAAAGGAAATTAGAATGTGCACTGAAGAATTATTTGAGGGTAGAAAATGAAAATTGGCAGGTGAACAATGGATGCTAACTCGAAGTGACATGGAGTTTCAAGATAGATTTCTCTCAACTACCGATCGAGAGTAGTTAGTTGTCATTAATGCATAATAGTTCAAACGCAAGCTTGAGCGGGATCGGGATATATTTCTAGAAGTAATTTCAAATTTCATAATGGGGAAGAGGTTTATAAATACCTTTTTAGTGACAAATTTCAAGGAATTTTATAAGGAAATACCTTTGGAAGAACTAAGAGTAATCCTCCGAGCTTTAAATCCACCACTTTGTAGCTCTACGGATCTGTAACTAGTCCATAGTGGAACATTGTAGATGGCATAAAGATTTGTTAGAAAAATAATTTGTCATAAGGGAAAATTAGGGATTTTCACTAACGCTTTGGGACTAGGTCCCTCTTTTTAGGAATGGGGTTGCTTCATTTATTTAAAACATAAAATATTTACATTTCTCTAACCATATTGGGTGGCCTTTCGATTGGGGATCACACAGGAATACTCCACTAAACCCGTGTGCAAAAGGAGGTGGAGGAAAGGTGTATGTATGGAGATAGGGGAGAAAGTGAGAAGGGGTTTTACTCAATAAATAGAAAGGTAAGTTTATTGACATAAAACTAGAATATTTCCAAGTTAACAATGAGAAGATGCCATGTCAAGGAACAAGGAACAAAACACAAGTAAATCAAATTTTATTTGCATAATATTTCACAAGTAACCATGCTCATGGAGTAAATTTGAGATGGAGAGGAAAACATAAGACAATGAGATAGAATAATTGTAGTTTATTTCTTATAGTAAGACAATTGGAGCTATCAACCAAGAAAATCTAACCCTTTAGAAAGGAGAATCCATTCTAATTTATAGCTTTACAAATTATCTCTTTATCTACCCCCTCTACGACCTTTCATAGTCCCCAAAGCACTTGTGACCTTCAACATTCCTCTAGGAATGAAAAATTATCCCCTTTCTTATTAATGAAAAGGGGACTCTTACAATGAATAATTACAATTTTCACTTAGGTGAATAAGACAAAAATTCCAAAAATTACATTTCCCAATGAAGAAATAGAACATAGAGAAAGAGAAAAGAAGAGAGATGATCATGTTGAATAATAAGAATCCCCTGATGAAGATGATCCAACTCCCGTAGTACCCAGTGGAAATTATTCAAGATTGAATTCCTTGCCTTTGACCTCCTTGTTGGTCATATCACTATGAAGGCAACTTTCTCAAGTTGTGGAATGCACACTTGTTCCAAAACACTAACCCATGTCTTTGAAATTCCACTTTGAGTGTTCTACACTATGTGAACCAAATTTTTTGATCTCTTGTGGTATTAGAGATGGAACCTCTAATTTCCATGAGATATTCCAAGGTATCCTCATTAAAGTAAAAGGTATCTCTAACATATTTTTTAGCCAATTCTTAAAAGGAACTCAAGAGTTCTTCCAAAGATTCCATTTCACTGAGTGAGGATGATCTCAGTTTTTGCACTCTTTTGATAAAACTCTCCTATATTTTTTACCTTTAAAATGGCATGACCCATTACATCACACCTAACACTTATCATGTGTGACCACACAGGGACGAATTCTCAGATATGGATGCAAATACATTTTGGTTCACCAAGGAGTAGGAGTCAAGATAACTCATCTTAGATACCAATGGGAGAATGACCTCCCAAAGGGATTTTTATTTCTTGATCTCCCCCTTAGTCACTTTGATCTTTGAAATAGTGGTCGAGACAAAGTTGAATAGAGAGAGAACCTTAGGAAACAAAACCTTTCCTTTTTCAATGATCTTCTCCACCCATATGTCATTGGATCTTCCTTACATGGTGTACCCTTGGGCTCTCTTGATCAAATGGGGATCAAATACTTTATATGAGAGATCACTTCTATAGGAGGGAGAGATGATGCATTGGGATCTAGGAATGATTGCACATAAACAGTCAAGGTTCTAACATGATCCTCAAGTTGTTCCATAGTCTACGTATTTTGTTAATTTCTTACGAGTAATCGGGTTATGGACTCTTTGAAAAAATGCACATCTCCCTCATGTGTAGCTTTCCCCAAGGAAACCTTTGTCAACACATAGTCATCAAGTGTCATATCTTCCATAGGTTTATTCACTTTAGGATGTGTAACTTCCACATATTGAGCTCTAGAAGCCTCAATGAAGAAACAAGAAGTTGTTTGATCTTTCTTGGTCCACTTGGTTTTGATGTACTTTGAGATGGCCTCAAAGTTAGGTGTCATTTCTTATTTCACTATTCTTGATTCTCCTCTAAGAAACTCATGTACCCATGGAAAAGTCTCAAAAGGTGTTGACATGAAATTAGGCATCTCATGTGCTTGATATGGAACCACAACATGACTGAGATGAAATGAATCCACTGCCTCCGAGGAGACACTTGGATTATTAAGATGATCAGGAGATTGAGATGGGTCAATATCTCCTAGTTCAAACTACTCCAAAGGAGTTTCTCTTACCTTTTCTTTCTTGTGAAGCTCCACAGGGGGGAAACATCTAGTGCACTCCACTTCTACAATTTTTCTCTTGGATGATCTTTCTAAATAAGAGGACCCGGTAGCCCCACCAAGTTCTATGTGAGAATAAGTGTGGAACACTTTCTTGGAATAATATAGAGTGTCTCCACTCTCAATGATAGAATCCCTTCTCTATTTGAACCATTCTTTTGACCTCTTGATTACTATCATGGTCCTCTCCTTGATGTCACTAGACTCTTGAATATTCCATGGAGTGGAAGGAAGAGGAGATGACCACACTGCTTGATACTCAGGGTCAAATAGGTTAGATCCATCATCAGTCACTCCCTCAACAAACCATTCAAGTTTGAAATCTCTCATTTGATTCATTGTCATCCTCATATAGTCTCATCTTATGATGTCAAAATAATCGGCACAATTAGACCAATAGTACTTGATTTGTAATATGTAATTCAATCCCATAAATAGGTAGGAATCGTTATCCTTCCTTAGGTAATATTTGGGCCTAGGCACATGAATACAAATTGAAGGCTGGGAGGGAGGATTTAATGTTTACTATGTTGGCATGTGAGTGTTTGTTGTGTTGTCGGTTGTGTAAAAGTATCATTAATGAAAAAGGAGAATTATGATAAGTGTAAGAGGTTTCTTACAGTTATAATTATGTGGGAAATAAATTTTTAGCACAATGGAAAGAGTGGACAAGGTGAGACTTGTTTAGTCAAGATGGCCTAATCATGAGGCCTAATCAGCAAATATGATAGAGCATGATGGTTTGAGTTGCATGGTGGCTTGAGGAGTATGGTCAAGGCATGAATATCATGAGGGGAGTGTTTAGAAGTACCCATACATGTTCATAGGTTGATTACAAGGTGAAAGTAGGGTTTTTAGGTGTTCATCTAGACCTGGTCTAGGAGCTTGAAGGTCAAATGGAGCATGAGAGTGAGGTGTAGAGGTATATGATCTCATGGGGGTATGTATAGAAGTGATACATGTTGTCTCAAGGTTTTTAGTACCTTTTAAATAAGTTTTATGTACTTGTATGATGTTTATCTACTTGGTACATGTCTAAAGTAGATCTAATTCTAGTGTTTGGTGGCCTATTGGTGCATGATAATCACTTGCAGAAGTGTGTGATCCCTTGGAGACACCCAGGAAGGTATTTCATACTATATTCAACCTCTATAGGTAGTTTTTAATGGTTTTATGCATGGTTGTTATGTTAGTTCACTTGGTTGTGACCTAAACTATGCAAAATCATAAGACCTAGTTGGGTAAATCCTAGTGGTTGAGAAGATGAAAACATATTTATGATCAAGTATGAATTATATATTTTATTAAAGGTATTCTTGGTGTTGTGGGAAAACTTCCATGGTTACGTGATAAATATTTTGCAAGATATATTGGATTTTGTCCTCTAGAGTTCTAGAATGCATGTTTCCTAACTCGATGTGAGAGAAATCAACTTGGATGACACATGTAAAGTCTACATGGGCCCCTAATCCTTTCAAGGATGTTGAAGCATGGAACTAAGAATATCTCATAGTTGGAATGAGGTTAAATGATGCTCTATCTTTTATGAATGAATGTTAAGAAGGTAAGTTGGTCAAAACCCTTCTTAAACCCTAGTTTGCTAGCGATGGAGGAAAAATTATTTGTTTGAGCCCAAAATGGATTGAATCATCAAATGTTATTATTAGAGGATGGAGAGGACTCTCCCATATTTCATATGGTGGTGGTTTAAGGTTATGATAGTAAGTGGATCCCACCCAACTTTGCATTTTTTTAGGAAAGAAGGTTTTACTCTTGGGTTTTCCAATAAACCATATGAAAAATTTAGTTTTCTGTGTTTTTAGAGAGAAATGATACATGTTTGGAGTGATTTCATATCTTAATGAAGTGATTTGATGGTATGCACAGGTCAATCTTGGAAGTCTATTTTTTGAGCCTAAAAGGGTAGTTTTGTAGTCATGGAGAATGGAAATGATTAAGCACTTGTGGGCTTGGAGATGATGGTTGAAGTATTTGAAGGTGCTTTATACATCTCATATGATGTTTTAGATGTATTATTTGAGCTCTGGAAGTGATATGAGGTGGCATGAAGAAGGTCACAAGTTGATCATGTTTGATCGTTCAAGACAGCAGCGGGGATTTGGTCTAAAGATTAGTCTGAAAGACCAATATCTTGGCTTAATTTATGATGTCTATCCATTGGAGAGTGAATGGGGATAAAAATTATTTTTACATGAATTTAGAGAGCTTGAAAGTGTCAGAAAGTTTGTGAGATGGTCAAGTTTGTAAAATTGGTTTCTAGGCAGTTCAAGTTGTAGAAAAGAGAAAGTTGTTTATATGGCTCCAAGAGTTTAGTGATGAGTTATAAAGTGTTTTATGGTTTTCCTTAGGTATTTTAATTTCCATAAAATGATCACATGCCACATTTTATCTCTTTTGATGTGGTTTTGGTCCTCGATCATGAGGACTTGTCTTCACTAGTGTTTAGAATGGATAAGTCTTTAACCTAGTTTGTATTGTAATGATAAATTTTCTTGGTGCATGGTTCCCTAAGCTGATGAAGTATGTTTATAGGATGTGTTTTATTTTTATAAATCCTTCATAGGCATGAAAATTAGGCTGAATCCCTTGGATTTCATGGAGTTATTGGTGAAGGAGAAAATAGCCATTTAGGCCTAGTTACGTTACGCACGATGGTTGTTTTGATGCATTACCAACCCATATAGGTCTTTCATGTTGATTTATATGATGTTTTAGGTTTTAATTTATGTTTTAATGACTGACATTAATGGTCATGGTTGACCTAGTTATGTTTAGGATTTGAGTCATGTATATAAAATGCATGTAAGTGTTCATTTTGAGCTTGTGGTGTAAGAGGAAAAAGTGTGATCTAGGTGTGAGTGTGAAGGAGGTTTAATGGAATCAAAACTGAGTTTAGAAAGGGTATGGATGTTTTAGAATATTTTTAAGATTATATGTGTAAGGTAAATTTACCTATTCAGCCCATGAAGAAGAATAATTGAGCGATTTGAGAGAGAGATAGAAGTTTGAAGGGTTTGGTGTGTTTGGAGCTGAACTTGGATCACATTCGGTAGTGGGAGCAACATATCTTATGTGATAATTAATTTAAAATCTTGTGTGATGATTCATATTCATGCAAGTTCTTTGTTATGAGTAATATTAGCAAATGTTTTAGGGGTTGGTGCTCCTTGTGGGATTGGTGTCTCACTAAAGAAATCTTGTAAGATGTGTAATATTCTTGCAAGTCCTTTGTTTTTTTGTAATATAATCAAAGGTTTCAGTGGTTTTTACTCCCCTTGGAGGTTTCCCAAATTATATGTTATTTACTTGTGTCCTCTCTCTTGCTTTGTATATTTGTGGATGGTTATAACAATCTTAATAGCTCACATGATTGTATATGTTGAATGGTTAATCTAAATGATGTTACAAGTAATGTAAAATGAAGTTATAGTTTTGTAGGACCGATTCACCCTCCCAGTCCATTGTTATTTTAAAAATTGGTATCAAATCATGTCCTTTTGAATAATTTTAATCACTTGAAGGATATCCTCTTGAAGCATAGGTTTGTTTGATCAAAATGGGAGAAGATGTTATTCCATATCAAGGCCCTATCATCAATGGAACTAACTATGCCCTATGGAGATTCAGAATGAAGGTACATCTAAGTTCACTTGGTTATAAAGTGTATGTTGGATACATTTACTTATCAGACCCCATGGAATAAATTACCAAGGATATCATTTTTGGTTCTTTGGAAGAATGTGTAAGTACCATGGTTGGGGATTGTGTTTCACCAAGGAGATATGGGAAAAATTGAAATACTTGTATGAAGATATCATTCCTTCTAGTGGTAGTGAAATTAATTTTGTCATCGGTATAAATTTTATGAATTAGGAAAGTAGAAATGTTGAAGCTAAACTTTTTGGTGTCCTATAATACCTACAACTCACATGGAAGGAGAAGAAAATACTGAAGTAAACTCTTAAGGGCTTGAAGACAAAAAGGAGGAGTGTACTCAGTTGAAAATTCATGTTGGATTGTTTACTGCTAGTCTCAAGTCTAAAGAGGATGAGTGTATCAAGTTTAGTGTGGCCATGAAGACTTTATAATCAGATCTAGATCTAGCTTCAAGAAGACTGAAGATGTATTAAAGGTTTGAAAATAGCACAAGCAAATTAGATGATCTCGTTGAGCAATCAAATACACTCTAGTGATAAGACAGTTTTGACTTCAAAGAAGAATAAAAGAAGGATGAGAACTATTCTAAGACAAGTAAATAATATGTTAAAGCCAAGGAGAACCTTAAAGGAAAATAGATCATGAAATATGATGTTATTTCAAGAAAGAAGACTACTTGTGAAAGAGATAATCAAATGAGGAACAATCTAAGGACAAGATCGGAAAGATAGTCAATACATCAAAGTATGAAATAACTTTTAATGGATATTATTATGGTTACAATTATTTTAGTCATGAAGTAAAGGAGTCAAATAGTTTTTTCAAAGTTTATCACCCATGGAGGGATAACAAAGATGATTGATTAAAGAACATCATATGTTACTGATTTTCATGAGAAATGCCATATAGCAAGATATTGTCTTTAAGAACCACTAAGACAGATATGGAGGAATGAAATTTTGAATTATGTTGTGTCTTTCAAATTCAATCAAGTTGGTAATATTTTTAGTTATTGCTATTAGATTCAACCTAGACAAAGTTGGAGAGATGGAGCTTTTCAAGGTAAGAGTCGTATTACTTGTTTCAAATGTAACAATGTTGGTCATTTTGCAAGATATTGTAGATGGATAAAGATAGCTACAAGAGTAAGGAAGATGAAAGGTCTAGTTATAGTGAGGAACCTAAAGTTTCCCTTGAGCCAAATGTTCAAAAGGGTTTGTTTTCTATTGAAAAACCTCAAGAGCTCTTGTTTTCTCTTGAAGAATATTATCCAAAGAATGATAGAGAATCTAAGGTGTAACAACTAAAGAAGTTGATGCAAGATCTAAGTGTTTTTTCCCATAAGGAATTGGGTTCCTTGCACTTTTAGATACAATCAGGTGTATGAATGACTCCATTAGGTTTCATGGATTCATCTTCTTGTCTATTTAAGCATGATATCTTGGATGATAGGTATCTTGATTTGAGGAAATTTTTGTGAAGATAGATGAATCGACCTATACATTTAGGTCTTCATATGAAGAAATTATGCATTAAGGGGGCATGTTTGATTTAAGTAAAGAGAAATGTAGAGATATTCCTGTCATGAGGTCTCATAGAAGAATCCATGGTGTAAGCCTTCAAGAAGTGAACTCGAGATTGAAAAAGAAATGTTGTGTTCTTTATTCATGATCATGTGAATGTGTGATATATTTTATGAGGCTGAAATATTTCTTTCGAAGAAACTATGAAACGGGTTGAAGAAGTGCCAAGGTATGTTGCAACTACTATGTAAAGAAGATAATGTTGTCTATAAGAGGTTCTTAAGGACCAACATGACAATTGACATATATAAGACTAGGAAAATATAGGTTATTCATGCAAGAAAGATGGTAGGTATTCTCTTCAGATGTTAAAACATGTTTTCAATCATGAAATTAATAAGAAAGTTAATCTCGGGACTATTTTGAGTTGATGCGTTGATGAGGTCAAAGTAAAGGTTTCAAAGTGATATCAAAACAATTAATGAAGTCTGCAATTAAGGATGAAGTCAAATGAAACTTGTATGATCTAATAGAGCTTGACACTATAGCAAGGTGTTCATGAGGTCGAGATGTGGCCATTGTGTTCTTAAATATCTTAAACATGTTTTAGAGGTTGATTTCGGTCTTGTGAGGAAAAAGGACGCTAGATTTATGAAGGGAAAGTAATTCATTTTGTATGATGAATTGATCATATCATTATAGGAAGAGTATGTTGATGCTTTCTAGGTATGTGAGTTAGTTGGCATGGTCTATGTGGAGTTGTTAGTCCTTGAGAAATTCTTAAGATGTCTCTAAGAGTGTCCATGCATCATGGAAATTATATGGAGATGGTTAAGCATTATTAGGTCTATGAATTTCAATGGATAAGTTTCTAAGTTGATGAATATGGTTTCAAGACTATGTAAGGGTTCCCGAGGTCTGTAGAGGTATCTCAAGAAAGATTATAGAGTTCTCACAGGGTCCACAAGGGTATGAGTGAATATTTTCATCTTGGTGAAGCACTACAAAGACTATGCAAAGACATCATAACTAAGGTATGCTTTTTGAGTTTATTCTGAGGAGATAGCGGTGTTGTAAGGGTAAGTATGTACTAACACAGCCTATACATGAAGATTTGTAATGTTATAAATTGGTGCATAAGGTTGAGGTAGAGATAGAGTGCTCATTCCCTTTAAGATGTGGAGTTGAGTATGTTGCATGACTTGTGTAGTTGATCTCTTTCATCTTGAGTGGATATTGCACTACATCGGGGTGTTGTAGGATGTTTTGCACTATAATGATGAGCTAAAGGTATGTGGAGGCTCCTTGAAGCAAGGGAAGCTATTTTTGATCATCAAGAAGGTGTTTTAGGTATCAAAAAGGCCTAGTAAGACAAAATAATGAATGTTAATAGGTATACTTAAAGGGGGCTTGTCATGAGATCAAACAGGTATGATAACATGAAAAAGTGACAAATACTACTGAAAAAAGTGTCTCAGAATTGTGTTGACATGTTTGACCCATCTCCATGGCATGAATGCAAGGTATGTGAAGATAATTTTTTCATGATCACTTAGACAGAGATATGATGACCTTAGGGGAGAAGCACGGTGTTGTTTCATGTTGAATATGGGCTTCTAAAGCAAGGTAAAGGTAGAGTAATTTTCTCTAAAGGTTTACTTTAGGATCTTATCCCTAAACGTTGCATGCAACCAATGTATGGTAGAGTTAAGTCTTTCTTTGAGTATATATCAGTTGATATAGGTCCAAGAAGGAGTCATTGTGATGTTTCATGCTCAAAATGATTATTTTCATGTGTGTATGGTATGTTTTTCCTCTGTCCAATGAAGATATAATGCTTTTATGATAAAATTAAGACAAAATAGGGTGTAGAGAAGGAAAAATAGATTTATGAGCTTGATTGATGAATTTGGTTGATGTTTCCAACCAAGAAGGGGTCCAAATAAGTTGATGAAGATGAAGAATGTGAGCTAAATTATGTGCTTTATCATTAATGTAAAAGGGGGAGAAGAACTATGTTGTTTTCCATCAATGACAAAGGGGGAGATTGTTGTCATGTGAGTGTTTGTTGTGTTTTCATTGATGTAAAAGTCTCATTAATGACAAAGGAGGATGATGAGAAGTGTAAGAGGTTTCTTATAATGATGATGACATGGGAAATCAAGTTGTAGCATGATGGCAAGAGTGGACAAGGTGAGACTTACTTAGTAAATATGGCCTAATTAGCATATGTGATAGAGTATGATGGTTTGAATTTGATTATGGCTTGAGGAATATGGTTAAGGCATGGAGAGCATGAGGAGAGTGTGTGGAATCACTCATAAAATTTCAAAGGTTGATTTCAAGGTGAAAGTAGGGTTTACATGTCCTCATCTAGACCTAATTTAGGAGCTTGAAGGTTAAATGCGCATGAGAATGAGGTGCGAGTTATATGAGCTCATGTAGGTATGTAGTGGAGTGAGACATGTCATCTCAAGTTTTTCAAGACCTTTTGAATAATTTGAATGAACTGGTATGATGTTTATCTACTTGGTCTCGGTCTAAACTAGACTTAATTCTAGTGCCTAGTGGCCTATTGGTACATGATAATCACTTGCATAAGTGTGTGAGCCCTTGGAGACACCCAGGAAGGTATTTCATATTATATTCAACATGTAGAGGTGGTTTTTAGTGGTTTTATGCATGGTTGTTTTGTTAGTTCACTTGGTTGTGACCTAAACTATGCAAAATCATAAGACCTAGTTGCGTAAGTCCTAGTGGTTGAGAATATGCATACCTATTTATTGTCAAGAGATAATTGGAGATGTAAGTAGAGGTTTTCTTAGTTACGTGGGAAACATTTTAGGGTTTCATGATGAATATTTTCTAAGATATGTTGGATTTTGTCCTACCAAGTTCTAGAATGCATGTTTCCTAACTCAATCTGAGAGAAATCAATTAGGATGACAAGTGTAAAGTATTCATGGGCTATTGATCCTTTCATGTATGTTAAGGTATGGAACTAATATCTCAGAGTTAGAATGAGATTAAATGAGGCTCTATGTTTTATGAATGAATGTTAAGAAGCTAAGTTTGTCAAAACCCTTCTTAAACCCTAGTTTGCTAGTTATGGAGGAAAAATTATTTGTTTGATCCTAAAATGGATTGAGTCATAAAATTTTATGATTTGAGGATGGATATGACTCTCCCAAATTTCATATGGTGGTGTTTTAAGGTTATGATAGTAAGTGGAACCCACCCAAATTTGTTTATTTTCAAGAAAGAAGGTTTTACTCTCTATTTTTATATTAAACCCTAAGACTAAGTTTTATGTGTTTTGGGAGCAAGGATACATGTTTGGATTGATTTCAGAGCTTGGTGAAGTGATTTGATGGTGTGCACAATTTAATCTTGGAAGACTAATTTTTGAGCCTAAAAGTCCAGTTTTGCAGTCATGGAGAATGGAAATGCTTGAGCACTTGTGAGCTTGGTGATTATGTTTGAAGGCTTTGAATTTTTGTAGACATATCAGATGATGTGTTGGATTCGTTATTTGAGCTCTAGAAGTGATATAAGGTGGCATGAACAAGGTCACAAGTTGACCCATTTGACCGGTTCAAGACAAAGCGGGATTTGGTGTGAAGATTGGTCTTAAAGACCAATATCTTGGCTTAGTTGATAATGGATATCCATTGAAGATTGAATAGGGATGAAAAAATTTCCTATTCCATGAATTTATAGAGATTGAAAGTTTTAGGAAGTGTGTGAGATGGTCAAGTTTGCAAAACTATTTTATGGGCGATTGAAGTTGCGAGAAAAGAGAAATTGGTTTAAATGGATCCAAGAGTTGAGTCATGAGTTATAAAGTGCTTGATGGTGTTCCTAAAGTATTTTTATTTCCATCAAGTGGTCACATGACGTATTTGATCTCTTCGATGTGGTTTTAGTCCTCATTCATGAAGATTGGACTTTCTAGTGTTCGGAATGGATAGGTATTCGACCTAGTTTGTATTGGCATGATAAATTTGCTTGGTGAAAATCTTCGTAAGATGATGAAGGATGTGTTTTAGTTTTGTGAATCCTTTGGATTCATGACAAAGAAATATGAATCCCTTAGAGGTTATGAACTTCTCGGTGAAGGAGAAACTAGCATTGCCTAGTTGTGCATAATGGTTGTCTTGATGCATTGCCAACCCATATTTGTGTTTCATATTGATTTATATGATGTTGTAGGTTTTATTTGATGTTGAAATGACCAACCTTAATGGTCATGGCCAACCTAGTTATGTTTAGGATTTGATTTGTGTATATACAATGCATGTAAGTGTTCATTTTGTACTTGTGGTGTAAGAGGAAAAAGTGTGAGCTATGTGTGAGTGTGAATTAGGTTTAAGGGCATCAAGATAGAGCTGAGAAAGAATATGGATGTTTGAGGAGAGTTGAAGATCAGATGTTTAAGATCAATTAACCTATTTAGTCTATAAAGAAGAATAATTGAGCGAGTTGAGAGATAGAGAATTTTCAAGAGGGTTTGGTGTGTTTAGAGCTTAACTTGGATCACAATCAGTTGTGGGAGAAACATATATTATGTGATCATTCAATCAAAATCTTGTGTGATAAGTCATATTCACGTAATTCCTTTTTATGAGTAATATTCGTAAAGGTTGTAGGGGTTGGTTATCCTTGTGGGATTGGTGTCTCACTAAAGAAATCTTGAAAAATTTGTAATATTCTTGCAAGTCCTTTATATTGTGTAATATAAGAAGAGGTTTTGGTGGATTTTCTTCCCCTTGAGTGTTTCCCACATTATATGATGTGTAATTATTTTCTCTCTCTTTCTTTTTATACTTTTGGATGGTTGTAACAATATAAATAATCTCACATGGTTGTATATGTTGAATGGTTAATCTAAATGATGTTGTAAGCAATGCAAAATGAAGTTAAAGTTTTGTAGTAATGATTCAAACCCCCCCCCCTCATTCCATTTTGCTTATAACATACTACATCAGCCACACTCTTGCATGAATATATTCCTAATGAAATAGGGAATGAGACACCTTTCCTCTTTACATTCGTGCACCTAGTGTGAATATGAGACAATTGTTGGCACAATTCAATCATTATAATATTATCACTTTGGTGCTTTAGAACCGAAAACCTAGAACCCGAGATAGGTGAAGGTAGGAAATTAAATGAATTAAACTCTATATTTCTCAATCAACTTAATTTTTGTGGTGAGATTCTCTTCTTGGGATTTCCCTCAAGGATTCTTATGAAAAACATAGTGAATGCATCATTCACCCTCAAGAAATGAGAGCTAATCTCTCAAAATGTGAGTTGAGGATAATTTTCAAATTTGGGAGACTTATGTGGCACATTTGGGGAATTAAAGAGACCTTGGAAGGGTCTTGTATATGCAAGAGAATACACCAGATATGAAGTCATTGAGAACTTCTTGGTTGTAGGAAACCACACTAGCTTCCTGTCAATGTTGTACTTACAATTTCCCTCAATCAATCATGTAATTTCCTTATGTGACCACTAAGATGAATTAGTACATCCAATCATATAAGTCCTTCATGGTTTTGTTATCCCAAATTCACCACCGAGAAAAATTGGTCAAAACAAGCCCCGCACATAAAGAAAATATGAAGGAACGATTGCACCCATGAGCTCGTATTCCAAAATGACAAATAAAGGGACAGGAAATATTGATCCCAAGGAACACAGGGTATAAATGAGGTTGAATGACACAAATGAAATCAGAGGCCCAAAAGAGTAAAAAAAAATGGCCCCATGCAGGAAATTCAAGAAACGGCCCCGTAGAACGAGTCGTGCTTCAAATCCAACGCATGTTACTGGGTGGGATATAAAATGGAATAGCAGGGTCGGGGAGAAGAAACAGTGTCAAAGAACCAGAGGCTCATAGGAAAAAGAATAGAGAAGGTTTGAAGTCTTTTGTCTCTACAAATGATTCAGAACGAGCCCCAAAATTGGTGAAGTATGGAGGAGACAGCAGAAGCTGCCAAGTGTCCAAATGACACACCTCCAAAGGATAAAACCAAAAGGCAGACTCAAAATTGCACCATGCCTCCATGTGTCTAGAACCCCAAAATTTTCACCGGCCATTAAAAAGTCTTCGAAAGTGTCTTAACAAGTGTCTTACATTCACATTCAAAAGCGAGACCACCTGGCCGAGACTCAAACGAGCGCGGTCTTACCACGTGTCCTAGGTCCAAAAGGGACAGAGTCATGGGGTTGAATAGTCAAAGCAAAGGCAAGCTAGTGGAGGTAACCAAGTTTCAACATGGCGCTACTTCAAAGGTAGAGTCTGGAGGTAGTTTTCAGACAAGCGCCAAGTCTCCACGTGTCCAGGGTCAGACTTTTAGCCCGCCAAGCAAAAAGACTAAGGGAAAAATATAAAGGGAGACCAAGGAGCCTACGAAGTCACCATGTGTTATTCGGGCATGATTTCAAGAGCAAAGGTAGGGGGCAAGACTCAAAAGAGTGCAGGGATGTCACATGGACCCTGTATGGACAGACTCTTTAAATATTGTGCGCCCATGACCCAAAATTTCAAATGGCCATATCTTTTGACTGGAAACTCAGATTTGGGTGGGAGAAGACTTTTTCGAAATGTCTTGACACCCTCTACACCATGGAAACATAAAATATAATTCTTATCAGGATTTGGTGGGTGAAAATTGGGAAAATTTCTTCCAGGCCATTAATGCAGAATCTGATTTCTTCAACTACCAGAGTAGATTTGATTTGATCCGCTAAGGAGCCAAAATCGAAATATTGTAGGTAGATTTACATGGGGAATTGATTGATGGTGGTTGAAGCTTTCAAGGAAAGATTTAATGCGTATCCCGTGGTGGTTGAAGTAGGATTCAATTTTTCCCTCTTCTCTCTCTTATTCTTTCTATATATTGTAATACTTCTCATTTTCGAGAAGGCGAGACATTCTAGGTGTAGGGAAACTCTGTCAAAGTCATTTCTCGACTCCATTTTGAGTTAAAAACCTTCTCCTATGCCTGGAAATCATATTTGTGCCTCTAAGTAGAAATGTAATGGTCTGTGCACCCATATAGAGCAATAAAACGTGTTTTTGTGGTGTTTCTTCAACCCTTTGCATTGTTTTGTTGTCTCCCGTGCCTCTCCCTTTCAAATCTATTTTTTGTGCATGTATTTCACATTTGTAGGTACAGGGCATTGTGTTTCATGGATTTTTGATCATGGATTAGGATTTGGGTTAGTGTCACTTTTGTCCCTTCCCATCTTCCTTTCTCCCTTGTTTCATCCTCCCTCAACAGAGCATCTCACCCCTTTCCTTCTCTGGTGTATCACCGCTTTAGTGTAGGCTTTCTTTCACTCTCTCTTTCTCTCTAGTTCCTTGGAATGGTTAGATTAGGATAGTTTATTTTTTCCTGCATTAGAGTAGCTTGTGGCAGGTAGTTTAGGAGAAAGAACCAGCTTTCTCCGGAGGACCATCTCAGGTTTGCAAGTCCCACAGCTTGAGAGATGATCCCATGTTGTGCAATCACACCGAATGCCCCACTTCACACCCGGGCCATTTGGGGGTGTTGTGATTCTACACTAATAGTTTTGGCATGCTCGGTGGGATAGGTCTGAAGCACCTTACCACTTCATTTAGCAAGTTGGTGTGTTCCTATTAAATTTAGCCTTTTGAGGCACATGCAAGCACATTTGGTGACTCCATCTAGTCAATAACCCATTCTCTAAGTTACAGACCTTTTCCATCCATTTCCACTCATTTTCATCCATTTTCTTCTTCCATCTCTTTCATTTTCTCCCATTCCATGAAGTTTTGCAATCATGACTTCATTCCCTTCATGGAACTCACACTTATAAAGAATAATGCAATTCACCTCCAATGCATTTCCCAACTCCTCCAAATCAGCATTATAATCAGATCTAGGACCATTATGCTTACCCATATGAGTAGGGTCAAAGTCAGTTTGGCCATGGAGCTTATCAAGAACAAGGGGATGCATACAATGGTGACAACTATGTGGAGAATGCTGGTTTATTGGAGAAAATTCAAAAAATGGAGGCCGACATAGTTCAGTCAAGGGGCATAGCAAAAATGAAGGCATTCAAGATTGGTTGCAAGGAACCTTGTCCATGGGAAGGCCCTTTTCCAAGAAATTACATCCCTCAAGAGAAGCTAGACTTCATAGTTGGAATGTTGCCTCAATTTACATAGTGGATTAAGGAGATTGAGGCATATGAGTTGGACACAAGACAACCTTGTCAATGGGTAAGTCCACCACTTCCTAGCTCTTCATTTTCTCTTTCTCAAACTTTATCATTTCAACATGATCAAGAGTCAAGCCCCTCACTTGCTACCCCAAGTGTTAGTTTCTTTTCTCCATCTCCTGATCTCCCATCCCACCTCAGTTCCTCTATCCTTTTCCCTTCCAAACAATCATCCCCCAAATAAACAAGAAGTTCCACTTCTCTCCCCACCACAAACAATTGCAAAACTAGTTGAACCCCAACTTGTCACTCCTCTTGCTTTCCCAAGTCCATGTTGGGAAGAGACTCAAGAATCCAGTCAAGGAAAACAACAAGAAGGGGATCCCAACAAAGAAGAAATGATAGACAATATGAAGAATTGGGCTGCCAAATTTAGGTTTACAAAGATCCCCTTAATGGTCAAGCCAATAGAGGAGGTCAAGGTTGAAGATCCAGTGGTGGCTGAGGCTGAGTTTGCAAGAAGAAGAAATAAAAATAAGAAGAAGAAGATCAGCAATCTGTTTTCCCTGAATACAGTGTCCCTAATGGCACTCATTTGAAGAGAATGTTGATCTAATCCAAGCTACACAACCAGTTAAAGAAGAGGAACAATCAGCTCCAAGCCCCATTGAAGAGGAGCAGCTGGGAGAGATCAAATTAGTGTTAAAGCCACTCAATGAAGAAATCATCATTGAATATTCTTTGCTTTCATTTCAAGGGCCTAATTTTATTGATGAACCCATGATGGAGGAAAACCATATAGTTCCAGAGGCTCCATGTGTGGAGTAGGATACAGAAGGACCTTCAGTTCTTCCTCCCACTTCATCCCCTTCAAGCTCTAATGTTGAAGAAGATTTTGAGCTTTCAAACTTTATGTTGGAGGATGAAGAGAACCATGGTGAGCAAGTTGTAGATCAGGAGGACACCATGGAGGAGGTCGAGCATATGCAACAGGACAACCAAGAGACAAATTATCTATCTGACTTGGAGGATTTCTTTGATGAAGAAGATCCCATGGAGATTACATCATTTTCTCCTCCATCATTCACCTTTCAAGCACATGAGCCTGCTGCCATGGAGGAGAGCATTCAAGGAAAGCAACATGTGTCTCATAATGGCCCTCTAGGAACCAAAGTTGGAAGATATGAGTCTTCCATGTTCTTCACAAGAAAAGGAAGAGAAAAGGCAAGAGGATGTCATCATCCCTCTCACACCATCCATCCAAGAAGGTCCATAAGAAGACTCCATTTTTGGAGTTAAGAATCATAATAATGGGCACATCCAAAGGATCAAACCATGCCCAATCAGGTACTTGGCTTCATTGGAGCCAAGGGAAAAGCCACAACCAGTCATGCTTGCTTCTAAGCATGAGGATGAGCTCCAAAGTACCAAGGATCAGCTGCAATGCCTCTTCAATCCAAATGAAGAGCAACTAAAAGAGGCATCTATCTTGTTTCTAGCTGACACCTTGATGATCTGGGTGGAGGAATGGCTCATTATCGTTAGTTTTTCACTCATATAAGCAGCCATATTTAGTGTCAAATCATTTGCATGGATGCCCCTCTTGAGAAAGGGAAGCTACTTCTCCCTACCAATTGCAAGATTTTTTTGAGTCCCTTTTCTCTCTAATTAGTTTAGGAGTAGGAGTAGATTTGATTTTAGCAGAAGAAGTGCTCTTGCACACTCTACATGTCTCATTTAAGGCATGTATGATTTGATCTTTGTACATAGTGCATGTTGTTGTGTTTTGTTGCTCCGAGGTTGTATCACCATGCAATTCAACATGCCTACAGTCCATTTTAGGGATAGATGAAATCCCCGGTCAAAAAAAAATTCTACTCTCAAAAACCTTGTTTCCAAAACTTTTCTAATGAAAATATAGAGTGCAAATGCGCGGGCAGGCTTAGGGTCAAGAAGAACATAGAAAGTGCAAGCAGTTGAGGAGTCCATTTTAATAAAGAGTCAGTAGTAGGCTATCATTCATGACTCCATGCCCAATGGATGCTTCAAGGCTACTGGTCTCTTCATCTAGCAGAAGATGTCCCCGTGAGTCACCAAATTGTTATCCCAAATTCGCCCCTAAAATTTGGTCAAAACAAGCCCCACACATAAAGAAAATATGAAGGGAATGATTCAAACCCGTGAGCTCACATTCTAGAATGACAAATAAAGGGACAGAAATCTTGATCCAAGGAACGCAGGGTCTAAATGAGGCTAAATGACACAAATGAAATCAGAGGCCCAAAAGAGTAAAAAAATGACCCCGTGCAAGAAATTCAAGAAATGGCCCCATAGAATGAGTCGTGCTTCAAATCCAACAGACAAGTTATAGGTGGGCTCTAAAATGGAATAGTAGGGTCGGGGAGAAGAAACAATGTCAAAGAACTAAAGGCTCAAAGGAAAAATAACGGAGAAGGTTTGAAGTCTTCGGGCTCTGCAAATGATTCAGAATGAGCCCTAAAATTGGCTAAGTATGGAGGAGACAACGGAAGCTGCCAAGTGTCCAAACGGCGCACCTCCAAAGGATAAAACCAAAAGGTAGACTCAAACTTGCACCAAGCCTCCACGTGTCCAGAACCCCAAAATTTGCTTCGGCCATTGAAAATTCTTCGACTCAACGAAGTCCGCCAAGTGTCTTAACGGTGCACATTCAAAAGCGAGACCCTGGCCGAGACTCAAACGAGCGTGGTCTCGCCACATGTCCTAGGTCCAAAAGGGACAGAGTCGGGGGTTGAATAGTCAAAGAAAAGGTAGGCTAGTAGAGGTAACCAAGTGTCAATGTGGTGCTACTTCAAAGGTAGAGTCTGGAGGTAGTTTTCAGACAAGCGCCAAGTCTCCACGTGTCCAGGGTCAGACTTTTAGCCCGTCAATCAAAAAGACTAAGGGGAAAATACAAAGGGAGCCCGAGGATCTCACGGAAGTCCCCACATGTCAATCTAGCATGATTTAAAGAGTAAAGGTAGGGGAAGACTCAAAAGAGCGCAGGGCTTCCACAAGGACCCTGTATGGATAGACTCTTTAAATATTGCACGCCCATGACCCGAAATTTCAAATGGCCATATATTTTACCGAGACTCGATTTGGGTGGGAGAATACTTTTTGGAAATGTCTCGACACCCTCTATGCCATGGAAACATAAAATATCATTCTTAGTAGGCTTTGGTGGGTGAAAATGGGAAAATGTCTTCCAAGCCATTAATGCAGAATCTGATTTCTTCAACTACCAGACTAGATTTAATTTGATCCGCTAGGGAGCCAGAATCAATAGATTGTAGGCAGATTTGTAGGGGGAATTGATTGATGGTGGTTGAAGCTTTCAAGGAAAGATTCAATGCGTATCCCATGGTGGTTGAAGCAGGATTCAATTTTTCCCTCTTCTCTCTCTTATTCTTTCTATATATTGTAACACTTCTCATTTTGAGAAGGGAGACATTCTGGGTGTAGGGAAACTCTATCAAAGTCATTTCCGACTCCATTTTGAGTTGAAAACCTTCTCCTATGCCTGGCAAGTGTATTTTTGCCTCTAAGCATAAATGTAATGGTCTGTGCACCCATATAGAGCAATAAAACGTGTTTTGTGGTGTTTCTTCAACCCTTTGCATTGTTTTCTTGTCTTCCCGTGCCTATCCCTTTCAAATCTATTTTTTGCATGTATTTCACATTTTTAAGTGTAGGGCATTGTGTTTCATGGATTTTTGATCATGGATTAGGATCTAGGTTTGTGTCACTTATGTCTAACCTTCCCATCTTCCTTTCTCCCCTATTTCATCCTCCCTCAACAGAGCATCTCACCCCTTTCCTTCTCTAGTGTATCACCGCTTTAGTGTAGGCTTTCTTTCACTCTCTCTTTCTCTCTGGTTCCTTAGAATGGTTAGATTAGGATAGTTTAGTTTTTGCCTACATTAGAGTAGCTTGTGGCAGGTAGTTTAGGAGCAAGAACCGGCTTTCTTCGCAGGACCATCTCAGGTTTGTAAGTCCCACAACTTGAGAGATGATCCCATGTTGTGCAATTACACCGAATGCCCCACTTCACACCCGTGCCATTTGGGGGTGTTGTGGTTCTACACTAACAATTTCTTCTCCCATTACCCTATTTAGTAGGACCATTACATCAAAGTAGGCCTCATGAAATTCACTTTGGGACAATGATTTAGGCATTCGAGAGGGCTTTTTTCCTTGTTTGAGCCATGACACCATTGTCACTCCTTGCAAGTGGGAATCTATAACCATTTTGTTTCAAGTGGGAATCTATAAGTATTGTCAAATTTCCTTCGAGGTGAGAACTACTAAAATTGAGTTGTCATCTGCAAGTATTATTCTTAAATCAAGGTCATAGTGTTGTGCACAAGATAGAACTAAATTTGTGCTTTGAACTAACAATGGATGACCACCTACATTAAATAGGCCATGTTGGTTTTTCAAGTCACCTTTTCAATTTTTATTCTTTTCAAAATACTTCCTTGAAAATTTTCCCTTTTAACCAAAAATGTTATTTTTCAAGAAAATAAAAAATTTGCCTAATTGTCAAAATTTTCTTTTTATTTCAAATTTCAGATTTCAAGAATCAATTTACAATTTACATGTAGATTGCTTCTCAAAAATTGAAACCAAATACAAATAAAGTAGTGTATTTTGGGGATCATGGATCAAATTACAATTTTCATGTAAAATGTAAAGTGACTTTTGAAACACGAAACTTGAACCCCATGTGTATTTCAAGTTTCAAAACATGATAACAACTTTACATGTAAAGTTACAACCGACTTCCGAAACCTGACTCCCAACTCCAAAAATGCATTTCGGGTTTTGGAACCCAATTTGTAATTTGCATGCAAATTGCAAGTCGTCTTCTAAACCCCTAAAATCCAAAGGAAATAGACCATTCGGGTTTCGGGTTGTGTTTGCAAATTACATGCAATTTGTAAGTCGACTTCCAAAACCAAAAACCAAACAAAGTTGCACAAAAGGGGAACCGATTTCGACACCTAGTCATTACATTAATTGACACCAACCCACACATGTCACCCATGTGGTAATTAATTCACCCTTTTCTATTTAAGGTCAAATTTTATGCGTCATTTTCATCTAACAATTTTTTCGATGACTTGTTGACACCGCCTCAACTTTCTACCATACCCTTGCACATTTTTTCAAGAGATTTTCATGATTTTTTCTCCAACCCACCTAATCTTTGGTAAGATTTAGTGTTTTTTTGTAAGTACGTTATTTTGAGGCATTTTTTCCATCTTTTATCAAGCATGATGGGTGTTCTTCTTAAGTTTTTTTGGTTTGTTTTTAGGGTTTCTTTCCTTGTATTTTTGGTTTAATGTCCCCATTGTTTCTTTTTCTTCACTTGTTAAATTTTTTAAGTTTAGGCTTCACATCTCAATTTTTTTGACAAAACGGAGAAATTTTCAATCACCAACCATCACTTCACAATTTTGGAGTTGAAAATCACAAAGCAACTTCTAACAGAGACCAAATCGGAAGTTCAAAGTTGTTGCAAAATAAACAAAGACTGACTTCGCCAGATCTTATCAAAAGTTTGGAGTTGTAAAATATCAGAATTCTAGTAAGTACATTTTGGGTATTGGGATTTGTAAAGAAGGTATTCACTTCGATCGTAAGTTGAGGCTTGTAAAATAAGGGTCAACTTCTGCCATTTGACCAAATTGGAAGTTCGTAGTTGTAAAACAAGTGTAGACTTACCAAGTGCATTTTTGAGGTTCGTAGCTACATTTCAAGGTTCTACTTCCACCCTCAATTTTAGGGACTTCCATAGAGATTTCAGGGAATCTTTAGGAAGTAAATGTTTGAGTCATCATCAAAGGGTAAAGGGAAAATGAAGTATAGTTTCCAAGGGGTGTCTACCCCTTCAAGTATCACATCAGACCTCGACAATATTAGAGATACTAACCTTGGCCACATAGACATGCAATAATTTTGGTATAGAGTCATAGCCCCATCAAAGAATAGTCATATCAAGAGTATTTATGACAACGGAATTTCTTTGGCCATTGCTTTTCCACCTTCGGTGAAGTGTCTAGAAGTTATACTCATAGAAGTAGCACATTATTATTCAAAGTCCCGAATGGTGAAATATCAAGATGGGACAATAGTGATCAAGTTAGATACTGACTACCGTAAGGATTTACTTAAAATTCTTGATGTCAAAGGCTATGCATCAATCTCTCCTAGTTTTACTATGTAGCATTGAAAAGGAAACTTTGATGTTTGTGTTAAGGTCCTTAACAAAAGCTACCTAGAAAATCCTAGGCAACAATGACTATATTTCCAAAGACCATTCCTCGCTCGTTTTCATATAGAAGTAAATGATATAATCACATTGTTGAGCAGAGTAATAGGACTCCCTTCTTCAAAATATTTTCAAGAATATATGTACCGATACATTTCCACTATTCGTAAAAATGTCGATCTCATCCAATGGGCAAAACACATCAATGATTTCATACATACTTAGATACTAGAAGTCCAAACTATAGGAAACTTCTATGTGACCTTTTATCTTATGTATGCAGTGGCGAGAATGATGAATTATCTAGGATTGACATCCATTGGGGTAAGGAACGCATCACATATTTACAATTTCTATCCTTAGCTGACAATGAAAGAAGGATCAAGGCACTTCAGAAAGTAAATGATGTTTTTTTCTTTTCCCTCATTTGTATCTTTGATAAAGAACTTTATAATTGAAGAATCTCATATAGCGCATGGAATGTTGTTAGGATTTGGGGATGCATCTTCCTACAATTCCCAACTTTCACATATCTCGAGTGAGAGGATTTTTGGGTTCTCCCTACAAATTACTAATGTTTCCCACAGACAAATGGTTGTTAATGGAGTTGGTTCCATAGCTGCTCCACATTCACAAGATTCAACAAAGTAGGCACAAAGCAGGAGTTCAGTTTCCAGTGACTTTGGGTCAATACATATGTGCATCATCATATAAAGCTAAAAATGTTGAGGGTGAGATGTAAAAAATGACAATAAAAACCTATCACCCATGAGTTATCTTTGATTATTGGGGAGTGTTGGAAAAATTGGACCAACTGGTGTCCACATACCACAGTTGGAAGATATTTGGATCAAATATAGGGAGGAGGAAGCAACACGCAAAAAGGACTATTACAGGCTAACTCTAGAAGATTTAGCCAAGTACGGAATCATAGACTTGCTTGAAGGCCTCCATGATGATGGAGAATTTTAAACCCTATCTACACATAGATGAATGTGAAACCACTGTCTTCAATCAATTGGTTGCTTTAAGAAAATATCAACTCTAGGGAGCAAGCAACAAGTATTATCAACCGTACCCACCAATGGTTGTCTTCTTTAGGAATTCCACCAAAAGTTTTTAAACAAGCTTCCACTATCAAAACTCAAGTATAAATAGTGGTGGGCCATCCCACTACTACAAAAGAAGGAAAGTCCACTCCCAAGCCTCGTACAATCAAAATTATGTGCAAGGGTTATAGTTCTTCTTCTTATGTTCCTTCCACAGAATCATCAATCTAAGTGTTTCCCCATCACCCACCCCATAAGTGTTGTAGTCACCTCTTCCACCTCCTCCTCCTTCTTCCTCATTTTTAGTTCCTCCACCTCTCACATCTTCCATTTCCTCTCCTCCCATTTCCCCTCCTACTTTCACTACTTCATCTCCTACCATGGCTCAAGTATTTTCCTCTCTTCCTTCCCTCTCATCTTAGGATGGTCTGGCTTTAGATTCCCCTCTAAGGACTCTTTTTCCTCAACAATCTCTTCATACTTCCTCTCACATCACTCTTCCTGTTTCGTCCATTCCTCATGCACTGCTTTCTCCATCCCTTCCACACTTTTCACCCCTTCATTACCACTTGTGATTGTTACAACAATTGTCCTTTCATCACCAATCCATCCTACCACCATGATAGGTTTGAATTTTTCATCCTCTAAACAGGTTAATTTATTCTTCTTCAACTCCTTCATTGTTGAATAGATAAACCCCAAGAAGAAGAAAAATATACCTATTGGAGATTATTTCAATCTCAGCACCTTATATCTAACTCCCTGACATTAGGTAAAGAGGTCAAATTTTATTTATCACCTATCAAAATGAGTCGGGAAAATTTTTGTTGAAATAGAAACCCAAGTTGTTGATAAATCAAAGGAAGATATCATTACAACAAATTATCAAATTTCCAAATTCTCTCTAGGAAATTCTACTAATGAAGGTGCCAAGCAAGACATTTATATTGCTCTCGAAACCTTCTGGAAAATTTTGATAAAGATAAGGTCACTAAATATGAGTTGAAGAGTAAGGTGGAAGAATTGATAGCCATCTTCCATAAAATCACATAGCCAAACCCTTCAACTTCTCTTGCAATATCTACAAGATTTGATGTTAATTCCTTCTCTACAATTGAGAAGATTGGACAACAAGGGAAATCATTTGGGGCTTGGATCAAAATTCAGATCCAAAAAGGAAAATAGGTGATTGAGGATGCCATGGATTTGTACAATGAGCTCGAGACAAAGAAGGACACTATGACTAAAATGTATGGTATCTTAAGAGAAGAATGTGATAATCTAAAATTGACTTTGTAATCTTGGAGAGAAGTTCAAAGTGTCAAATCTGATATGCTCCTTGGAGAAGGGATCATTGATGACTCTTCAATGTTAGTTGAATACAATGATGTCATGGAAGTTTTTATCCAGGTGTTTAAGGAGGTAATGTAGAAGTTAACCGAGGGGATAAATGAATGCATTGATAACCTTGATGATATCACAGATGAATTTGATAAGATCCATTACATGTTCCAAGATGAGAACCTTAATGTACTTCTAGTAGAACACATTGTTTCAAATTTCAAGAGCCCAGTTGAATAAGATACTGGAGTGACATAATCCTTTGGCCTTGAATCTATTAACAAGCTAGTGACATATCAAAACTTCTTGAGCCAACTCCAAAAATCATGAGTCGAGTCAAGAATTTTCATGGGAAGTTGATCCAAACAACTAATTCCACAAAGGTCTGAATTGCTATGCATGCGGACCACATGAAAAGTAAGTACAAGAAATAATCAAGAAATTTATTGATTATAGGAATAAGCAAGCTAGAGAGGAAACTGGAGAAATTGATTCAAATTCAGGAACGCGAGGAAATGGTGACACCAGCCCCATGTGAGGTTTTGGCTGTCATTTTTGAACAAAGATCTCACCACACCACCATCGAGTTGCAGGTTTGACCCGGTTAAAGTTTCACAACCACGTAGATATATTTTTGGGAGACTTTTTCATGAATGTTAATGCATCCTATTTTTAAAATGTAGTTAAGGAGAGTGGCTACAATTTCTCAACCTTCTTAATCTATAAATAGGAGGATGCATTATAAATTCAGTATTTTTGAATCGATTGTATGCGGAGGCTCTTCCATTTTGAGTACTTGTATACAAGCTTGATCCTTAATATTATCTATGTAGAATTGATATTTAGCCTTTTTCCACTTTATGTATTGTGTATATTGATGGTGAATGTTCTACTTGTGAATCTTTCTTTCCTAGTACTTGCATGATCCATTCTTACCTTCATATTAAGTTTATTCTTCTCTTAATAGGTTGCATGTTGTGACAAACAAAACTTGTATGTGATAGTTTTGGAATTGCGTATAAAATCCCTTCTATTATAGTTTAAGTTCCTAAATTTCATAGAAAAAACTTAGGTTAAGAGTTATAAATGGGAAGTTGTGTATGTTCTTATCCTTCTACTAAATATTTTTGCTTGTATAAGCTAATCATTTTTTTCCTTACCTATTGGTGCATCACCATTTTATTTTATTTTTGTTACCTTTCCCCACTTTTCTCGAAAGAGTTAAATAGTTGTAGTTTACTTTCAAGTACCATAGATTTTGCAACCTCATATTTTATCATATGCACATAGTTTAACAAGAAGTTGTCCTTATCTAGAGGTTCATCCCAAGGAGCCAATTTCCCACACCTTGGGGATGTTCCCATGTTGCACTGAAACACTTAATGATCTAACAGGTGTATGATCCAAGTGAAAAAAAAATTGGCACTCTTAATGGGACAAGAGCTAAGGGTTGGTACTTCTCTTAGAAATTGCATTAATCAAAGGTACATGGCAACTCCATATCTCTAAGTTTCAAGATACAATACATGCACTTATATAAAGGATTAAAATAAGGTCCTTTTCATGAAAAGGGAACCAACAGAGATCACCGAGATTTCTTTAGATCCGCCAAGGAGAAGAAAAGGATAAGTTACATCATCTTCTTGTAGAGCACACTCAACTCCTCCATTTGGAAGATTTCCACCACCAAGGAGAGGTTAACCACTCATTGTAATGGCAAAGTGAGGAACTAAGTATTCCATTTATATGATTCCTAAGCGATAAAATTAGTAATTGACATTCTCTTGGGCCTCTTTTCTGTCTTTCTTTCTTTCTCTTTTGTATTACACAACTATAGCACAGTCTGAACTTTATTGCTTTATCTTGTATGACTTTGGACACCAACACCCAGGCACCCTCGTCCTTTTGGGTGCCCCCAACCTCTTTCTATCTTACTCACTCTTTTTGGGCTTCGTTTATCTTTTGGGCATATTATTTTCTTATGGGTTGGCCTTCCAATTTGTCAATTATGAAATTCAACCAAGAAAATCATATAAATACAAAGCTATGTGACCAAAAATAAAGGACCAAGCTCTAAAAATCTATTATCATCACCTAAGTTTGTATCCAAAGGCATCTAAGAGCATCAAATGCATCTATCTAGCTTTCATTCAAGGGACAAGGGATTGTATTTTCTCAGATACACTTCATAGGAAGGAAAGTTCATTTTTCCATCCACACATCTATTTACATCGATACCTTTAGCTATTTCATGCTATCACATATGCTTGCAAAAGGGCTTCCTAGGGCACAATTCTATCACACACGCACAAGAACTACATGGAGTCTAAGATGTAGTGCAGTGCTCGGTAGTAAGTTTTCTCAATCCGGTGACTACCGAGGTTAGTCCAACTCCCCATATTACATATTTTATTTTTGGATTTAATGTAGTTTGAGGGTTTTGTAGGTCAACATATCTTTATAGGTTACATGTGAATTTTGTGATCATAGTATGACATACATGTGACCAACAATGACTATCATCGTGACAACCTTGTGACACCATAAGAATAATTTTTGAGCTCCCGTATGTACACATGTGCCCAAAAGTAGACTCTAGTGCCTAGGCGCCCGCTGCCTAGTCTAGGTATATCCGATACTCCATATTTTATTGTGCATAGTTGTGATAGTCTTTCCTTCTTTCTTGTTTATCAATTTCTCCAGTCTACAAAATCTCGGCATTAGGTGTAAATCATCTAAGTCACTCTTTCCCTCTCTCTTGCACTTAGGGTTTTATATTTCTATCTTATTACTTGTGTTGTCTATATTCCAAAGTAGTTAATTATCATAGTTTACATCTATTACTCTGCAATTAAGGTTTTACAAAATTTTGTTTTTTGTTAAATCATTTAGTTAACCCGTCTATTCAATCCCTACCTTTTGTGCATGTATCAAAATCTTTCTTCTTCTTCTCAATTCATGGATCAATATTCTTATCCTTCTTTCACCCTAACTAAGTTTTCTGGTATGGTTACTACCATTATTTTGATTTTATGCAAGTTCGTACTCAACATCCTCCTTGCTTCATTACTTCTATGGTTGATCCAAATATCAATATAGTCACCATTCTCTGCACTTGTCCTCCTACGGCTCAACCCATTTCTATCCCACCACCTATCACTTCTAAAACTCCTACCACCACTTCTAAAGGTTATGACATCATAGAGAAACTTAAGAATACACCGGAAAAAATATCTCTTTATGATTTATTGCAGACAAAGGCACCTGATTTTATTCAAACAATAGGGTTTCCCTTCACTCTATTCACATTGAAATCAATAATTAGTCAATGGTCTTTACACATCTCATTCAGTCTCTCAAAAATATACCACATGTTATATCATTTAGTGATGAGGATATTCCACCATCTCTGTTGTTGACAATCCATTTACACCTCTGCTTATCACCACTACCATTGGTACCATTTGTATCAAGCATGTACTCATTGACAATGGATCTGCTATAAATCTATGTGCTCACTCCCTTCTTGGGAAAATTGGTATTACTAATAATCTAATTACTAAAAAATTTCCCTCATTCATGGCTATGATTCCACCACTCGCACATGTCTTGGTACTATTACTTTACCTATATAAGTTGGGCCTAAGATCATTCCTACGGTGTTTTTTGTTATTGATGCATCATTTTAGTTTAATCTCTTGCTAGGTAGACCATGGATTCACGTAATGCATGTTTTCCCTTCTACGATTCATCGATGCGATAATTCTTACATAATGGTTATGAACATACCATTGCTTTCAAGTTTTTCCGCATAGACCTTGTTATTGTTATGCTCATTCCTCCATTACAACCCATTCCATATAGAAATATTAGTACTTATGATGTTGGACAATCTAGTGCTCTAAATAATTCTTCCACCTCTACATGTGTACCATCCATTCCCACTCATACTATTGATATCATTTTACCCACCTTGTCTACTCCCATAGTTACCACTATGCCACCTATCGAGAATCCTCTCACTCCTATATCTAGCTCTGCTCCTACTAATATCATTGATATTGTTATTCAACATGACAATGCTAGCACTAATGATTATGATGATGAGGTTGATGTCATGGAACTTAATGATGATACATTGTGCAATCTTAACTTTACTCCTTTAGAGATAGATGAGTCATATTTCAATGATACTTTTGTTGTTATTGGCCCTAGTGAATATCAATTCAAGAAACCCCCTCCTTCCATTAATGTTATGATACTTTTTCAGGGGTTTGTCCATACATTGGACATCATATCATTAGCCTCATCTCATTTTGCCTCAAATTACATTCCTCCTTTCACATGCACTCTTTTCGTAAATAAATCTTATTGGCACCACATTCCATTCGATCCCACTAGTTTTGATACTATTTTCACACATGATGGTTTAGCTCGGTTGGTATTTACACTCAATGATCTCCTTCCTCTACCTCACTCTCCTCACCTCTATCATGGATATGTTCGTATCACCACTAATTATGGCCTCCACATTTTCCATTTATCATTCTTTGTTTCACGCACTTCTCCACTTACACTTGGGAAATCTTGGCTTGATTACATTGGTGGAACTTTGGACCCTAATCATATTGATATCACATTCCCATGCATTTAAGTCATGTTTCTATTTGTAATGATTCATTTCTTACTTATACACAAAATCTCACTTGCTATTGGTATGCACATGGTTGTCCACTACCACCTTTCACTAATGAATAATATGCAATGGGCATGTATAATTTACATTGCAATGGATCTTTACGTGATCAACCCCATACTATTTCTTACCAGGTCATCTAACACTTCTCCGTTTGGCTTTGACCATGACAATGATGATCTCTTAGATAATGTTACTTGATTCTTCTCTACATCATACACTTGGGGGCATCATGCTTACTTCCCCCCTCCTAGCATTATCAAGTGTCTCTCATTTCTACTATTATGCTCTGCACTTTATAATTCCTATTTCTAAGCATCCATCTTATATAACTTATCATCACTACCCTATGATGCACTATTGTGCTAAGGTTCACACTTGATTGTTGAGGGAATACTACATCTAGAACCTCACACACTACACATCTCACGCTCCACACTTCAAGATAATTTTTTCTAGCATTCTCTATGACGCGCTCTAGATCCACGGTTCATACTCGAATCATGCTACTTGAGGGTCTAAATATGAAATGAACCTTGCCACAATCCCACTATTCACATTTTTGCTTCATTGATCTATATTTCTAGTGCACACTATCAAACCATTTCTTGATGATGCACTCTTTTTCTATGGTTCATTCTTGACTACTAAGGGGTATTTTATAAATTAACCTCATCTCATGCACATCCATAAACATTCATTAGGGGCATGTTGTTCCTATCATTCACATTGCATACCATTCCACTCATTCACATCATATTGCATATCTTGGTTGTACTTATTCTTGTTTTATTATGCTCACATGTCACACTTTGCTTATGATGTTAGATAGATATCCAAAGTATGTCATTATCTTTTCTATATACACATGTGCATTCACTTGTTCTTTAGTTTTGATGCAAAATTTCTTTAGATCTTTCCATGCAGCAATGATGTTTTGGTAGTGTACCTCTTACCAATCCCACCGAAGTTCCCTGGGGACATCTACATTTCTACACATCACAAGTGCTATTGTTCCATTATTTACTACTTCTTAATATTTCTAATACACTATTTGAAATTGATCTATACATGCTTTAACATAATCTTTATATTTCTAACATGCTAACAAGTGCTTCATGTGTAGAATTTTCTTTACAAGACTATTTATCACCAGGGTTGTTTGTTACTCTTTGTTTACCATTGCTTTCCATTGTATGTCATTATTTGAAGGCTATGCCTTGCCTTGTATGAACACTTTGTATGATTTTTGTCACTTCGGCCTTGATTGTCTTATGACATTATGAGTGATGTCCCATGTTTAAAACCCAATTTTCATGGTCCATCTTGTATGCACCTTTTCTTGTTACACTACTTCTCTATGACATGTTTTTATCTTTTTTATTACACATTGATCTATCCACTTTGTTTGCATGTGCCTTGGTTTCCACCATGCACATTCCCCTCCCCTATAGGGCATAAGTTTTAGATCAGCATCATGTCCTCTCTTTAGGCCACATTCTCCTAGTGATGTCACATGCACCCCAAATGAGGGGGCATACATTGGTGAATCATTCACCCCATACAATGGTACAACAAGTTCAATAGATACGAACAAAATAGACTATAGTTAAATAAAAGGCCTAGAATCTTATTTGGGTCCTCGCTTTCAGCACAAACACTAGTGCCCGGCTACAAACACTAGCATCTGGCCACTCCTAACCTTTTAGGCACATATGACCAGGGGAAGTTACATTACTTTCTCATATCAACATAGTCTACATCGGTTTCTAGAGTAGTTTCACACGATCGGCACCGACCTCATAATACATAATGCATGCAATATCCTATTATCTCCTTTTTAACACGTAACAATATGGAACTAAACACGAGATCACACCATCTGCGCAATCGGTGTATAAATTTGGCAGAGTCATGGAAAGAGAGTAAAACTAGACCTCTCTCCCAACACTCTTCTATTATGGCATGAGATCACCCAAAAACTCACACGTTGCATGAGATCACCCAAAAACTTGTTCTTGACATGAGATCACCCAAAAACTCACTCTTCTACAACATTCGGGACATTTTCTATCATTTTTACTCTTCATGAGTTAGGTGCACACTTTCCTTTTTACTACTTTTACACACATTTACATACTTTTACATACTTTTGCAAAGTTTTCATAATACATGACTTTGATTACTCTTTCTCTCTTCTTTTGTAGGTTCATCCTTAATATGCAACAAGAAGTAACCCTACATCAAGCACAAAAAGGTACAACATGGTACAACACTATACACTTCACCCCTAGGGTCACTTCCTCTTTCTTAGCTTCCATGCTTCATTTTTATCACTTCACGCTTTCACTTGTCCCCTCGGCATGCTATTGCCATCACATTCTATATGGTTATCAGGTACACATCTCTTATGTAATTTATATTATCGAGTATTCACTCAACAACATAAAGTGCCCGAGTAAATGTAGACACAAAATAATACACTTGGGTACATTTATAGGCCATAAAAGCATACTTGCATTTATATGATTCCTAAGCGATAAAATTAGTAATTGACTATTGTCTTAAGCCTCTTATTTGTCTTTCTTGCTTTCTCTTTTGTCTTACACACCCTACAGCTCAGTCTAAACTTTATTACTTTATCTTTCATGACTGTAGACACCAGACACATACCAGATATACCCTCCTCATCCTTCGAACGCTCTCGACCTCTTTCTACCTTACTCCCTCTTTTTGGGATTATTTTATCTTTTGGGCATCTTATTTTCTTGTGGGTCGGCATTCTAGTTGTCAATTACAAAATTAAACAAATTGAATCATATAAATACAAAGTTATGTAACCAAAAATAAAGGACCAAGCTCTAAGCATATATTATCATCACCTAAGGTTGCATCCAAAGGCATCTAAGATCATCAAAGGCATCCATCTAGCTTTCATTCAAGCGACGAGGGATTGCATTTTCTACATACACTTCATAGGAAGGGGAAGTTCATTTTTCCATTCACATATCTATTTACATTGGTACATATAGCTATCACATGTACTTACACAAGGGATTCCTAGGGCACAATTCTATCACACATGCACAAGAACTATATGGAGTTTGATATGTAGCGCAGCGATTGATCATAAGTTCACTCAATTGGGTAACATTCGGGTCAGTCTAACTCCCCATATTGCATCTTTTCTTTTTATATTTGATGTAGTTTGAGGGTTTTGTAGGTCAACATCTCTTTGCAGATACAGGTGAATTATGAGATCATAGTGCAACATACAGGCCACTAATGACTATCAGTGACAACCTTGTGACACCAAAAGAATCAAGTTTTGAGCTCTTGTGCGACATAGGTGCCCAAAATAAATCTCCAATGCCTATGCACCCCCGACCCAGTCCAGTCACCCCCTTTCTAGGCATATCTGACAACTACAACTTTTATTGTGCATAGTTGTGATAGTCTTCCCTTCATGTTTATCAGTTTCTCCTATCTACATAGTCCTGACATCAAGTGTAAATCATCTAACCCTCTCTTTTTCTCTCTTGTACTTAGGGTTTTATATTTCTATCTTATTTCTTGTGTCGTTGATATTCCAATAGTTTTTAATCATATTTTACATATGTTACTCTGTAATTAGGTTTTTGCAAAAGTTTATTTTTTGTTAAATCACCCCGCCATGAGAGAGGTCAACTACTCATTGTAATGGTAGTGAGGTACCAAGTCTTCCCCACTTTCAATGGTGGCATTCCTCTTATGCTTGCTCAACATGATGTCATGCTTGTATTAGCTCAAAAGTTTACCCTTCTTCATTGGTGAAAGCAATGTCACCCTTATAGAGCACATTCAAGATGTTGTTAATATCATGTCACCCATGATATCATAGAAGACACTTTGTATTGGTCAGACTTCTCACCACTTCTCTAAAAGGGAAGGAGCTTAAATGATTCTAAATTCTATCACCCACTTTATACGTAGTTGGGATGAGTTAGGATAACAACTCTGTAAACAATTTGAAGACAAGAGTGATCATCTAGTCTCTCATGGAGTAGTTGACTACCATTAAAAGAGATCCCCAAGAATTCATGGGAGATTTCAATTTCGATTCTAGAATATGTGGAATAGGATTCCACCACTGATTAAGCCCTCCCAAAATAATGCATTTTTGTATTACTTGTGGGATTTGAATAGTGATGTTGTGGTCATGATCTAATCAATGGGTGGAACAACTCTTCCAAACTCTTATGACATTGCAGTATATGAGTAAAAAATTGTGCGATTTAGGTGGGAAAGATAGGTCCAAGGCCACTATTTCCTTTGTTCCTAGATTTTTCAATAACCATTTTTTCATTCCCCCTCTTCTCTTACTATCCAACCAATCATCTCAACCAAGTTCCTCCTTCAAATGATCTCTATGAGGTCAAATCTTTACTTGAGTTTTGGTAATGAATTAGTTACTCTCAAAAGATAGAAATCTTAATATAACCACCCTTGCCAACCTCTGAACTAACCATATCATCCCAATTGGTAACCTTTCTAGAGTAATGCCCAGATTAAAAATCAGATTGCTAATGTGAAACCTTTGTTGTTAGCTATTTCAAAGCCATTGTTTTGGTGCAAAACAATCTTGTTCAAGATTATGAATGGTGTTACCCATGCTCCCAACCGCATAACCAAAATATGTTCCCCAATGGAGTGCTTAACCAAGCACTCATGGTTCAAAGTATATTTATACCCATGGAACAACAAGTGGAAGCTTCTCCATAAGAAGATGCAGGTCAACCATAGACACAAGGGGATTCAATCTTGTTAAATTGACAAGAGGAGGTTTTTTTTTGTTTTAATTTGGAACCCATAAGTAATAATGGCATCGATACACAATCAAGAAGAGATAGATGGAAGGAGAACCATCTAAGGTTAATCAAGCATTTACTTCTTAATCTCATCCGCAAAGGTGTGTGAGCAAATATACCATAAGTAGACCATCGGGGACCAATGTTAGTCAAGTTGTAAAGGGGAAAATCAACCCAAAGACCACAACACCAAACACCTAACTTCATAAGGAGGACGTAGCAACAAAGAAAAATATTTGTCTAAGGTTGGAAGTATCCCCTTCATCATAGTTGAGAAAATGAAAAAGACAAACCTCAATGTCACTATGTGGGAGGCACTTTCTATTCCTTCACAAAGGAATTTGTTGTAAGAAGCTTTGAAGAGTTTCGTTACACTGCAAGTAGTGAAGTGTGTGCCATCTACTTCGACTATTTTGTGTCATCCTAAGGGGATGAATTTTTATACAACCAACAGACACCTCCTTTCTACATCTCTCTGATCATTAAAAAGAACCTTATACACAATTATATGATCGACTATTGTGATAGTAGTTCAAGAATTCCTAAGCGAGTTGTTGACATATTGGGTAATCAATATATGTCGGTAACTAGGGGAGTTGTCCAATTATATGGGATTATAGTCCAAACCATTAGGGTGATAAAATACTTGAATCTTACCGTCCATGAATACCCAAGCCCATCAATTACTCAAGATGTATCTCATTGATCTTCATCCTTTCCTTGCCATACGTCTCTCTAGCAATTTCGCAGAGACAATATGGGTGGATATATGTCTGTTGACCGGTCACACATGCTCCTCAAAACTAGGTACAAGACTAAGGTAACTATCTCGAGCTGAGCCAATTTGTAAATATCATGTTGAACCCTATAATCCAATGCCATCAATATGAATTACACCTTGCACGACCAAGAAGAAGACATTGATGATCATGAAACCACTACTCCTATCGAAGAAACTAAAGATATATCGTTTGATGGCTAGGAGCAGTAATTTAGTTTGATTCATATGTCCAGTATTTGGAACAAACGGGATTGGGAACTTATTCCATCCATGAAGAAGGAACGATTATACCCAACCTCTTTAAATCCCAAGATGATTTTGGAGAATTATGACAACCCTTTTTATGGTTTGAGGAGCATAAATGGGGTTGGTACTAATGTCATGATGATTTCCTCACAAGGTAATAAATACTTCTTAGCTTTCTGACTTCATTCAGGTTGCACTAATAACATAGTCAAGTATGAATAATCGTACAAGGAATTCAAAGTGATCAAAAAAGAGGAATCAAGGCATTGATTGTCTTTGGTGATAGTGAACTTGTAGTACATTAAGTCATAGCTCAAAGTAGAGTAAAGCAAAATATGTTGAAATCCTATAAGAATAGGGTATGGGACTTGATCAAAGGCTTTGAAGATTTTGGCATTCATGTGGTTCCTATGAATCAAAACCAAGATGTGGATATGCTTGTAATCGTGGGTTCTCAATATGATGTCCCCTGTAAACATTACGAAGGAAGAAATCAAGTTAGTCAAGCTAGTTATAAGACCAACATTACCATATAATGCAACAAATGGGTAGGTTTTGATAGTGACCAATAGATCATTATTTTTCTTCAAGAAGAAGTTGAGTTCTCATCGAAAAATTAGTCTCGATTACAAGAAGATTATAATGAAAAAATCATCCAATTTAAGGGAAATAAGTTACCAAAAGGTCTGGTCACACTTGAATCCATCTTCAACCCCAATGAACAGTTTAAAAGGAGAAGACCAACATAACCATCAAAGAAGATGATTTTGAGTAGGTTGAGGTTTCAAAAGATAAGTTCTTGAATACTTGGAAATGTATGTACCACAGGTTGAAAGGTAGTATTTTTCTATCTTTGTCAAAAGTACAATGATATTTTTCTTAGTGCTATGAATACCTCAAGGGATTTGATCCAGACCTAGCCCAACATACCCTCGAGCTTGACCCGAATGCTAAACCAATCAGGGAAAAATAGAGACCAATCAATCCCAAGATTGAACCATTAATGAGAAAATAACTCTCTAAACTCATCAAGGCTAGTTTTATTTCATGATCAAGCATTCCTCCTAGGTGGCCAACCTAGTTCTGAAGAAAAAGAAAAATGGGGAGATCAGATTGTGTGTGGACTTCAGGGATCTTAATAGATCCTCTCTTAAGGATCACTACCCTCTCCCATCTATGGAACAGATTCTCCAAACAGTGGTGGGAGTGGAAATATTTTCATTACTTGATGGATATTCGGGTTATAACTACAAACTTGTCAAAGATTCAGATTAATTTAAAACACCTTTCACCACCAAATGGGGTACATTTTCCTATAACAAGATGTCATTCAAATTTTCTAATGTCGGTGCCACCTTCCAACAAGTGATGGACATGGCCTTCAAAGGACTGATAAATGATATGATACTTGTCTATTTAGATGATATAACTATGTATTCCAAACATGCACAATATCATATGAATCATTTGAAGATTTTTTTGATAAATATAGAGAACTTGGGGTTTCCTTGAACCTGAAAAATTGCAATTTTGTTGTCCATGAAGGAAAATTTTTAGGGCATGTCATTTCAGCGAAGGTACTTTCAATTAATCCTAAGAGGATATGTGTTATCTTGGCACTTTCCCTCCCAAGCCACAATAATGGTCTCCAAAGTTTCTTGGGGACCACCAACTTTATACGGAGGTTTATACCACAATTTGCCACTTTGGCTAAGCTACTCATATCCATGTTAAAAAATAAGATACCTTTTAGTTGTGCCAAGGAAGGTAATAATAGCTTCGAACCTATCAAGAATGCCATTTCTCAAGCCCCCACATTGGTGAATCCTGATTATGAAAAATACTTCATCCTTTATGCCTTCACAAGATTAGAAATCATCTCTAGGAATCTAACTTAGCGAGAATAATGATTATATGAAACAACCAATTGCTTTCTTTAGTCAATCCCTCAAGGATTACAAACTCAAGTTCTCCTTTATAAAGAAGCGTGTTTTTTTGTAAGGGCATTAAAGAAATTCAAGAATATGTTATCCAACAACAGGATTTAGCTTATGGTATCACATCCAGGGGTGAAATATTTTTTTAAGCAAAGACATAAATGAGAAGAGATCTAGATGGATTAAAAGGGTCATGGAGTATGATGTTCACATTAAGGTCACCAAGTTGGTTAGAGGGAAAGGTCTCTGTCAAAATCTCTTTTCGATTTAGAAGCAAAATAAGAATGTGATCATGTGTTACACAACCATCATATCCATAGACAAGGTTGGTTTTGAGATGGGGTGGGCTGAAGGAAATGATATTTCTAACAATAGATTGATACATAGGGGCCTTATCAGGGAAACCAAGGTGGTTAAGAGAAGGAAGGGAATTGAGAGTGAGGAGTTCATACTCCCCCAGAGAAAGGTGATGCATCACATCATGAAAGGATCCATCACAAGGTAACTTAGATGCAGGCACAGAAGAACTAGTAGATGCTTCAGGAGGAGAGTATTTCTTAGGGAAAAGCATGTCGTTGGGTCGATAAGTAATGTGATATGATTTAAAGGGAGGAAGGTCAATGGGAGAGTGTGAATATAACCCTCATGTTCATACTTGATACAACGTTGGAGATTTAATGGGATGCGATGCATGGAAAGAATCCATGGACATCCAAGAAATACATTATATTGAAACTCCCCTTCTACAATGTAGAAGATCTCATGAAGGATTTTATGGCCAACACGGATGGGAAGGATAATTTTGCCCAAGGCAAGGGCAATAACATCATTAAAATACAAAGGACCATGGTGGATTTGGTGACAATGGTGTCAGGAAGTTTAATATGGTTAAAGGTATAGGAAGAGATGACGTTAATACTAACACCATTTTCAATCATGGATCAATGGATGAAGGTGCTTCGTTAATATGAACTGTGATGAAGAGAGGAAGATCATGGTCTTTGTGAAGAATGTTTGAGATCTCACACTCATCAAAAGAGATGGCATCAAAAGTCAAAGAGCTCCAATAAGGGCCATAAGAAGTTGAGACTCATTGAATGATACGAGGATACATTGTAAAGCTTCAATAAGAGCCTATTTTTGGTTAGGAGAGCTTTGGATGAGCTCATAAAGGGATGTCTTAACAAGAGCTTGATGTAATTGCTTCACGATGGTTTATTCGATGGTGGTAGGATTGGGAGCCACTAGGATAGACTCGTTATCCTTAAATGAAGAAGGGGTTGGAGAAGGCTCGTTTGGGAGGAGCAATCATGATGACCTTTGATTTGTATAGGATGGATGGTTGGGTCTCGTGAGGGTGAGACTGGGTGGTGATACAAACAACATTTATTTAAAGAGGAGGGCCATCCTTAGAAGTGAGAGAAGGTGGGGTGGGATAGTGACAAAGGATGATTTATAAGTCATGAATTCGGTTTGAGGATTGGATTTGGATGTGGATTTGCTAGGGGACGGAAGAGTTTGGTTTTCTTCAATGAGAAGATTGTATTCTGTATAAGATTGTCAATAAGAACATGGAGGGCTTTACGGTGTTCGATATCATGGCCATGAACATAATGGTAAGCACAAACAAGATTGGATTTAAATCGAGACAGGATTCATCTTGTGTGGGTCAAAGGGTTTGATGGATGGAAGGGTAATCACGAGATACATGGAGGAGGCATTGAAGTATCACCATATAAAATCCAATAAAGGTTTTAGAGGATTAAGTCTTATAGGTTTGGGATGGATTTTACTTAGACGAGGTGGATGAAGGTAGAAGAGGGATCTTGCTCTTATGAGGCTTGGTGAGGGTTTTAGATTTAGATGCGAGATGTGGATGGAAGAGAGGATTGTTTTGATTTGGATGGAGGGGTAAGGAAAATTTGGATGTGGATTTAGAAGGATGGGTAGAAGGCTTGCATGGGGGAGTGGATGGAGGAAAAGGTGATTTGGATATATATTTAGATGATGTAAAAGTAGATGATGTGGATAGAGGAGGGATTGATGCCTTGGACATAAATTTAGGAGGATTGGTATAGGATTTGGATTTGGATTAGGTGATGATGGGTGTTTCTAATCGGGTCCCAAAATAAAGGTTGGAAGCCCCACGATAGATGTGTGGATGTTAGATGGTTTGGATTAAGGGGGATTCAAAAAGGAAGCTCCAATTTTTATGAGGATGAGTGCGAGACTTATAGATGGGGGCAACAAGGTTTCTAGAATTACGTTGTGAGGTATTACCCTTGGCGGGATGATAATAATTTTGATAGGAGAGTTGTCTTGAGTAGTGGATGTGGATGATGTAGATGGTGTTGTAAATGTTAAGATTTTGGATGACACGGGATTATGAGAAGGTGGTGGGGATGTTGGTATAAATGCATTCAAATCAGCAGAAGATGAGGATGGGGGAAGGATATCATTTTTGATAGTTTAGTGAAGGATGTATGTTCAGCGGGGAGGAGGGATGGTATAGATTCGGGAGTAGATAGAGGCGTAGATGAAGGTGTAGATGTGACAGATGTGGATGTAGTGGATGTGGGTATAATGGATTGAGGAATTATGGGTGTGGATGTAGAAACTACAAGTGTGGTATAAGTAAGGATATGAGATGTGGTTGGAGTATATGAGAGTGATAAGGGAACCTGAATCAAAGTATTGATTTTGTGAACGTCATGTGTTTAATATTTATGGGTAGTAGCTTGGTTGGGCTGGAGGATGGTTACTAAAAGACTTCTTAAATACTTCAAGAGGTGGATTGGGAGGGGCATTAGGATTATTCACTTAGAGGTCCCCTCGGTCGATGAGTCATTGAACAAGGTCCTTAAAGGTACAAAATTTATCAATGTCATGACCATGGACTCGATGATGTTTACAATAGGATTCCTCATGATACCAAGCAAGTTTGGGTCGTGAGTCTTTGGTGGGTCATATTGGAAAAAGTTATACAAGATTGGTATCCATAATCTTATCAAAGATGGAACTATAAGACTCCCCAAGGGGAGTATAGTTTGGGGTAGGTCGAGGAGCCCTTTATGAAGGCTTGATGTGGGAGGTAGAAGTAGAGGAATACTTAACAACAATAACACTTACCACACTTTTAGATTTATCATTATGAGAAGGAGAGGTTTTACTAAAATATGTTTTAGGTTTTTCATATATGAGTTTAACATGGCCTTTCTCAAGGACACGGAGTTCTAATTTATGAGCAATGGTGAAAGCTTATTTGAAGCTCTAGAAGGACCGGTCTGCAAAGGGTGGAAGAAATGTGCTTAACACAAGATCGAGAGAAGAGTTTGATGAGATTATTTTGAGGAAGAGAAAATGATACCTAGGTGGTGATGCCATGCCATCTTGCGATGAAATCCATGATGGATTCATATTCGAACTGTTTAATGGTGTATAGTTCAATGATAGTGATTTTGTGAGAGATGTTGATAGAGAAATGTTCTAGAAAGAGTTGAGCGAGCTGTGTGAATTAAAAGAGGGGGTGTTGGGGGATGCCATTATACCATTCTAGTGTAGGTCTAGAAAATGACATGGGGAAGGTTCTAAGAATGAGATTATAATTATGGGTGATGACATAGCATGCATGTTGGAAGGCACAAAGGTACTACTAAGGGTCCTCCATGCTTTGTAAAATTTAGAGAACTTAGGAAGTTCCTAGTGAGGAGGATAAGGCTTAACAAGGACAGAAGGATGGATGGGTTCATTATAGATTTTTTCATACATAAATGAGCTCTTGGGACCCAAAGTAGTGGCTTCCAAGTTGGCCAATCTACTCAACAATGCTTACATGGGGTCGTTAGAAGTGGATGGATGAGAGGTTGAAGGAATAAGTTGCTGGATGTAAGAAGTGGATGGGTTGGATTGAGGATGAGATTGATAATGCTAAGAGTAAGTGGGAGTTTGAGGAGGTGGTTGATAATGGGGAAGATGAGTGAGAGGCTTTGATTAGATGGGCTGTGAGATAGGTTGTTGACGAGGAATGTAAGTAAGTGGGAAAGATTAAGGGAGTTGTTGATGTGTGATAAGAGGGTTTGATTGAGTATGGGTATGATAAGGTGGTTTATATGTGCGGGTATGTTGATGAGGAAACATTGGAAGGTGGCTAAAAGAGGGATTGATGTGTTTGACTAGATTAAGAAGGGAGTGGTTGAGAAGAAATAACATTATCATGGATTTGGGAAGTAGGAATGGGGATCAAGTTTTGAATAGGAGGCTCAAACGAAGGAGGAAGAAAGTTAGATTTTAGAAGAGATTGGGTGATGGCATCAATGACAACAATGGATATAGTGGGGATAAAGGATGAGGGAGTAGTGTTGATACGAGCTAGATTGGATGGGATGGGGACCACCAACTGAGTATATTGGTGAGTGGAAGAATCAAGGAGAAAGGCTCATGTTAGGCCATGGCCGATTGTTCATGGCATGAGGGAAGATGGCAAGCTAAGAGTTAAGGACTGAGTGGACTCAAGCTGGGAACGATAGGCATAGATATGTTGAAGAGGAGGTTCATCAATGGGAAGGTGAGTGGACTTACGGATGAGGTAATCATGAAGGGCCACATGGTTAGCATCTAGGAGTTCTTGGAACTCCATGCATCTGCAGGGGATGAAAAAGGGCTTGAAGGTCTCTACGAAAGTGGAAGATGGGGGAGTAGCTAGTCTAGAAGGAATTGAATGATGGTATAGAAAGGGGTTAATATCAATAAGGGTGTGTGGGAAGCTTGCTAGAGGGAGTGATAGAAGTAATAGGTCAAGTAAGCACAAAATAAGAAATGACAAAGCAAGGGTCGACATCTGTTGAGGAAGAGTGCTAGAGATGGGAATGTTAGATGAAGAGGCTTGTTCCATTTTCTAATTTGTGACCGAGTAAGAATGGGCATGAAACAACCAACCAAAATCCTATGTTGATTATTACTAAAACAAGCAAGTCACGTAACACATCATTAATTATCTTGATTATTAGAAGTGTGAAAAGAAAATAAGAAGGATCAAAGGAAACCTAGGAAATGGTCGATCTAAGAATGGCTTCAAGACATTTTGGATGGATTCCTCGATGTATGCATAGGTAAGTGAGGATCGATTCTATAATTACTACAATTACGTGGCCTAATATAGGGGCTACCCCCACCCTTCACGCACCGCAACGATAAGGGTGTCGGCGCTTAGCCAATATACTAATAGCAAAAATTATAATGTTATCGAACACCATGGAATATTTCCTATTAGGTGATGAAATCCCAATAGTATTACATGGTAGATTATAGTTAAAAATAAGGATTAATATGGGGAAAGGGAGGAATTATGGAGAATAGGTGGGATGTGGGGAAATGAGATTTCGGGAGGGAAAAGAAGTAAGGGGGTAGGATGAATGTGATAGGTGACATCAAGGGGTGAACGTAAGATGAGGGCATGAGGGCTGCCAAAAATGGGTGTCTACAATAGGTTACCGGACCCTCGGTGATCATAGTGCAAACAACAAGTGATCGATAGAGAGCAATTGCGACATTCTTGCAACACAAAAAAACTAGATCTTAAGCTTTTACACGATCCACGGGTGTCAAGATCCAGGTCATCGATGCTAAGCACCCCTATCCTATCGTGGGTTCCCTTATCCATCCTTGTTTGTGAGTTGTAGAATTTACATATATCAATTATGACATTATTGGCATCTTGTTCATCACTTCTCCCTACCCGAGATCAATTCCAAATTACGCGGAAATCAGCTAAATCTTCTTATCTCTATCTCTTGCTTAGGGTTTCATATTTGAGTCTCAACTTGCTTGTGTCATTCTTGTATTTCATCATTTATACATCAGTTACTCTGAAATACTTAGATTTAATTCAAATTAAATTAAATCATTTGGTGAACCCCACTTGTGATCATACACTTGGATCCTCATTTTGCTTATTTTATCCAATATTCTTTCATGGCTCCTCAAATTCCTCAAATCTCTTTGCATGACCTACTTCAAATGCATCCACCTTGCAAATTTGTTCTCCAAAATCCCTAAACACTATGTACCTCCCTCACAATATACCACCTACTCAAGTAAGTGCCATTTTCGATCGTCTATCTGATGACTCTATCGGTCCTAATCCTCCATCCAATCAACCCATCTTAGAGTCAATTCAAGATTTACATTGTTTATTTCAAGACAAAATTCAAGTTATGGAAATAATGATTACATCTCTTAAATTTGAAATCCAACATCTCAAGGATGCTTCTCAAGCCCATGCTAGTTCTCCTTCTACATCTCATTATACTTTTATGTCCCTTTTTGTGCTCATATAAGTGAACCTCGAGTCTTACCACTCCCCATGCCTCTCAAGTTTGATCCAAATGTTAAACAACATGATATTCTTCCCTAGCTCCTTAATCATCAATTTATCAACTTGTCAATTAATCATTGTTATCCTCCTTATCGACTTAGAAAATACATCGATCTCCCATTTTTCAATTATCATAGATGTAATGGACATCATGAAAATTATTGTTATGCTTTAAAATGACAAATTAAGCACCTTGAGCATCAGGGTTTTATCTCATTTACTTCACAACATTCTAGTACATCTCCAATTACAAAATCCCAATGGGCTCAAATCCAATCCAACATTCCATAGTCGTTAATGTTCCTTCTTTGAAGTCAAAGAGTCACTTATCCAACCCATTCTAACTAATAAATCTCCCTTAAAATTAGTCCATCCCCTCCTCCTCTCAATTATTCTATGGCATTACCAATTCCAAATCAGCAACCACTTTCTAAGAAATACCAACAAACTCTAGATAACCTCTTTAAACTGTTTGTTGTCAACCCCAAATCCAACCCTGGTTCTACTCTTGCTCCTTCCTACCACTGTGATGACTCTCTCTATTCTCATGACACAACTCACACTCTCCCACATTGGCATGGTATCTCTCATGTTATCACATAGATCTCCATCATTGACATGCTAGGGGGTCAATGCACTTATCCCCCTTCTAGAACTATCAATTGTCTCTAGCATCTACTATCACACTTAACGCTCTAAGCTTCATAACTCATATTTCTACTCATTTTCAAACCTTTTGATACGCTCATTTTATCATCATTACCCTATGATGCACTCTAGTTCCATGGTTCATACTTGATGCTTTGAGGGTTTAAATCTAAAATGAACCTCACCTTTATTCACTCTTTACACTCTACTCTTCATCATCTCTCTTTCTAGAGTCACTTATCCAACCCATTCTAACTAATAAATCTCCCTTAAAAATTAGTCCATCCCCTCCTCCTCTCAATTATTCTATGGCATTACCAAGTCCAAATCAACAACCACTTTCTAAGTAATACCAACAAACTCTAGATAACCTCTTTAAACTCTTTGTTGTCAACCCCAAATCCAACCCTGGTTCTACTCTTGCTCCTGCCTACCACTGTGATGACTCTCTCTATTATCATGACACAACTCACACGCTCCCACAATGGCATGGTATCTCTCATGTTATCACATAGATCTCCATCATTGACATGCTAGGGGTCAATGCACTTATCCCCTTCTATCACTATCAATTGTCTCTAGCATCTACTATCACACTTAACGCTCTAAGCTTCATAACTCATATTTCTACTCATTTTCAAACCTTTTGATACACACATTTTATCATCATTACCCTATGATGCACTCTAGTTCCATGGTTCATACTTGAATGCTGAGGGTTTAAATCTAAAATGAACCTCACCTTCATTCACTCTTTACGCTCTACGCTTCATCATCTCTCTTTCTAGTGCACATTTTCAAACCATTTCCCAATGACACACTCTTGTTCTATGGTTCATTCTTGATTATTGAGGGGTATTTTATAAATGAACCTCATCTCATACTCATCCACATCTGTTGGGGGCACGTTGCTCCTATCAAATTCACATTGCATACCATTCCATCTCACTCATACACTGCATATTGCATATCTTGGTTGCACTTATTCTTGTTTGCTTATACTTACATGTACACTTTATTTCCCATGCTAGATGGATACTTAGTATGTCAATATCTTTTCTATATACACATATGTGTTCACTTGGTATTTTGGAGTGAATATAGATCTCTTACAGGTCCTTACATGTTGTAATGATGCTTGGCACTATACCTCTTACTAGTCCCATTGAGGCTCCTAGGGGCATATACTTTCTCACACATTACAAGTCTTATCATTCATCATATATTATTTCACATTCTTACCAGCAAACTACTTATTCCATTGATACATACATGCTTTGACATACTCTTTATCTTTCTAACATGCTAGTGGGTGCTTCATGTGTAGCATTTTCTTTTCAAAACTACATGCCACCATGGTTGTTTGATCCACTTTTTTTTGACATTGTTTGCTATTATATGTCATTGTTTGTGGTCTATGTCATATGTCTTGTTTGATCATTTTTGTATGCTTTTGGCTACTTCGGCCCTAATTGTCTTGTGACATTGTGAGTGATGTCCCATGTTTGAAACCTACTTTTGTGGTCTATCTTATATGCACATTTTCTTGTTACATTGTTTTTCTATGACATGTTTGCTACTTTTTTTACTAACACATGTATATAGTCACTCTCTTTGCATGTTCCTTGGTTTCTACCATGCACATCCCCTCCCCTACAGTAAGTGATTCGAGATCAACATCAAGGCCTCTCTTTTGGGTCGTGCACTCCTATTGATGTCACATGCACCCCAAACGAGGGGGAATACATTGGGTAAACAAGTCACCCCATACAATAGATGAGAGATACAACACATAAACGTCACAGGTTATAGTTACAACACTGGCTCAAAATTAGACTTGGGTTATAATCACAACACGACCCAAAGCCACCTAGACCTGAGACAACGGCACTGGTTCCTGTGTCCCCTATGGGGGATAATGTCCTGGGGGCACACATAGTCAACTTATCATATCAACATAGTTCACATAAGCCTTCAAAGTAGTTTGATAGTATTAGGCACAGTCCTCCAGCAAACAACATACATGCAATCTCCTATAATCAATTTCAATCGGAAAAATTAATACATTTGGAACAAATTAGGGATACTAGGAACACACTATCTACAAAAATGTTTATCGAGAAGAGTTGTAGAAGCAGAGTAACACTAGACCTCTCTCCCAACACTTTCTCTTTGGTGTGAGATCACCCAAAAAAACTTGCCATTGGCGTGAGATCGCCCAAAAAACTCACTATTAGCATGAGATCACCCAAAAAACTCACACTTTCCATGAGATCACCAAAAAAACTCACTCTTGGTATGAGATCACCCAAAAACGTGCTCTACACAAGATTTTCAGGACACTTTCTATCCTTTTACACTCTTCTACATCAGTGCACACTTTCCTTAACATACTTATGCATAGTTTTCTCGATTTATCATATATGGGACTTTGACTATATTCGTGCTCTTATTTTTGTAAGTTTGTCCTTACAAGAAGTAGCAACAACAATCACAAAAATAGGTACAACATGATATAACACACATGCTTCACCCCTAGCATCACTTTCATTTTCTAGTCTCCATGCTTCACTTGTCCACTCGGTAAGTATTTCACCACATGTTCTACAAAACAAAGGTATGCGTCTCTTATCAACTTTATGTTACTGAGTACTCACTCAATGAACATAAAGTGGAACAAATGTAGACAAAAAATCACGCATTTGGGTACATTTCTAGGTCTTAAACTCATGCTAGCATTCATATGATTCCTAAGCAAGAAAACTAATAATCGATGAATGTCTTTGGACTTTTGTATTTTTTTCTTGCTTTCTATTTGGTCTTACATGCCTCACAGCCCAGTCGGTATTTTACTTATTTAAATTTTGTGGCTCCAGACACCAGTGCCCATCTAGGAAAGGAGTTCTCAGGTGCCCCTATCCCCTCTAGGCGCCCCTGACCCTTTTCCACTTTGCTCACTTCTTTTAGGTCTCTTTTATCTTTTAGGCACCTTGTTCACTTATGGGTTGGCCTTCCAGTTTTCAATTATGAAATTCAAACAAGGGAATCATATAAATACATAGTTATGTGTTCAAAATCAAGGAATAAGTACCAAGCATATACTATCATCACCTAATATTGCATCCAAAGGCACCTAAAGCACTTCAAAGCATCCATCTAGAATCCATTCAAGGGATAAGGGATTGCATTTTCTACATACATAGCATAGGAAGGGGAAGTTTTTATTCCATCCACACATTTAATTACATTGTTACATCTAGCTACATCGCATTATCAAGTGTGCTTGCACAAGGACATCTTAGGGCACAATTCTTACACACACTCACAAGAACTACATGGATTCTGAGATGTAGTGTAGCGCTCGGTTGTAAGTTCACTCTCGAGGTGGTCATTGTTGGGGTCGATCAGACTCCCATTCTACATTTTTCTTTTTAAGTTTAATGTGGTTTATAGGCTTGTAAAGGTAAACATGTTTTTTGTAGGTTATAGCTACCCTTGATGATCATAGTGTGAATAACAGGTGATCAAGAGAGAGAAACTACAACATTCTTGCGACATGACATAAACCGGATCGAGCTTTTACACAATCATGGGCTCCCATTTCCAGGTCATCGGCGCTAGGCACCCCTATCCTGTCGTAGGTGCCAATATCCACCCTTTTTCATGAGTTGTAGAATTTATAAAGATCAATTAGGAAGTCATTGGCATCTAGTTCATCACTTCTTTGTGTTGATGCAGAGAAATTGTACAAACAATCATTCAACCAACTATCAAGATGTGCACAGACAACTATTCTAACTTTCTCTGTAAATGGAGGATCCACAACACCCTAAAAACTAGAAAACTTGTTAATTTATCACCTATGAGGTCTAATCATCATTCTCCCTACTTAACACTTGCCTTCACTACCCATTGAATCATCAAAATCATCCAACTCCATACAACTCTTCTTGTTTACCTCTCCCCAGCTTGTCAATTCCTAGTTCCTTAGTTCCTTTCCAAGAGTGCAAATGGAATCTTAAGATTCCTCAATACTTCCTTTCTCGGTTTCCTTATTCACTCACCTTAAACATAATTATACCACTCCTTGGAATGGTCTAAAAAGATCATTTCATAAACTAACTCTTATCTTGCCCAAAATTAGTTTCTAGCCATCTCAAGCACCACACCCTTGAATGAGTTACACTTAGGAACTTCTATAAATTCCCAACACAATATGATACTTTCCTCCAATACCCTTTTCCTTCACTTTGTGAAGGATTTAAATTTTCAAAACTTAATTCAACACCCTCTTCTAGTAATTCCTCATTCTTCATTTCACTTGCCCTTAATCTCACTAGCCTGTTCCTCTGAATTGTCAGTCATATTATGATATGATGAAGGTTTCATGCCTCAAGCCAAACCTTTTTTAGTACCCTTTTTCTTGATCCTTCTATGTTCTAAGTAACAAGTTTGAAGTCTTTTAATTGCTACCACTTCCTTTGTAATGTTGTCCTCTAGACTAGGTATTAATTGTGCATTTCAACTATGATAACACACTTTCAGCTATAATTCAAATCCCCAACAAAAAATTCTCAAATTTACTCTTGAATCCCTTTAAGACTCCCCTCAACATTGTCCTTAGCAATTTTTAGACTTTATCTCACTGGTTTAAGCCCTTAAATCCATAATCCCTCACTGAAACCCTAGATAGTGCCGGAAACCCATATTGAGAAAAATTGTAATAAAATGATCAAGGCTTTAACTTCTCACCTTATCTTTGTGTTAACCTCTTTGTCATGATCCTCTTACCAGGTAGACCATAATTCTTTATTCAAATCATAGTTCACCTCCTTTTACACTAATTTTATGTTGTGCATGCAAAATTTTATGAAGGTAGCTAAGTCCTCGAAGGAAAATGACTTACTCTTCACATCCACATCGTATTACTAGTCCTATAAACTAACACATGTTCTTATATACATATTTCATCTGTTATTCTTGACAATGGGGATGCCTCTTGCTCAATCTAATGAGAAACTTAACCACTAACTATTTATCCTATCTTCTTTATAAGAGGTATTATCAACTTTCATAGGAATACTTTCTTTATACATGTGTATACTCCTCAAGGGTAAACATTCCAAGATTGAAAAATAGTTCTCGGTGTTCTCCAACTCGTATTTTCCTTCTTGTGGCAATTTGGAAGTGAGCTTAGTTGTGACCTCAAAATTCTCTCGGCACAATGCTTTGAAGAAGAGTACCTCATATCAAATCATCCCTAGAAGCACTTAACTCGTCTCTACAAGTTAACAATTACTTGCCAGATGCCAAAATCCCTTGAATCCACTAAGAATAAAAGCTAAACCTTATGTACACTTGTTTTCCATAACCAATCAAGGATTGTATAGGCTATCTGACTTAAGAAATCATGCGAAAATACATGTATTACTTGCAAAAATAGTATGAAAGAGTTCAAATACTCTGGTATATCTAGAGCTTACGTTTCCCTTCAACTATGATATCAAGAAAAACTACATGCATACTCAACACAGTCTAGAAACATGTAAAAACAGTCATATCTTTGAAATTTCTTCCTTTCATACCTCTTAAAACTCTTACATTTGATTCCTATCCGGATGGAATGAGGAATACAGATTACATTTTTGCAATTTATAGTCCTTTCATCAACTTCTAACTAAATGAGACATCTAGACCTCTTGGTCACATGAGTAGCTCTAGGCTTAACATCAAGTCTCTTAGTTATAAGCTCAAATCTTTGCTTTCTAACTCTTATTATGATTCCTAGACCCTAAAGGAAACCTAAGACACACATTTGGACCTATTTTCATCCTTTTACAAGGTTACAAGCTCCAAGAATGCTTTGAAACATTACAACAAGCCAAAAATGGCCTAAATATTCAAATATTACAAATTGGAGGGAAAATGCTCCATTTGAATTCTTAAAGGCCTAGAACAAAACTAGTAGCATAGTTAGACTCATAATGACCCGTAAGACTCTTGAACTCACCTATAACACCAAAATTTAATGTTGTTATCCTTATACACATGCTAGAGTTGATGCTCATGCATCACTTACCCAGAATCAATTCTAGATTATGCGAAAATCAGCTAAATCCTCTTATCTCTATCTCTTTTTATGTTTTCATATTTTAATCTTAGCTTGATTATGTCATTCTGTATTTCATCATTTATATATCGGTTACTCTGCATGCTTAGATTTAATTTAAATTAAATTAAATCATGAACAAATCTAAAGAAAAGTTACCTATGAATAAAAAAAATTATTTTATAACAAAATAGTGGAAGAAATAATATGATCTAGGAATGGTTTATTTTTAATTTTTTAATATTATTAATGTGCTTTATATAGGTATTGTAGTTGTTTTCCCAATAATTTCTATTACATGCATTTCCCCCAATATTTTAAGCGTGGTGTTTGAAACCCTCTTTTCACCTCATAAAATAGATGGCTAAAGTGTGGAGCGAAAGTGTTTTATTTTTATGTACCTCAAATTTTCAATGTTAACCCAATTGACAACCATTATAAGATCATAAGGGTGAAACACGAATGTTTAGATATATATGTAATGAGCCAACAATGTTAACGTGCACATGAATTCAACTATTTAGTGTTAAAATATTTCACATTTAGAACTTGTTTATGTTTCTTGGTGTTATTATTTCTAATCTATAATTAGTCATCATTATGAGAACTTTATGCAACATATATGTTAGGCCCTTCAAAATATTTTTGAAAACATATACAATGAGTATTTATTTTGGATTTTTATATTATTTTCTAACGCTTTGAATTATAGGAGGATTTGGAGGGTTTGGCATCGTTTCTTGAATATTAACTAAGAAGGACAAGATATAAATTAATTAGGTCTTAGGGGCTCCAAGGGATGTAGAAAATCATTAGTTGACAGTAGAACTATAATATTTTTTAATGACAACTTGAATTTGGTAGACAACATTCTATTTGTTTCATATAATTTTTCTTATTGATTCACTATCGTTTATTGATGTCCTAAGTGAAGAACCCAACTATGAACTTATGAAATTTAATTCCAAAACACTTGTATTATCAATTGACCATTTCTTTGTTTATATTACTTGTTAGTCCAAAACATTCATATCCTATCTCACATGTGACATAGAGAATGATTGTAATAGGGCCTACATTATTTTGATCACAAAAATATTGCCTACGCACATTGAATCCCAATTCTATTAAATATAAAAAATGCCATCGACTTGATTTAACCTAAATTGGTTAATATCTCTCTAGGGGTAGTAACCGATGGTAAATTATCCTGATCAATTAGTTTTGAGGCTAATTACAACATATCGGGAATAACCCTAGTGCAATGATAAACAATGATGAATAATGATAGATAATGAAATAAAGAACTTACAATGAGAAAGAGAAGATGACTTAGTTCATATCCTACTTTTTGTGATGATCTAGGTTGCTTTGATGACCGAGCGAGATGGAAATGGCATGATAGAGCCTCGTTATTGAAATTTTGTGTTGAACTACTACATAGACCAAAGCGGATGGTACAAACTAAAACGTACCCCCACTATGGCCCATTTTATTGTTCATGTCCCTTCAGGTCCTCTACTTCTGATACTTTCTAGGTATGTGTATTATCTTCTAATCTACTCATGTCTAGAATCTAATCCTCTGAAATTGTGTGATGTTCCTTATGTAGTTGATTGAACCTTCAAAACCCTAAATGGCCACGAAATCTTGCAAAACAAACATTAGGTGGGTTTCGGGTTGTAATGTCCCCAATTGGACAAATTATAACCCCAAACAGATTATCCGCAAATCCCAATCCAAATGGAAAGTAGTAGTAATTATATAAAATTATATAAGTGCAGATCTGAATTTTACTAGTGAATGACGATTGCATGAAGGAAGAAAATCAACCAAAACTAAAGTAAATCAACTAAATTCCTCTCCTAAACTGATCAGCAATTTTTATAAGGATAAGAACATGAGAAAAATAAAAGATTGTATTAAAAGAGAAGGCTTAATTATTTATTATAAATCTACAAATGAAAATCTTCAAATAAGACTAAAAATAAAGCTTCCCAAGCCCAAAAATTACATAAACCAAACTTATCTTGGCTTTTAGTATCATGGAAATAATTTTGGTGATGAGATTCAAGATATTTGTGCCCTATAATGTACCTAACTCCACCCACAAGGGTGTAGATAACCCTATATATGGCTGTAAATGAAGGGGAAAAATTAGCAACAAGCTTCCACCGTCAAACCCTCACTGGAAGTAACATGAATATGTAAATATAGCCTTCAACAATTATTAGAAAACACAAATAAATCCTTGATCTTCAATGGAAACCTCTGAATGGAGAATCCTCTCAAGAGAAAGAAGAGTTTTTGTTCCTCTCTCTCTAATCCTCAAGAGGGTTTTCGTCCTCAAGAGCTAACTTCAAAGGGTTTTCGTCCTTTGGAGTTTTTATGGAAAGCATGCAAGCTTACACAAATCTGAAAATTATCATAACAAAAGAGATGCCTTCCCCTTGCAATTCAACTTGCTTTTATAACCTCATTTGGCCTTTTAGCCACCCACAACCACCAATCAGATTTATTTCCCCGCATTTAATATTTTTCTTTACCTTTTTTCTCCTCCACATGGGTCGCATTTTCCTTAGGGAAATAAAATAAAATAAAGTGACTTTATCATTTTATTTCTTTTTATTTTATCACTTTATCTTTTTTCTTTTCTTTTCTTTTTTATTTTAACTTTATCATTAATAAATTAATATAAAGTGCTTATAATAATATTTTATATTGCACTTTATAATTAATTCATTATGACTAAGTTTCCCTTTTATTCCTCCCTTAGCCGTTGGGAAACAATGAATGGGCTAAGGGTCTTCGACCGAGAAGGGGATATTACAATCCTCCCTTCCCCAAATTGCTTTCCCTCAAGCAATTGCAACTCTCACGCCCAAGTGTCATATGCAATAGATAAAACATGTTGTAGTGCTCCAAGAGTCTTGATCTCGTACTTGTCAAATGAGAGAGCTCTTGCCAAAGTATGTAGCTCTCATAATGCCCACAATTATGCATTTGGAACAAGGGATCCATATGCTCCATATTACAATTTGTATTACCATACTTAGCATGAGAAAAACAAATCTGAAATGGTTTACTATGCAAGAATAAATATGACCCATTATTATCCTCTTCATACCTTGAAGTATCACCAATAGTTGTTATTATGTTAGGACCAACAAGTTGATTATTATCCCCTTTCTTTTCACCATTTTACTTCTCATGTATCTCCTCATGTATTGTTGTTTTGTCTGAGGTAGTAAGTTAAAATTAGTCCTCATCATTTGGAATTTGGGCCTTCACCACTAAAATCCCATCATCAACTTACAAATTGGAGTTCTCTTCCTTCTTAGGCTCAATCTCCTTAATTTCCTCCTCTACTACTTGCTCACTTTTGCCCTCCGATACATCGAACCTCTCCATGAACCTTTGGTTGAAGTCATCAAAGAAGCAAACCGATTCTTCCCCTTGGGTCTTTATCAAATGATACCACCAATTCTTTGTTATCCCTTCCAAATGATAAGGGATGAATTTGAGGGCATCCTCCACACACATAGGGTTTGATAGCAAGTATGCCTCCAATTCTAACAACCATGATCTCACGAAAAGTTTATTATTATAATAAAAATAGAAATATTACCCCACCATGGTTGTAACTCTTTATGGGGCTACATGCCTGATGTTTTTAAATATCTTGCATAGCTGGCAAGGATCACTGCTTTGATACCACTGTAATGTCCCCAATTGGACAAATTATACCCCCAAATGGATTATCCGCAAATCCCAATCCAAATAGCAAGTAGTAGCAATTATACAAAATTAAATAAGTGCAGATCTGAATTTTACTAGTGAATGGTGACTTGCATGAAGGAAGAAAATCAACCAAAACTGAAGTAAATCAACTAAATTCCTTTCCCAAACTGATCAACAATTTTTATAAGGATAAGAACATGAGAAAAATACCAGATTGGATCAAAATAGAAGGTTGAATTATTTATTATAAATTTGCAGATGACAATCCTCAGACAAGACTGAAAACAAAGTTTCCCAAGCCCAAAAATTATGCAAACCAACTGATCTTGGCTTCTAAAATTATGGCAAAGTTGTTGGTGATGAGATCTGGGATAATCGTGCCCTAGAATGTACCTAACTCCACCCATAAGGGTGTAGATAACCCTAGATATGGCTGCAAATGAAGGAAAAAATTTGCAACAAGCTTCCACCTTCAAACCCTCACTAGAAGTAACACAAATATGCAAATCTAGCCTTCAACAACTATTGGAAAACACAAATAAATCCTTGATCTTCAATGGAAACCCCTGAATGGAGAATCCTCTCAAGAGAGAAGAGTTTTTGTTCCTCTCTCTCTAATCCTCAAGAGGGTTTTCATCCTCGAGAGATAACTTCAAATGGTTTTTATCCTTGGATTTTTAAGGAAAGCATGCACGCTTACAAAAATCTGAAAATTATAATAACAAAGAGATGCCTTCCCTTTGTCATTTGAATTTCTTTTATAACCTCATTTGGCCTTTTAGCCACCCATAGCCACTAACCAGATTTATTTCCCTGCATTTAATATTTTTCTTTACCTTTTGTTCTCCTCCACATGGGTCACATTTTCCTTGGGGTTCGAATAAAATAAAGTGACTTTATCATTTTTATTTTTTATTTTATCACTTTATCTTGTTTATTTTCTTTTATTTTTTATTTTAACTTTGTCATTAATACATTAATATAAAGTCCTTATAATAATATTTTATATTGCACTTTATAATTAATTCATTATGACTAGGTTTCCCTTTTATTCCTCCCTAACCGTCGGGAAACAATGAATGGGCTAAGGGTCTTTGGCTGAGAAAAGGATATTATATGGGCACCCATGTACATTGTTGACATCACCACTACTCTAAAGAGGGATCAAACCATGCGTCATTATCACCTTGCATGTGATCTATAGAATATATGCAACCAAATGGATAACCATGGTCTTACTGCATGATGAGATTGTACTTGCACCTTTGCTCTAGCTTAACTTGGAATGATGATTTTTTCTTTGTATTTGTAAAAATGAATAGATGACTACCCTAGATTGAATATGTTGAGTATATGAAGCTCAAGGGAGTCTTGGAATGGATTTTCTTATGATTTCTCATAGTGTATGCTCTTTAGGATATTTGGGTATCAAGTTTGGATTATTTCCTTCTTGATAATGGATGAATAACTAGCTTATATATGTGTTTTAGATCTGGAAAGCTCGAATAAGACCGACTATAAGTCTCCCAAAGGAAATTGAATTATAAAAAGTGTTGTTGGAAGGAAATGGACCAAAGCGGATTGGAAGGGCCATAGTGTACGAATGTTATGGCCCATTCTCGGCCCTTTTATGTAGGATGCATGTGCAAATGCTTTGAAAACTAGGATTGTATTGTGTGAGGTTTTAACTTGATTCTATGCAATAATATGACCGTTTTGTGAATAAATGAGTTGTGTGTGTAAGCAAGAATGAATGGGATATAACTAAGGATAACATAATTGACCAAGTTGGACAAGTGTGGACTAGTGCAAAGGAATTGTATAATTTGTGTTGTTGTAAGACATGAATTACTAAAATGAGTGTCTACATTTTCCCCCTTTAAGTATGAAATTGAAAATTATGTGCTTAAATGAAATGTTAAATGAATTTGTAGACACACTTTGTCTTTGCTTAGAGCTCCTCTTGCTTGTGATGGGAGTTAATCTTTGTTACATTTGTTTTTTTTTACTAGGATGCATACTGTAGAGAAAAGAGTGTAGTCAATGTCCATAGTATAGGAAATCAAACTTTAACTTGAAAAATTGAACTTAGTATGAAAATAGCAATATGTAAAGTAGAAAAGAAAAACAAAGGAAAATGTACACCTGATTGTTTTTTGAGAGAGGGGGAGAGAGTACTCTCATTACCATTGCCATGGATATTTGTTGAACTTTGTGTTGGAGCTGGTTGGAAGGACTTGAAGATGATCAATCCCCAAGTGCTATATGTTGAAGAGAATAGAAAGAAGTGAAATCGCACATCGCATGGTGAAGAGAACTGTATGGGGAGAATTCTAGTTTATATGCATCCCTTCACAAAAAATGAACACGAGACTACAAGGATATTAGTCACCTTGATACTTACCAAGAAGCTGCGGATAAGTGTCACTATAGATGCACATGAACCCAATTGATTTGTAAATGATGACGTAATGTAATGGGGTAGTGCTAGATTATACATACCCTTGGTGACACCATAATCTGACATGTACCATGAATTATGTGATTGAACTTGAGTAAAAAGCACATAGATGTTATTAAAAATTTGTACCAACTAAAAAAATTATTGAATCTCCCCAGGTATATAAGTATATGGAATGGTTTTCAACGTCCATATGTTGTGGTCCTTTCTGCAGCGTCCATATGCTATGGTCCTTTCTATATGGTATGGTCCTTGTGTATTTTTGTCCCAGTTCTATTTTTGAGAAATTTTCTTAATCTTTGAAATGTATGATTATGTATCTCATTATTTTTGTTTCTGGTTATGAGCTCTTGTGAGGATGAAATATCTTCCAATAGTTTCCCCTTGTTTTGGGTGTGCGAGATAGAATATAGTGAATGCAACCCAAACAAGAAAACCTATATCTAATGTGCACATGTGTTGTAAGATTATTGCGAGGGGAAAATGGGAGTGTGCATGGTGTATGCCATGACACATATATAATAGTACAATAGAAAAGTTGGCAAAGTGTTAGTGACAAGCAATAGAAAAACAACGCAGTGGATGTAAGTATGCAAAGACACACAAGTAGGACAATCAAGGAAAAAAATATACTACATACATGGGACACCACTTAGGATTTTGCAAGATAATTGAGGCACTCAAGGCCAACAAGTAACAAGCAAGTAACATAGGGCATTTCTCACAAACATGTGAAAACATATATTAAGTATGTAAAATAAGAGACAAATGATATAATGGAAATTATTTCAGCTTGTAAGTGACTTATAAAACAAATACTACACATGAAGCACCCATTAACATGTTAGAGTAATAAAGAGTATGACATGATGTATGTATTGAGTAAATAAGGTAAGAGGAAGTAAATTAGTAAATATTGGAATGATAGCACTTGTGTGTAAGAAAGTGTAAAGCAAATACCCCAGTTGGCATAGAATAACAAGTTGAGAGCGGTGTCAAGCATCCTGCATCATGTAACAATATGTGTGTAGCCTATATTCAACTCAATGTACCACATGAATGCACATGTGTATAGAAAAGGATATAACATATTATGTATCAAGCTAACATGATAAGTAAAGTGCAACATGAAAAGTATAAGCATGCAATAGAAACAACCAAACAAGAACAATGCAACTTGTTTTTGAATTTTTAGCATATTTGAATGTTTTTTTATTTTTAGCATATTTGAATGTTTTGGATTTTGGGCCCCCTAAGGGCATAGATGAAAACCTATTCTCTGAAGATAAGGAAGGGTGATCAAATAATTCCCTCAGGGAGAGGAATATATAGATTTTTAGTGTTTTTGATGAATTATAGAGTGTGTAAGTAGCGCTGAGAAAACAAGGTTTCCCCCATGTGTGCTCAAGTGTGTAGTTTCTCCCTCATATTCAAGTTGAACCTAGAAATAATGTGTGTCATTAGGAAACAAGGGGGAATCAATGCCCCCGGTGTGTGAGTAGCATATGAACTATCCAACAAAAACCTCTTAAGGAGTTGGAGAAGCTATTGAGAGAGATGGAGGTTTGAGCCTCAGTTGTGCCAAAGAATGTGAATCAAGTGCATATGCCATATAAAATTTGGGAGGAAAGAAAGATGGACTAGATCCACAAGAAGCCATGTGTGACTTATATGATTGGTGAATAGGAGTATGAGGGGAAAACCCTATAGCGACAAAAGGTTGAACCATGTATGAATTAAGTACCGAGTGCATTATTAGGAGGAACATGAGGATGCATAAATACATAAGATACTTAATTTAAAGAGGGCATCCTAAATAATTCTTAGGAAGAGGGAGAGACACAAGGCCAACCATAAGTATAAGAGGTGATATGGAAGCATTAGGAGCAATAAAAACATACCAAGGGGTGCACAAAGTAGCATATGTAAAATTATCATGAATGACACCATGTATATAGGTATTGGCTAACATAACATAGAGAAATGCATCAAATGTAGTGGAAGTAAGCTCATGAACCTAATTTTGTAAGTCACTTATAACATGCATTAGAGAAATGACTTCCTATGGAGGAATAACATAGGTAGTAAGAGGTTTGTTGGATGGTTGCTGACTACCATGAGGACACTAGTGGGTTGGAATTGGATATTGGGGTCAGCTAGTGGAGAAGTTGTATTGGCACTAGGAGGACTATGAGAAGATCTAGAAGGAATAGAAGCTTGGACACCCTTATTGACAAATTCCTTAGCATGGGAAGAAGAAGGAAAAATACAAGCATCATTATATAAAATATCCTTTTGAAAAGTAATAGTAGAAATATGTACATCATTTGTAAAAACATTGTGTTTAAAAGCAACTAAGACATAATGTTGCGAATACGGATAAGCAACACTAGCATCATTTGTACTAAAATTTTGTGCATAAGTAGATCTGACATCATTTGGAGAAGGAAGGGTAGGAACACATGTATCATTTACAACCAAATTTTGCACACAAGCGAAGGTACAACATGCATGACATGCAACCAAGGCCAACCTAGAATAATATTATAATTGAGGTTATTAGGCATGACCTAACATATAACATTAAGAGTGTAAACCCGCAAATATATAGGCGAGAGGAATTGGGTCATTAGCGAGAAAGTCCTATTTAATGTAGAAAATAAATATCACAGATGTTAAGGCCAAAATAGATGTTCGAGGCCAAAACCATTATCGACAAGAAAATGTTTGACCAATGCATTATGAATTTTGACTTGGATATACGATGGAGCTTCCTCATCCATGATATGAGAAAATAAAGAATCATTAGAACCCCTATGACCCTAAAATGTAGGAAAATGACTCAAGAGAGTAGGAGAAGATTGATTTGGTGCACAACATAGGATACTCGGGTTCACTAAATGATTTAACCTAAATTGGTTAATATCTCTCTAGGGGTAGTAATCGATGGTAGATTATCCTAATAAATTAGTTTCAAAGGCTAATTACAACAATATCAGGAATTACCATCAAGCAATGATAAACAATGATAGATAATGATAGATAATGAAACAAATCACTTGCAATGCGAGAGAGAGAGAAGATGACTTAGTTGATCTCTATTTTGTGTGATGATCTAGGCTGCTGTGATGATTGAAATAGGTTGGAAATGACTGTGACAAAGCCTTGCTTGTTGAAACTGTGTGTTGAACTATTACATGGAAAAACACATATGGTATGGACTGAAGCGTACCCTCGATATGGTCCATTTTTACACTCATGTCCCTTCGGGTCCTCTACTTATGATACTTGTTGGGTTTTGTATTATCTTCTAATATGCTCATGTCTAGAATATGATCCTATGAAATTATGTGATGTTCCCTATGTAGCTGATTGAACCTTCAAACCCTAAATGGAAAAGAAATATTATAAAACAAACACTAGGTGGGTTTTAGGCACCCCCACATGCACCACCGATGTCACCACTACTCCAAAGAGGGATCAAACTACACATTGTTCTCACCTAAAATGTGATCTCTAGAATTTATGCAAACAAATAGATAACTATGATATTACAACAATGAGATTGCATTTCCACATTTTCTCTAGCTTGACTTGGAATGATGATATGTTCCTTGTATTTGTAGATCTAAGTAGATGGCTGCCCTAGAATGAATATGCAAAGTATATGAATCTCAAGGGAGTCTTGGAATGGCTTTGCTTATGATTTATCTTAGTGTATGCTCATTATGATCTTTGGGTGTCAAGTGTGCATGATCTCCTTACTTGATAATGGATGAATAACTAACTTATAAATGTATTCTAGATCTAGAAAGCTTGGATATGGCCGATTAGAAGTGTCATAAAGAAATTTAAATTAAGAAAAGTGTCATTGGAGGGAAAGGAACCAAAGCGGATGGGAAGGGCCATAGCGTACTAATGTTGTGGCCCATTCTGAGTACTTTGGTCCGAGATACATGTGTGAATGCTTTAAAAATTAGGATTGTATTGTGTGAGGGTTTAGCCTGATTCTATGAACCAATATGACTATTGTGTGAATAAATGGGTTGTGTGCTGAAGCAAGAATGAATGTGACATAGCTAAAGATAGTATAATTGACCAAGTTGGATAAGTGTGGACTAGTGCAAAGGCAATGTACAATTTGTGTTGTTGTAAGACATGAATTGCTAAAATGAGTGTCTATATAACTTATCATTAGGCTATACCTTCTAACTATAATCCACACACAAAAATATTCTATTTCATTCCCAAAAAAATAATAAATACCTTGCAAATTTGTAAATAACATATTTTCAGGATCAAGAGAATAATTGTGCGAGTTGCAAATTTTCAAGCTTCTCGTCAAATTGATGTTATTAATATTCTAGAAGAGACATTAGGTGTCAAATTTCTATCTCTAACTAATATTATAAAGGGAAGCCAATTCTTTACTCTTCTTATTTTTCTAAGGACAAATAGTGGACAAAAAAATACATGTGTATTGCATTTTCAATAAGAAGTTTATCTACTTATTGCATAAGAAAAAAATTTGATTTCAAGTTCTATTCAATCTCTATTTGGGTTTTAATTCTCACTCATTGGTCAATTCTAATTTTTAAACTAGTCTATGGATGATAGTAAAAGATAAATATACTATTGTGTTGAATTATTCTTATCTTAAGAGCAATGTTTTATTTATGTTGTCATTACTTAGAGTGTATATTTATAGAAGTTTGTAGAGGATTTAGATGCAGATGAGTTATTTTCATTGTAACAATTAATACAAAACTTAACTTGCACTTCCATATTAGAAATATTAAAATTTAACAAGCATATGATTATTCTTGTTCTCAATTTTGTAAGTATCTATAAACTTCTTAGAAATAGTTTATGTTTACACCCTAGGTATATTTTTAGAATGTTATTATGTAATAACTAAAAAGATGTAAGGTTTAGCAAAAGGTGGACTATTTTGATCTACCTAACTTCTAACATCAATTATACATTACCAGAATAATGCATTAAAACTTAAAATGACAAAGACAAGTAGTAAATGATAACTAACTTGCTTAAAACATGAGGGGAGAGATAGAATTATCTATTTTAGATTATTCTTGAGTGATATGGTTGTACATGGTAGTGGAGCATGAAGATCTGCTGATGTAGATTCTACACATAAGATATGTAATTGGAAAATGAACAGTGCGCGAATGTACAAATTGTGTATGGTCTATATAAGATTTATATGGTCTAGGAAAAGAACTATATAGTTTAATACCTTGGGATAGTCAAGATTTGAAACTCCTGTGTGCTTCACTTACCTAGAAATGATTTTCATTGTGTGTCTCTCTTATTTTCACAACCTTAGAATGACCTATGATGACTTGCACCAAAGTAGAAACCCTAGTAACCTGAAAACCCTTCATAAGATCATTAGCAAACAAAAGGAGGAAAACATGTGTGTGCATTGAGGTTGGACCACCCTTGGTGGTTAGAATCCTAGTTTATGAATCAATACAAATGTTGCATTATAAATCAAGCCTCGTGTAGCTCTCCCAAGTTCTCGTGCAAGTGTGTTTAGCTATCTGACAACCTCTAAAGGTGCCCTCGTGTATCTTAACACCAAGATAGTATCCTAACTACATAGTATAAATCAATGTGGTAATAATGAGATGTGGTGTGTCTCAGGTATGTGACCTAACCCTTCCTTGATTTGAAACCCTTATGCAATGTTTGGGATGACTTTTCTCTTATCGGGACTTGGCTTTATAATCTATGCATGCTTTTAGATGCATGAAGCTAGACTCTTTGACCCAATTGAGTGATTCAAACTTTTTAGTAGGGACTACCTTCTATGATGTACAACTGATTTCAAAAATTTAAGAACCCTTTAAGTGATTTTGGAATGATGTTTATAATAGGATCTTGTATAAATGGCAGGTGAGTTATAAGGTGATAATGACTTACTTATAATCTTTTGTATGTGATATGTTATGATAATGTCTACCCTAGGAAGGTGAAATGGCCTAAATAATTAATTAAAATTAAAATCAAAGTCGTTGATTGAGAAGGTACAAGATCAGTATAGGTCAACCAAGACTGAATTCCAAATCTCAACCCTTCTAAATAGTTTTGGACAAGAGAGAGAAACATGTAAATTGAAAGTTGTGTCATCATTACCAAATTTTTATGTTGCTTTGATGAGATAATATTCCCATAATTGATGGTAGAGAATTTTATAAAGATAAGCAAGTTGTAGAATGGCTAAAGAGATGAGAAAATTGGATTTTGAATGTGAGCATTTGTCTTAGCAAGGATCGCAAGGTTAAACTTTTTCATTATATGTTACATCCTTAATCCTAGGTCATATATCAGGATATGGATGACCGACTTATAGTTGACATAATCTCTTATCATGTCATATCACATTCATTCATGCTTTTATATGTTTATAAGGTTTGCATTGGTACTTTGCATAACATAGTATGATATATATAGGAGTTAGTAAATATTAAATGATCATTGTATTAAGCACTTAGAGTCTTATTGTATGGTTTAGAGGTTGCCCCCTTGAAGTTGATAAGTCATTATAATTACATATTATGATCATTTATATATATTTTGGTGTTCTTTGGACTTATATTTCTAATAATATTCATATCTATCTAAGTAATTTCACTACATGTGGTATCGAGCTTTGATCTAAGCCAAATTTAGGTCAAAACCATAATTTTGAAGATTCGGATATACCTCCAAAATGGTGGCAAAGTTTTATGTAACTTTTAAAATGAAGTGGCAAAATCAGTCAAGTAAGGTTCTCTCTAAATTTCAATATTTTTTGAATTGTTTTGCACAAGTTATATCCATTTTATGTTTTTCATAAATTCACTCCATAAGTTGCCATTTTTGGTATTTTTGTAAGTTTCTTATATTTTTAGAAATCTTTCCAAAAATTAGCTAGGTCTTATTCTCTATGTTTCTCTCCATTTAGCCAATAACCATACAAAACCCCAAACCCTAAATTCCTACCCTAATCATTGTATCCTAAGACCCAAACTACACATCATGACAAGGAGATAAAATATATGCCAAGGAAAGGGTTAAGCCACTCCAAAAACAAATTTGAATAAGGAAGATATGGATTTTGAATCTTTATCTTTTGAGGTATCGAAGGTATTCACCAAATTTAGGAAAATAATAATAATATGGTGTGTAAGGATGAGATCACCCACAATATTCAAGCACCCAAAAGGTAATCTTCAAGCACTGAAGGTAACCTCAACCATGATCTTCAATAAATGAAGAGTGAAATAAAGATAGGGTTTGAATCAATGAGGAAGGAGTTGATATTCACTATTTCAAGCATGAAGGTTGGCATGAATTCCCATTCAAGTCATATAGGTTCCTAAATCAATGAACCCTCAAATTCAAATCAGACCAACCAAGGGGGATCCTATACACAAATTAGTGGACATTATAGCAAATGGTGGAACATGATTCCAAAAGTTAAAATGTGCAAGTTCAATGAGAATGATCTTATCACCTAGATCAACCTAATGGAGAATTTTTTTAATCTACATCAAGTCCCAACTAGATACAAGGTGGTATTGGCCTCCTTGTATCTGGAACCAAAAAAATCATTTGGTATAGATGGATGTGCAAGAAAAGAAAAAGAAGGGTCTCCTTTTACCTAGTCTATGTCCACTAACTAGCTCCAAACACACTACATTAATAGTGTTACAAAGAGCTATTTTAGTCGTATAGCCCAACTATGACATACACGAACATTCAAGGATTATATGCCGGTTCCCAAAATCTATCCTTACGATTAGATGACATCTTAGACGATTATCTAAATGATATCTCCTAGGTGGACTCAAGGATATCTAAAAGCTGGTAAGAGTGCAAGGAGCTTAACACAATAAAACTAAAGATTCAATTCATTCGACGAACTAATTACAATAGGAATCTCACCATGTATATAGAATTCTTCCCTCTTATTATTTAGGAAATCTATAAACAAACCTACAAGCTGCTCGATCCCTATTTCGGTGGGGTTTTATAACACCACTAACAATCTACCTATATACGAATATAAGCAATAACTAGTTAATGTTAGCACTAACCAATATATATTCCTAACATTCCCGCCTTGTAGTGCGAACATGGGAAAAAACCATCTTCAACCAAGCGAAGATACCGCTCTGTGCTTTGCACATGGTCTCGATCCTCAAAAGCCCGACATGGGAACTACACAATCCATGAATAGGGACCCACATTATCCATGAATAGGAACCCATCGACCTATCCAAGTGAATACATGAATTGCACTGTTCAACCGATTCACATCAACCATCAAGTCAATCTGATCAAGAACACTTCCTGCTATAGTATCAATGGTACAAATTTCCACATCATCATCATCACAGGAGAAACACAAATATTGAACTGCACACATGAACAAGGATGCTTATCTGTTCTTATTAATCACACACAACAAAAAGTGTCACTAAAGTAGTTTGCATCCTTTGAGGTGGTGACGAACTCGAGGATGTTGATTTTCCTCATGCCTCCATTGTCTCCATCCTCCAATAGATGTGTTTCTTAACTCATATGAAAATGATGCTCAATAATTTCCACATTGTGCTTATTTATAACTCCCCCACAATGTAAAATGACATGGGTGTTGGTTTCGACCGAAAATACATCTATATAAAAAAATTGTTTGACATTAACGAATCATTTGGGACATTAATTTTGACAAGATAAAAATATACAATAATAACTTACATGTAGCTTGTATAGACCGACTCTATATTAATAGACCCATATCGACCTTTGATAAGAAAATCTAATATTCACTTAATGTTTACTAATTCGAGGCGGTGAAGTAACCAATGCCACACGTGGAGAGCGAAATATTGAAAAAAAGGAACTTGATGAAAGATAACATTGAACGCCTATGATTACCGTGGATGAAAATCACAGTGTCAATGCATGTGTTGTAGGTTGAGTCAATGCAGAGATGATGAATTCACAAGTAAGATCTTGCTTCCACATGCAACATTTGATAAGTTTCACGCTTCTGGTTTGCATGGATAGTGTGGATGATTTCTGAGGATTTCTTTTGGCCGCCAAGAAGAAGATGATTATGCACACTGAGTAAGAGTAACAGTCGACCCGACGCGATGACACCTGGAAGAATGTTTTGAATTGACATGCATAGTGAATCTTTGGAAAATATACAATGCAGGAAATCTTTATTGATTGGTGCTCTTAATGGATATCAATAGCTTTCACTAATAACATTTTATAACATGCATTCGTTGGATCTTTAGAGTATCTATTGCTATGATAAATCAATAATCAGGCCAAACCACGTTGGATTTTACATCCGTAGTTCACATTCTTCCTCAAAACCTGACGGCACAATAAAGCTGACCCGGAAACACGTGATATTCCAACGCAAAGCACAGATGGCTACCGTCTCTTTTAAAAAAGATCCACGTCCTCCAGACGTTACACAGACAACACGGTATGAGAAGATCAATGAAATGCATATAGAGTGATTGTAAATTCAAATGACAATCACCTGACCGTCATAAGAGACATATCCATGCGATATAGATTGCATGTTGGAATTGGTCCTCTCAACGACCCGTATGAACATTTTCTATGAATTTTATTTTTATTTCACCTGCTCTGATATCAAATCTAAAAATTGGTCAGAGTGCAAGAAACTTATTACAATAAAACTAAAGATTCAATTCATTCAACACACCAATTACAATAGGAATCTCACCACATATATAGAAGTCTTCTCTCTTATTATTTAGGAAATCTATAAACAAACCTACAACCGCTCCAATCCCTATTTCAGTGGGTTGTTATAACACCACTAACAATTTACCTATATATAAATATAAACAATAACTAGTTAATGTTAGCACTAACCAATATATATTCCTAACAGGATAAAATCCAACTTGATGTTCACTTCTTAATCCAGGTTCGATATCATAATCCATGATATTTTATCATCATTTGAGGAAAGAGATCTAGTAAAATGAATGGATCTCACTACTCATAAGGAACACATGATTTTTTCACCATCATTCCCCAACCAACATGATTGAATCCTCAAAAATTGAAGAGAAGCGAGAAAAGGTCCATGTAATAGTTTGATAGCAAGTGGAGGAAGGAACATAAGTGTCATCGAAGAAATTATTCCATATTGAAGGTCATAATGAGGAAGAAGATGAGGAGGAAACAATTGATGAAGAGGACAATGTTCTTGAGATGTAGGTTGAAGAATCTCAACCAACTATCTCTTGCTATGCGTTTTTAGGAATTAGCCCCCACAAACCCTTAAGATTGTTGTGTTCGTGAAGAAATAGAGGGTGAAAATACTAATTGAATATGGAAGTACTCACAACTTCATCAATCATAAGTTAGCCATATGCTTAAATTGTTACATTTATCCAACCCCGGTGTTTCAGTCATGATTACGGATGGAGATAAAGTTAGTTGTTCAAAAAATATTAAAAGATTAAGTTATCCATAAGATTACTTTCTAAAGGGACTCATGTATGTCATTCCAAGGGGGAAGAAAACAATGTGTTAGGGGTATAATGGCTCACTACCTTGGGAATTGTTAAGATGAACTTCTAGGATTTGTTCATGAGGTTACATTCTAAAGGGTGTACTTTTGAGTTGCGTGGGATGAAGGCAAAAGCTCCACAATTGGTAAGTTCTCATCAAATGAAAAAATGTTCAATAAGGGTGCATATGGGTTTGTGACACAATTATTTTATCCATAATTTAAACCATCAAAAGGTCCTATACCATCAAATCTATAAGTAATTATTAATGAGAACTTAGTTGTATTTGGGGATATCTCAAAAGGGTTACATTCAAAATTAAGAGATTTTGATCATGTTATTCAACTAGTGTCAGGAAGTCAACCACCCAATATTTGACCTAATTGGTACCCTTATCTATAAAAGAGTGAGATTGAAAATATGGTACAGGAGATGTTGGAAGCATGTATTATTTTCCATAGTCATAGTGCTTACTCTTCTCTAGTGGCGATGATACAAAAAGAAGGATAAAGGTTGGCACATGCATCTAGAATACAAAGATCTCAAAAAATACACAACGAAGTATAAGTTTCCTATTCTAGCATTGAATATTTGTTAAATGAGTTGCATGGTGTTGTTTATTTTAGAAAAGTAGATCTTTAACCGATATATCATCAAATCATAATTCATGATTAATTTTTCATAAAACAACATTTAGGACACGCGACATGGCCATTGTAAATTTTTAGTAATGTTTTTGCCTTACAAATGCACCATATACTTTATAGAGTTTGATGAATTCAATCTTTCGACCATTTCTACGAATTTTTTCTGATATTTTTTATGATTATTAATATACAACAATAAATCAATAAGGTTTTGGACACTCTCACACAACACCGCCTTTATGCCAAGCCCTCTAAGTGTGATTTTGGAGTCAGGGAGGTAGAATACTTGGGTAATATCGTTTCTTGTGAAGGTGTAAAAGTGGATCATCATAAGATCCATGCCATGGTGGATGGAAATTTCTGAAACCCTTAAAAACCTCGGGAATTCACAGGGGCTTATAGGTTATTATTATAGATTTGTGAAGAATTATGGTAAAATTGTAGCACCAATAAAAAACATTATTGAAGAATGTCTCTTTTAATTTAATTGAGGAAATAAACGAGGAATTTGAGTCACGGAAGAAGGCCATATGTACCACTCTAGTTCAAGCTACCCCATATTTTTCTAAAACCTTCATTGTTGAATGTGATGCTTGAAGAGGTGACATATGTGTAGTACTCATGTAAGAGGGATACACCATCACATTCGAGATTCGTAAACTCAAAGGTAAGAACCTATCAAAACCAACTTATGAGAAAAAAAAATGATGTTTATTATTCATGCAATCAAATAGTGAAGATTGTATCTCACGGGTCATCACTTCAAGGCAAGAAAGATCATGACAACTTGAAATAATTCTTGGAGCAATGACTATCATTTGAAGAACAACAAAAATGGGTCACAAATATGTTGGGATATGACGTTGAGATAATTTACAAGAAAGGAAAATAAATTGTGGTAGTTGATGCACAATCTATGTGAGACAAGTCCATAGAAGCATTGTTATATGCCATGCCCATATTCTTTGGCCAGATTGGGTAGATCAAGCAAGATCATAATGGAAGAATGACGTAGAGACCTACACTCTCATTTAAAATATCTAACAATATCTTATTATTTTAGAAAAAAATTATGGAAGGGGGATGCATTGTGGTACAAGGATCATTTGTATATATACTGAGAACTCTACCCTTAAAAGTCAAGTTCTCTTAGAGCTCCATGTTTCTTTAGTGGGCAGCCATTATGGGTTTTGGAAAACTTATCACAAAGTTAGGAAAGAATTCTTATGAGAAGAGTTTAAATGGGATGTCCAATAATTTGTGGCGTGAGAATTATAGGTGTGTCATTATAATAAGGGATAAACTATTAAGTCGTCCGTCTACATCCATTCCTAGTGAGCGAAGGGCACAATATTTCATTGATTTCATCACGAGATTTACAAATCGAAGGGAAAAGTATAATTATAGTGGTTATGGATAGACTCGTTAAATATGCTCATTTTTATTCCTTTTTCACATCCATTTACAACAAGAACAATTCTCATATCTTTTATGGATATAGTTCAGAAGCTACATGGAACACCCAAGATTATAGTAAGTGATCGTGATCCTATATTTACTAGAAATTTTTGCACTAATTTATTCTCATGTTTTGGTACGCGATTGGCTTGTAGTTCATCATAACATTCCTAATTTGATGGATAGACTGAGGTAGTAAACAAATGTTTAGAGGGGTATATTTGATCCTTTGCTTTAGATAAATAATAGAAATGGGTTCAGTGGCTACCACTTACATAATGATGGTATAACACTTCATTTCATACCTCATCCAAAATGTCCCCATTCTTGGCATTATACGATTACCATCCATCATCCCTCACCTCCAACTTGAGGGTCTAACGTAAAGTAAGAGTAGTTGAAGAGCACATTCAACACCAATATGAGGTGTTCTCTAGCCTTAAATATAATTTGGTAATGGAATAAAATTGCATGAAGCAATAAGTTGATTCAAATTTGGAGACCTTTCATTTTGTACAATTACATCCATATAAAAAACCATGTTTGAAACAATAGATTAAGGACAAGAATCTTTCACCTAAATATTATGGCCTTTATCAAGTGTTGCAAAAAAATAGTAGATGGCATATAAATTGGAGCTTCCTCAGTCAACTAAAATACATCTAGTTTTCCATGTTTCTTTCTTGAAGAAGTTCATCATGCATAAGGTGTCTTCTCATTTAGTGTTACCAAAGCTCGATGAGGAGGGATACATCATCTTGGAGACTAGAGGAATCCTACAAAAATGCACTAAGAAGTTGAGGGTAAGGGTCGTTCACGATTATATGATCAAGTGAAATAATTTAGACATTAAAGATCTAACATGTTTATATCTAGTGGTTTCATCTTAATATTATAACAATGTGCACCAATGTCTAATCACTTCTTATATACCTTGGGGCATATGTGTATCTCCTTCCTTCTTTCTAAGAATAGGTTTCGTTGCACTATATATGCTCGACATACTTGATAGGGATAATTATTCCAATGTGTTTGTTAATATGTTTAATATCATCCCTAATCATCACATCATATATCACATAGCTTTATTCACAATGGGTGTCACACATAAATCAAAATCGATATCAATCAATTACAATCTCTTCATATAACTTGTTTGAATTTTTTTATATTTTAATATCTATGACCTTTTCTAAGGATCGAGTCTGTGAAAAATATTCTTATCTTCGATCATCTATTTATAGTTGTAGAAATACTTTGATAAATGACCCCTCTTTTAAGGTGTGTGTGATAAAACATTTGAGCACACATTTCAAAAGAACAAATGTGTACCCATGTACTATATGTCTAATAATTTATGTAGAATCACGTTGAAGGTTGCAATGGTAGCCACCTTAGAGAATTTGTACTGTAAAAGGGTTTTTACGTGGTGGAAATCATGTCGCGGAGAAAATAACAACATGGAACAAACAAAAATACATATGTAAAGTAATTAGTAACAAAAAAGAATAGTAGCAATCATGTCCTATTTCATGATAAAATAAGTATAGAATAAACAGAGTAATCATGTCACAGTCATATAAAAAAACAATATAAGAATTTGTGTAACCTAACAATAGTAAAGTGATAGAAACAAGAGTGTATATTCGGGTGAATAAAAATATGTAGAAACATAGTTATATGTAGGTATACAATCACAAACATGGGACACCCATGACATCACAAGATACTTACACTAGATGAAACAATCTACCACAACACAGAAGTAAATGCATACATGCAAAATAGACATAAAGCCACAAACATGAGACACCCACGATATCATAAGACAAGCAAGGCCCTTAGGATGTATAAAGAAAACAATCATAGCATCGTAAACAGAGAAGATAATTGAGTGGATCCACATAGTAAGAAAGAAAGGAATGAACCCATACAAACAAGTAATGATGACAACATAGAATTCTAGAGTAGAAAATAGTTGTAGTAACAACAAATATGGCAAGATAGGTTAGTATTGCATAAACACGTGTTAGTCTTGTTGATCCAATAGACAACAATGAACACCATGAATGTAATCAAACATGACGAGGAAGGTGTAAAGGGACATATAATGAAACAAAATCACATGTATCGTGCGGGAGATGACCCCAAGAGAGTAACATAAGGAACCAAGCCAACTTCAATCATCGCATAATAATCTATGTGTGTTTGCATCAAGCTTAAGATACCTTGTGAATGCATGTATGTAAAGAATATGTATGTTATGTATTAAAGAAATGTGGCAAACATCAGGTATAAGGTAATAAGCTAGCCAAGTAAGCTAGAATAAGTCTTGATTTTGTATTTTTACTTGTATTTGAATGTTTTTGTATTATATGATTATTTTTCATATTTTTGTAGTACTTTGAAAATATTTATGTACAAGGAAAGGGATAACACAAAAACTACTTGATAAGGGTTTGATCATGGGGATACATGAACTCCAAGCGGTAAGGAGTAGACCTCAAATATCAAAGAAAAATAAGGATAATCGTTTATAAAATGTAAATATATCATAGTATGATAGAAGACCAAAGAGTGATAGATCCATAGAAGTAATATGAGTAGAAGACTTTGAATCAAAGTTTGTGTTTTAAGTATTATACATGAAGAGATTGTAATTGACTGATATTGATTTCGATTTATGTGTGACACCCATTGTGATTGAAGATATGTGATATAGGATGTGATAATTAGGGATAGTATAAAGGTATTAACAAACATATTAGAAGCATTACCCCTACCAAATTACGCCCGAGTGTATATAGTGCAAGAAACCTATTATTAGAAAGAATAAAGGGATATCCACATATTCCCGGGGTATTCAATCAAGATGAAACCACTATATATAAACATGTGTCATAGAATTATATTTCTAGAACTAGTAAAGGAAAAGCCAAGTTTAGGCTATGTATCTAGTAATCTTGGGAAAAGCTCGATTGATGTGAGAAATAATTTAGATTGATGAATTTAGAAAGCCTCGAGGCCATCGGGGGTAAAGAAATAATCGTAACTATTAAAGAGAGGAATATTGAATTCATGCAAAGGATCACTTGGTATATCAATTTGTTCATTATTGTTGACATCAACATCAGATTTATCTCCACCGATGGGATTAAAATATAACTTTCGCATATCAAAGAACTCGTTGTAATTAGGATCATTCATAATTGGATTATACCTAGCATCCTAATCGATATAATTATTCATATTAAAACTTATCTCCATTTGTTCATGATTACCATCATCATCTATGGTAGTATCGGGAAGGAACGTAGTAAATTAGCATTGTGTAATCATGTCAGGCATGCTCATGTACTTCAAAAGGCATCATTGTCATGCTCGATTGGTATCAAGTTTTTATTATTGTTTGTACAAGAGGTGGCTCATTTTTATCCTCTTTGTGAGTACTTGGCTCTTGTAGCATAGTTGAAGTTGTATCATTCAATATTGTGTTAGGATTTGTAGCTTTAGGCACTCATGTATAGTTAGAGACTCAGGGTGATTGTATTGGAGATTTGTCACAATGTTGTGCATTGAAGGAAATAAAACCCTTATGCTCAAGTTGTTAGATTTTTTTGTTGTAAATCATAACAATCTTTTTCACGATGTCCATTAATTCCATGATAATTGTAAAATGGTTTACCTTTGATTTTGTCAAGCCAATAGGGGATAGTAATGAGTAGGTAACAAAGTGATTAATCACTTATCAAGTAGCTCATATAGAATATCATGTTGTTTAAATTTTTGTCAAACCAAAGAGCTACTTTATGTTATGGTTACCTTAGTATTTGAGATTGATGTTTTGGAACACACAATTTTTCCTCTCTGTAAGACCTTCGCTTCACTTGTATAAGCACATGTAAATTATGCACAACATTTTTACCACATTGGTCTTTGATAGTCTTAAAACTAGAGTGATCATGATGCGTAGAGACATATGCATTAGAGGAATCCTTTACATGTCTTATCTCATCCTTGAGAGATTTGATTTTAGTACTCAAATTGAATTTGGACTTGAAAATCATGGTGTAATGCTTGAATTGATTGTAGGGTAGCCTTATGAAGAATATCATTGTTATGATCATTGGTATATGGTGGATCAAAAGTGGTAGCAACATTAGGCATGTCAAGTTCCTTTGAACATGATTGATTTCAACATGAGGGATAATAATAGGTTCCAAATTTATAAGATATTGTAGTCACAAAATCATGCACTTTAGACATTTATTTATCCTGGTTTCATACTACTATTTTGAAGGTTCTTGAGTGAAGAAATTACTAATTAACCCCCATATTTTGGCCATCTTGTTTTATTTTATTTCATCATTACCAACATCTTGCACCCACATGCCCAGTTTGTTTCGATCATTTCCCATAATTTTATCCTTGACTGGGGTGCTCGGGCTAGTACTGGGGCGCCTGTAGGTGCTTTGGTCCCACCATGGGTGCCCTAGTCCTTTTCACACTTTCCCGCCACCTTTTGGCTCTTTCTAGCCGTTTGACATCTTTATTTTTCTTGTGGTTGGCATTTTCGGGTTAATTATGAAATTAGATCAAGAGAACCCTATAAATATAAAGTTATGAGACCATAATGAGGGACCTAGCATCACTTACTACTATCACTCCATCTAGAGTTGCATCCATCTATTGCATTGGAGATCACTTGCATCCACATAGCTCCATCATCAAGGCACAAGGCTAGGACATCTACATCACACTTCATAGGGGGAGGGATTATATTTTATTCCATGCACACATTTTATTACATTTTCTACACATAGTTATTGTTCGCTACTTCACAAAGTGTGATTGACACAAGAGCAACCTAGGGCATGTTCACACACACTTGCACATAGAACTACATCGAGTTTGAGATGTAGTGCAACACTCAATTAGTAAGTCCACCATTGTGGCGGTGAGGTTAGTCCGACCCATTTATATGAATTATTATTTTTAGGGTTTGATGCTTATTTTAGGGTCTTGTAGGTATTTCTTTCATCTTGGATTATTGGCAAAATTCAACGTCGGACAACGAAGTTGATGTGACATGCATCGAGGGTTTCAGACCACCTTATGACCCTGTAAAAACTAGTTTTAGAGCTTTTGCATAGAACAGGGTGCCCAGATTGCAAACCAGAGTGCTCGTAGGTGCCCCAATCCTCCTCCAAGTGCTCCAGTCTAGAGAAATAGTCCAGATCCACTCTTTCTGAGACTTCTGCAAAGTCATTACTGCTCTTGATTTTTCTAGTCACCTCTAAGACACTCTCTGACGGGGAATCAGTTATCAGTTGAGTTCTTTCCTTACTCTCTTTTTCTTATCAGGGTTAACATTTCCTTTTGCATAATTGTTTAGCTCATTTACATTCTTGTTTATTGCATTTATTTAATTTATTACAGTTGTTCATAGCTTATTCAACTAACCATATACTTCATAGATAGTCCATTTTTAGTTAATCATTTTGGTGAACCCGTCTTGCAAATTTGTCTTTCTTCTTTCATTTTATGCATGTTACCCGTAGTGGTCATTTTGGATCTCTTCAATATTGTGAGCTACCCTCATTCACCTATAGGGCTTCCAAACCAATGGCCAATATATCTACTTCTGTCGCTCCTACTAGCAATCCCTTATATAGTTCCAATAATGTGCCTCTTCATGAAATTAAGGCATATGATAGTGAAAAGTCCTATGATGAAGACACCAACATTGATCAAGACCAACTCAATGCTATTACTGACTTTCACCAGAAATGTGTGAAAACCCCACTCATCTTCCTCATGTCTTGCATGCTTTAATTTCTGCTAAGCAAGCTCATGATGCTTCCACTTATGTTGTGGCTTCTTCGGCTCCCATGGTCTCCACTCCACCCATTTATGTTTTTACTCCTATTATTACAACTACCGCTCCCATCACCCACCATGGCACTCCTAATATGCAACTTGGCTCTTCCTCAAACACTCCTGATTTAACATCTTTATATCAGGATTTGTAAAATCAAATTTACCAGCTCCAATTATACTACTTCTCGAGGATCACCATCTCTAGATTCTACATCATTGTTGCATACCCCCTTCGCACCAGCTATCTCCGCTTATGTGTTTCCACCCAACTTCCTCTCTCCCAAATTTCCCATTTTTAAAGGCCATGGTGACCCACAAGAGCATCTCCACACTTTTCATGTAGCATGTCTTGATTATGTAGATGATCACACCATTCTCGCTAAGCTTTTTCCTCAAAGTTTAAAAGACTATGCATTCGTTGGTTTTATGACCTACCTCTACATTGCTCTCTCTTTCACGCATCTAACCAATGCCTTTCTCACACATTTCTATATCAATATTGGCTCTAAGATATCTTATGCTCAACTAGCACAACTCAAACAAGGATCTAATGAACACTTATCTGATTATGTATTATGGTACAAAAATAACTTAGCTAAGATGTCTAATGTCCTTGCAGATCCCGAGCTTCAGGATTTATTTATCCAGAGTCTATTACCACCCCTATAGGAGAGTGTTCTCTTTGAGACTTCTCTTCCTCATTTGATAAAATTTGTCATACTCTCAAGCTTCATGAGACTAAACTATTAGCCATAGGAAAACTTAAATATCAAGAACAAGCATTGTCATCCACACGCTTTCAAAGTAAGCCACCATCCAAATCTTCTGCAACTAAACCCATGGACAAAAAAACCACTGTAAATGCAGTCTCTACTCCTAGGGAGCTTCGACCACAACCATACAAACGTACTTTTACTAAGATTAGTACACCACCAAGCATTTTTCTACCACAACTCATCGATAGTAATCTTATTACCTTACCATCACCACTACAACTTGATCCATCTCAACCCAAAGGGCGTAATTTTGATGACAGTTCTTATTGTGATTATCATCAATGCATAAGACATTCCACTGATCATTGTTTTTGGTTACAACATCTCATTCAAGATCTACTTGACAAATGGTCAAATTGAGCTTCGAAATCTACAACATCCACACCTACTAATGAAAATCATAAACTTAAGATTTTTAACAACCCCTTGCCAAAACATGATACAAAAATGACCGATTCCTCTACTAATTATGTTTATCATCAATACCTCCTCCCCCAGGAGCTCTCGATTCATTATTTTCTAACATTGAAGCTTCGACACCAATCATTTCTTTTTCCAACGTCGATTATCATGCTATGTTTGCATTTAATCATTTACACATCCATACATCTATTGGCTCGACCTCCATCAACAATACTAAGGTTGATCCCTCATGGCCCATTAGTGCATGTTTTATGTCCCTCCTTAATGCCATTAGTTATCCTACATCAAAAATTAAGTATCCCTTCCACAATACCTTTGGTGTTGTTCAACTACATGTCACAGTTGGTCCTCTTACTATGCTTTTCCCTTTCCTTGTTGGAAACACAATTGAGGGATGCGACATGCTTCTCGGTCTCAATTGGATTTGTCACTCTCAATCTATCATCTTTATGAATAATTTGTGACTCAAGTTTATTTATAATACATAAGTAATTTCTATTGATGGTGTCCCTCCATCTCCTCCATTGTCGTCATCTCCTCATATAGTCACTCGTGTGTCATCTACCTCTTCTAACACATCTCATTCTATGTTTCTCAAAGCACAGTCTACTCCTAGTTCACCTACTCGAGTACCATCTACATGACCGCATCATTCTGCTAGTCCTACACATCGACATAGGCCTATTCCTAGGACAATCACTGTATCTCGACATCAATCGCCACCTCACTTTATTCCACGTGGTTTCTCATCACCTTCGCATTCTCGCATCATGTAGATCTCCATCACCGACACATTTTACTATGCCCCAACCTTCATCATATATTCATTCATCACATGCGCATAGACTTCATTCACCGCACAACGTGTTTGTCTACCATACCACCACTATTAGATCATGGTCCTACACTTTCATCCTCGTAGACATCGGGTGGAGGACCTTCGTCCTTCACTATCATTGGTTATTTCACTCATTTATATATACTTGGGGGCATAACACCTAATCCCCCCTCATTTCATCATAACATCTATCATCTTTGCATTTTCGTATGAGCATTTTTCATCACATGTTTTCGCATTGTCGTCATACCCAATGACGCACTCTTTTGCTTCATTTTACACTTGACTGTGTGAGGGATTAATAATACACTTTGAACCCCACACACTACATATATAGGCCTTATTCATCGCATTTCATCACACGTCATGCGTCATACACCATACATTCAACATTTACTCGCATTTTTTCACATTTGCACATTCATACATCACACATCATACTAGTCTTCGTTTTACATATACCATACTTATATCATCCACATGTTTACTATCATACACTATTCATCCTATACATTACATACACTATTAGGCTATCTACGCATATTTTATGTTTAGTCACATATCTCACCTCATACAATGTGCGTTTTCTATATCATACATTTTCTACATACTATACTAGTCTTCATTACACTCGAGTCTAGCCTTATTCCATCTTACACACCACATTTACTAATCTATCTACATATAGTACATTGTGCATTATACATTACATTTTACACATTTCTACACACCTTGCATTGCATTCTACACACCGCGTATTTACATATTCTACTCATCACATGGTCGTTTATTTTCATCATTACATTGTCTTCTATGTGTTACACTCACTACCCTATGACACACTTTAGTTCCTTAGTCCATACTCACTGCCGAGGGTTTACAAATCAAATGGACCTTACACTCATCACACATGCAACAATCCTAGGTTAGTGACATACACTTTAGGATAAATTGTCACCTATTCTATCATTTTGTAGTGGTATACACCTTAGGTTACATCACCACTCCCTCCTTTCATCTTGTAGTGATATACGCTTAGGGATAAATCATCACTCTTCCTTTCATCTTGTAGTGATATACGCTTAGGGATAAATCATCACTCTTCCTTTCATCTTGTAGTGATATACGCTTAGGGATAAATCATCACTCTTCCATTCATCTTATAGTGATATACGCTTAGGGATAAATCATCACTCATCCATTCATCTTATAGTGATATACGCTTAGGATAAATCATCACTTATACGTTCATTTAGTCGTGATATACGCTTTGGCTATAGGGTTCACACACACATCCTTTATAGGTTGCATCTCATCACTACATTTACACATTCATCACACCGTGCTAGACAAAACATCCTACTTGACCATTTCCCGATGATGCACTCTCATTTATGGTTCATTCTTGATTGCTGAGGGGGAAAACAAAATGAACCTCATTGCATACACTTCCATTCACTCGGGGGACACAACTCCTATCATTCCATATCTTGCATTCCATTCCATCCATCCACAACATATTGCATTGTCTTGGGGGCATTTACTCTTGTTTACTAGTGTTTTACATGATCAATTTACTACACATGTTAGATTGATTTCTTATATGTCATTATCTATACCATCCACACATGCACATTCATGCCTTTGTTTAGTTTTGATCACAAATATAGATCCTTCACACGCAAAGCATGGATGCTCACCTTCTACCCTTCCTACACTGGTCGCTAGGGGCATCCACATTCAATTCTCACAGGTGCTATTGTTTCATTTTGTACTTAGCACTTTACATTACTTGGTTATTCATGATTTGACATATTGGTTATTTCTCTAACATGCTAATAGGTGTTCCATGTGCAACACTTGTTTTGTAGGATTACATGTTTCCATGACTACTTCTTTTGCTTGTTTGTCCTTGTTTGCCATTGTTTATCTTCTTGTATGCGGGCCTTGCCCTATGTTTGGTGTGTGCACACTTGCTTGTTGTTTGTGGCCATGATGGCCTTGCGTGTCTTGCGACATCGTGAGTGATGTCCCATGTTTGTGACCCACTTTGTGTAGCTTACTTGTCTTCTTGCATGTTTACACTACTATGCTTGGTAGTTTTTACATTGTCTACATAATTTACATTTGTCTTCTTACATGCATGTGTTTTTCGTAATAATACTTTTTTTGGCTAGCCATCCTTGTTTGTGCACGCCTTGGTTTCTACCAAGTGCATTCCCTTCCCCTATAGGGTAAAGTTACAAAGTACATGTGGTTGGTCCTCTTTTGGGGCCGCATTCTCCTATTAGCGACATCGCATGCACCCCCAAAGAGGGGGGCATCATTTAGGTTTTTCTACATAATAACATAGAGATTCTACACCGGTTCGGTTCAGTTATATAGAACGAGTGTGTTCAGACCAGTCTACAAACCCCATACACAAAGGGATTTTACATGACATGGTGTCCTTAACATTTTGGGAAGCAGTTATAGGCTTGGGGGTTACAGTGGGTGTGCCTCTCTACACTACTTTGACTAGTGGCGTCGGATCACCCAAAAAACCAGGACGATACAAAGATCTCTTCACACACATTCAGGGAAGCAGTTAGAGTTTGGAGGACACAAAGCATTTCCTCCCTACACTTCTTGGCTAGGGTGGCATGAGATCACCCAAAAACTCATAGTACAGATATCCTTCTACACTTTCTTTCTCGACATGGATCAGGTGCACATGTTCCATTTACATTTACGTATTTTACATATACATGCATCTTTTACATTGTGTTTTTACACATACATACATACATATTTAACTACGTGATTGTTTTCTCTTGCAGTGTTCGGTTGTATTAAAAAAAAAAAGTAGTCAAATTGGGGGAAACAACAATAACAATGTCAACAACAACACTTCATGACAACACACACTTTACTAACCATACAGGTACATTACACACCGCAACAACTACACACACATTCCACCCTAGGTTCACTCTCATCACTTTTTCTTTGCACATTTTTCATCTTTAGTTTCCACATTCCTCCATCTTTTTGTCATTCCATGCTTTTGTCTAGTCCTTCGGCGCATTTCTACTACACTCTTCATGGACATCAGGTATGCATCTCTATCTACTTTATGTTACCGAGCTTTCAGCTCACCAACATAAAGTGGGGGAAAATGTAGTCACAAAATCATGAACTTTAGACATTTATTTATCCTGGTTTCATACTACTATTTATAAGGTTCTTGAGTGAAGAAAGTACTAATTAATCCCCATCTTTTGGCCATCTTGTTTTATTTTATTTTGGCATTACCGACCTCTTACACCCACATACCCATTATGTTTTGATTGTTTCCCATCATTTTAGCCTTAACTAGGGCACCCGTGGCACCTGGTCCCACCAGGGGCGCCCTGATCCTTTTCGGACTTTCCCGCCACTTTTTGGGTTCTTTCTAGTCGTTTAATATGTTTATTTTTCTCGTGGTTGGCCTTTTCGGGGTTAATTATGAAATTAGATCAAGAGAACCCTATAAATATAAAGTTATGAGACCATAATGAGGGACATAGCATCACTTACTACTATCACTCCATCTATAGTTGCATCCATCTATTGCATTAGAGATCACTTGCATCCACATAGCTCCATCATCAAGGCAACAAGGCTAGGACATCTGCATCACACTTCATAGGGGAGGGATTCTATTTTATTCCATGCACACATTCTACTACATTTTCTACACATAGTTATTGCTCGTTACTTCACAAAGTATGACTGACACAAGAGCAACCTAGGGCATGTTCACACACACTTGCACATAGAACTACATCAGGTCTGAGATGTAGTGCAATGCTCAGTTAGTAAGTCCACCATTGTGGCAATTGAGGTCAATCTGACCCCTTCATATGCATTATTATTTTTTAGGGTTTGATGTTTGTTTTGGGGTCTTACAGTCTTTCTTTCATCTTGGAGTATTGACAATATTCAATGCAGAAAATGAAGTTGATACGACACACAATGAGGGTTTCGACACCCTTTTGACCATGTAAAAACCAATTTCAGAGATTTTGCACAGACCAGGGCACCTAGATTACATGAGACTGAGTGCTCACAGTGACCCGAGTCCTCCTCAGTGCGCTCCAGTCTAGAGAAATAGTCTAGATCCACTCTTTCTGGTACTTCTGTAAAGTCATTCCTGCTCCTGATTTTTCCAGTCACCTCTGCGACACTCTCTGACAGACATTTATTATTAACTGAGTTCTTTCCTTACTCTCTTTTGCATATTAGGGTTAGCATTTCCTTTTGCATAGTTATTTAGCTCATTTACATTCTTGTTTATTGTATTTATTTACTTTATTATAATTGTTCATAGCTAAGATCAACTATCCATATACTACATAGATAGTCCATTTTTAGTTAATCATATACTCTAACGATATACTTACATTTCCCACCTTAGGAAGGTTACAACTAATGACATCTTGCGCGGAAGGAGCTCTTCGGGGTGAAATGACATGGCTTTGCTAATGAGATTTACATTAGTGAGCACAGAGAGCACATATTCTCAAGGTGCATTAAGATGAAGTTTATTGGATTATATGAGTTGTGAAAAAAATGATGAGCACGGTGAATGTGAATAAACAAGTGTCAATAAATACAATATGACCATGGGAAGAAGTCATGATAGCAAAAAAAATAGAATATCCTCCAAACAGAGAAGAAATGATGTACTTAATTAACAAATTGAAGGCTGACGAAATAGAACCTAAAAGTGATGTGTAGTAAAAAGCGCTCATCTTCAAATTATTAAAATGGCTATTTATGAAATTAAATAGTTAATTGAACATAACAAAAGAGATAATTTTGAAGTTGATAGTGTGGAATAAAAACCTCTCACGAATTTGTAAAAAGTATATATTTTTATCATGCCTAGTTATTAAAAATAGTAATTTTGAATTTATGAAAAGTGTGTTATAAATAATGCCAAAAAGAGGTTTTCATTAAATGTACAAAATAAAGATAAACATTTAAGGAAATTAGAAATAGAGTCATTATGGTCTAATTATGTCCCAAAAGAAAAAGAAGCCCCAAAAGTAATATGTAGCAAATGTGACCGTCGTTAAATTGATAAAATTACTATTTCTAAAATAGACCATGAACTTTAAGAAATATAGAGAGGTATTATAGAATTTGATCATTATAAACAATAACCTCTAGGGGATCTGTAAAAATTTAATATTTCTTTGATTGTTCCTTAATTACTAAAAATAATAATTTTACATTTATGAGAATTGTGCTAAGTGCTAAGGAAAACAAAAATAGGTTTTTGTTAAATATATAAAAATTAACAAAATTCTCATAGGAATTAAAAATAGATCTCATTACGTTTGAGATATGTGACGAAAGGTGATTTGGAATTTAGGACCACCTAAAAAGGAATCCAAAGGGAAGGAATGACCATGAGACCCTACATAAAATGGCGAAAACCAAATTTAGGTTAGGTGATAGATGAAAATAATTTTGGATATGAATATGTAATATAGAGGTGGAACCTAGGGAAAACAAAGGTTTAAATGAAAGTTAAAGATTCAATCGCTCATCGGGTTCACCAAATGTTTACGCCTAGTTAGATTTTTAGAATGTTATTATATAACAACTAAGAAGGATGTAAGGGTCGATAACATGTAGACTATTATAATCGAATTGAATTCTAACACCAATTATACATGACTTGCATAATTCATTCAAACTTGAAATGACACAGATGATTAATAAACGACAAGTAACTTACTCAAAACAAGAGGGGAAAGATAGAATTAGCTATTCATGATTATTTTTAAATGACAATGGAACAAGAAGATTTGGAGCTTGAAAATGAGGTGTAGGACTCAGATAAATTATGTATGGTCTATGCAGGGAGCTATATAGTATAGAACATGAACTGCAAAGTTTCAGACCTCGAGACAATCAAGAGGCAAAACTCCTTGGGTGTTTCGTTGTTTGTCGCTCTTTCTCTCACAACTTCGATATGACATGCGATGACTTGCAACATAGTAGAAACCCTGATAACCTCGTAGAACCCTTCATTAAAGTAGTAACAAACAAAAGGAGAAAAACACGTGTGTGTTTGAGGTGAACCACACTTGGTGGTTAGACTCCCAACTACTAAACCAATCCAAATATCATTGCAAAAATCAAGCCTCATGTAATTCTCATAAGTTCTCATGTAAGTGTGTATAACTAACCAACTCTTATGGTTGCTCTCATGTCTCTTAATACCAAGTTAGCAACTTAACTACGTAGTATAGAATGTGCCCAATGTGGTAATTGTGATAAGTGGTGTGCCTAAACTATGTGACCTAACCCTTTGTTGATTGAAACCCTTGTGCAATGTTTGGGGTGACTTTTCTCTTGTTAGGAATTGGCTCTATGATCTTTACATGCTTGTAGATGGATGAAGCTAGACTCTTTAACTTGGTTGAGTGCTTTAGACTTGTAGTAGGGCCTTCCCTAAATGACTTGAAACTGATTTGAGTAGATTTAGGATCCATTTGAGTTCTTTTGTAACGATGTTTGCAATAGGAGTTTGTAAGAATGCCAAGTGAGTTATGAGGTGATAATTAATTGCTTATATAGTCTTCTGTAGGCAAGTTATTATAATGAGGATGACCTTAAGAATGTGAAATTACCCAAAGAATGATTTAGAATGGAAAACAAAGTCAATGATATTGAAAGGGAGGGACTGTACAAATCAGTTAAGACCAAACCTCACATCCCAACCCTTTTCTACAATTTTAGATAGGAGAGAGAAACATCTAAACTGAAAGTTGTGTTATGACTACTAAATGTTTTACGCTACTTTGATGAGATAATATTCCTAGAATTGATGACAAAGTATTGTGCAAAGATAAGCAAGTTGCAGAATGGCTAAAGAGATGAGGAGATTGAATTCCTAATTTGAGCATTTGTCTTAGTAAGGATACAAGGTCAAACTTGACATTGTAAAATAACAAGTTACCAAATTTTGGTGTCTATTGTTTTTTACATAATTGAATGGTCAAAACAAGGTTGAAATCATATTTTATTCACTTCGGTTCAAGATATTTTTATCAAGCTTATGTAATTAGTTGTTTGTAACATCTTATTTAGTGACAATGTATGCATAAATGAGTAAATACTTGTGTTTCTCGATTGAGTAAAAGTTAAATAGAAATATAGCAATTACTTGTGCTTTCTATTTGAGTAAAAGTTAAGTATAAATATAGCAATCACTTGTTATTACAAATCAAGTAAAAATTAAATAAAAATATAACAATTTCTCATGTTTCCTTTTGAGTGAAAGTTAAACACAAAAATGATATGGATTTTAAATATAGGTTTTAGAAAAGTTATCCACCGTACTCACTTTAAAAATAATCAAAACATGAGTTAGAAAGAAACCAAAAGGAGCAAATTGATTTTTGGCCGATAGGCCTTCTAAGGTTAAGATTATTTGTAATTGAAGTTTTAATCGTCTTCGCCGTCTCTTGAATATTATTTTTACATGTATAAAACATAAATAATGAAATATTCGATGGGACAAGCCTTATCTCATTACTGCACTGATCTCGGACAATAGTTGGCATTTGATAGACTTGGTCACATTTATGGCATAAAATATTTGTGCATTCTTTGCATACACATGCTTAATTTAATGAGTTCCAGTCCTTTTACTTGTTTCGGTAAAAACCTTGTGAGTTTATTATTACCCCGTGAAGCATGTCGACCCCATAGCTTTTGATTTTAGCCTAACTCGGCTCACTTTGTCCATCCTGCAAAGTGGAACACGATATTACACCTTGTTAAATTTATACTAAATCCATTGCATTTAACACGAGACAACTATTAAATTAACATTTGCATCCACTTCGACTCAACATAAATATTTTGTATTGTTCAAACCTTACTTCTAGAATAAAGCCCCTCATTAGATTTATAGGCTCCCTCGAGCCATTGGACAATGATGTTGGCTAACATCTACATACAATATTTAGTATTGTGCATGTATAGTCAATATTTACTAGTTGCATCACACATATCTTCACATGCAAGTCTTCCAACAAGTTCTTCATTTGTATGTAGGTAAAAAATCTATCAATTTTATCATACACTCTCTCATCCACAGCTAATGTACTCCACATGTGTTTGTTATTCCATTGACAGATTAAACTTGAGAACTTGATCCTCACGAATTGTGATCATTCACATTTCCTTCTTTGTGATTTGTTCGCACTGAGCACTATCCATCTCGATGTGTGTAAGCTTTATCGCTTAGTACCATTGTTCATTCTCCTTCACATGCCATGCATGTATCACCGATGTAAAAGCATGGTGGTTTCTTGTTAGTCTTTGAAATGGTATAAATGTAAAGTGATTACATTTAATATGTTAAGTCAATAATTTATTAACACGTTATAAAGAGTCTATGGAGGGTCAACTTTAATAGTTTCGTAGTAATGTCTTGAAGTAAAGTGAATATATGTAATTAATGTATTTTTAAAGACTTTCTATCAATTCTTTAGGGTGTTAGATTTTTAGTACTATCGATTCTACATATTTTTCAAATTATGTTAGAGAGGATACTAATGTTAAGTTTGTTGGAGAGGTATTTACGGTGAAACGTATATTACCTTAAATTATTTTAAGTTTATGTGAAGGAGAGGAGTGAACAACATAATGTTGTTGACAAGTTTGGAAGGGATAATAGTTTGCATGGAAAGTTATATAGTTTTGACTAAATATCTTATAAATAAAAAGATTAGTTCTTTACAAATAGCTCTACAGATACAAATCACAAAATACAAGTATAACCAATCCTTTTCCATGAAGTTACATTTCTTCAAATTTATAGGCTTCTTCTCTTACAACCATTGCAACACTTTTCTTAGGTGCATAAGTGTTATGTCACATCCTATCACGATGACTCTTGATTTGACATGTATATGATTATAAAAGTGCATTTGTTACTTGAAGAAGAAAATTAACAACACCGAGGAGAATGTTTTGGAGTCATTAATCAACGCAAACCCTACAACAAATGAAACAATATGACTAATACAAGATAAACATCCCAAGATTGACACACACCTTTTTTTTCATACAAACAAGCTTTTGGGTCCAATCTATTAATGTTATATTGTCATAGATATAATATAAATGTGAAAGGCATCGATGTTTTTGTAGTAATTTTTCTATTTTTTCAATGAGGGGTTCAAATGTCCTATTTTGTTTTAGCCAATAAGTCACCAGTTTAAGTTCGAGTTTGAGTACGACAAGGATAAAATTTTGTTCAAGTTCGCCTAATAGATAAAGTTTGAAAAAAGCACCATGAAACTCGATATATATATCAATTTGAATAAATGTAATATTTAGAATTAAAAAAAAATACATTCAATTTAAATAAAAGGAACATTCATATTAAGAAATAAATATTAAATAAAATAATAATACATTCAATTTAAATAAAATTAATATTCATATTGAAAAATTAAAATACAAATATTAAATAAAAACTAAATTAAAAATAATTATTAAAAATCAAAACTTCAATAATTATAAAAATTAAATGAAAGAAAAATAAAAACAAAACAAAAGAATTATAATTAAAAACCAAAAGAACATTTAATAGAATAATTACGCCAAGGCGCTCCCAATGGTAGAGGACCTCCGGACGTTTCTACGACTGTCCTAAATTTGACAGCCTTTTAGACGTTTTTCAAACGGGATTAAATTTGACAGCTGTTTGCATGTCGTTTTTACTGTGCATGCAATTTTTGATTCGTTTCTATTTTTAAGATCATATTTTTAACTGCTATTTTTTTTTTTTGTTTCTATTTTTAAGATCATATTTTTAACTGCTATTTTTTCGAATCCGCCGTAACAAATCCAGTATAAGTTTCCTTTTTCCCCAACGAGTTTCGCATCCCCTTTCTCTTTTCTTAAGAAACCCCACACCGTTTTATATTCGCAGCTGCTTCATCTTACCGTTTGGAGGCCGTTTTCGCGATAATTTACCTGTTGTTTGACGCGGCCGTTTTCGCGAAAGAGGGATCCGAGAAAGTGACAGACAAACAACGTTGTTTGGTGCATAGGCAGACGAGGTTTTTTTCTGGTTTGACGTGGCCATTTTCGCGATAATTTACCTACTGTTTGACGCGGCCATTTTCGCGAAAGAGGGATTTAGAACTGTAAACACGTCTTTTTCATCTGGTATGAAATCTGTTTGATCTGTATTTTTTTATCGGGTTGAATTGTAAAACAGATATTTTCGTCCCTCCAATGGCTTCGCCTGCATTCGCGGCCGGGGAAAGTTCCTTTTTACATGTTTTTATCTTATCATATCCCTTTTAAAATTTGTTGTCAAAATTATTACGGAACATCTACTTATTCGCCTTTTTTATTATGATTATACGGCTATGTGCCTCCAGGAAGGCAGTACAAAACTTACTATATTTTAATAGGTATTTACGAATATTTTATATTTTTCTTACTTTAGTTTAATATGCATATACGAATATTTGATATTTTTCTTACTTTTATTTGTTTATATAAAATATGCTGGTATTATGGAAAGAGTTGTAGTTAATGATGAGGATAATTTCGTGGGTGTCTGTTTTGTTCTTAATTTATTTAACATGTATTGATAGCATGGAGTGACATCTCTGCCAGCGGACATGAAGCATGGCTATAACCTTCAGTGGTAGCTTACGCAACTATATTTCAATATCTCTGCACAAAAATATTCATAGTGCTCCACTACTACTAATGAGGGATAGTTTTTTAGTTTGAAATGCACATATTCCCACTTTGAAACTTTTAGTGTGTATATATTTTATTTCGGGAGAGAAGGGCTCCAACACGTATATAAAGCCTCCTTCGATCCCATATTATTTCACGGAAGGCAGGTTTAGGCCCTCACATAAGGTGTGTATATATATAGAGGAACAACTATGATTATCTTCTGTGTTTTATTGTTTTTGGTTTGATTTTCTTTTATTTAGATAACATAGGCTTGAAAGTTTCTTTGTTTTCAAGAATTTAGAGTTTTGATATTTAATTTTTTAATTATGATTTAGATGTAATTTGTTGTAATTATGATTCGAGTCTCTATATTATATGTTGATTTTTAATTTTGTAATCTTTTTAAGTGTGATTGTTAATATTGATTTATAGTTTGAGAATTGTAATCAATTCCTATCAATTTGTTTGTAAATGTAAATTCACACTGAAACACAACCTCTATTATGTATTCGTTTATATTGATCTTTAGTCTTACAATTTCATATCAATTAGATCTAAATCTTACCAGTATTATGATTGAGTGTAGTTTGTTTAACTTGAATATTAGATTTGCAGCAATAATTTATCTTGTAGTGGACTTTAGTTGAAACATTACATTGAAATGTTGAATGTGTACTTTTAATTATGTTATGATGTTTTTAGTTGATGTTGATAAAGGGTATGATTGATTTAGGTGATTTTTCGCAATGTTTAAATAATTGATTTGTTTTGGGCGGAATTGTTTAGGAAATACAATAGTAAACAGAGGAGTTCTGTGTCTCTTTTTCTCGGGAATTAATGCAATTTTTCTACGAATTTTTCGATCTTTAAACTTGTGGCGAATTGTTTTATGTTTTTGTGGAAATTTCGTGTGGCTCGTAAGTATTTAGCCGATTTTTTCAGTCTATAAATAATTCGGACGGATTTTAAAACAACAAAAGAAAATGTATGTATCGAAGAAAATAGTGGAAAAGATACTCAATAAAGCAATTGGAACGGCTTTAGGTGAAATTTATGCAATTTCTTTTCAATATAAAAAACAGTATGAATTTCATATGACTCTTTGAAGTTTATGCAATTTTTTTTTCTGATTTTGATTTTTAAACATTTGTCGGATTGTTTCTTGGAATTTATGTTCGTCGGGAAATTTCGCTAAATGTTGTCCTTTTCTCTGCTATTTTTGTCAATTTTTATACAGTTGCTGGACCATTTTTTTGAAGATTTGAGCAATGTTGAGAGGAATTTTTCTATTTTTCTGAGTCTTGTGTGGCTCTTTGAGGAAATTTATGCGATTTACCTGTTATTCGGTCTATCTTCAAGCATTTACAAGGAAAATTTGAGGTTGAGCAGTTTTTTGTGAAATTTTGAGTTTGCATATACATTTACCAATTTTATATCATGAGTGGTAGCATTTTGCATATTTGTTTATTTGAACTAAACATGAATACATGAAGATTTCTATACATGTGCAGATTTAATATCATGAGTGGTAGCATTATGTAGTGAATATGACATTGGCAGTGTAGATATATTTAGTTTTATTAAATTCTTTTTCACTTTTTTGTAGGTTATTTGTGATTCTCATTCTCCCGCGGTAAAGAAGAGCGTCGTCTCTAAACAAACTTGAGGTGGGTTTTAATATTGATTCAAGTGCTTATTCATTTGTTTCGTTTATTGCATGCTATGGTTTAAAAAATTATTGTAGAGAGCTTTCATGTTATATTCTTTTGATTGTTACATTTATATTTAGACTCCAATCCTTTTTCCGAAGTGACATGTGGGGGCACGTGCCTTCGTCAATGACAGGATTCGTTATGTGCTGAGGGGTTCGTTCCCCAATGAGGCCATTTCGAAGCGTCCCAAGTTGGACGTTAGGCGATCAGCGACAAAGGATTTTAAAGTTACCCGTCATACCTAAGAACATCTTGGTGGACTAACATACTTATTTTCCCTCTCCAGTTTAATATGATGCAGACTAGAAACACAATTCCCCTCCCCACAACGGGATTGACATTAACTACGCCTCACTTGCAGAGGGAGGAAAATTTTAAGCGTATTCAATGTGTTGTTAATGTTTTGCATTGTAGGCAACCGAAACCACCTAAAACAGTGATAGCTGAAATGATCAGAGATCGCCTCCACCTGATGCCAACATCCCCAATTTTTCTCTCCAAAATCCGAACGATTGGAGATCATTCACGAGGCTTTTGCTTGATTTATGATTCGAACGAAGATGCACTGAAATATGAACCACCCCACAAATTGAGGAGAATGGGAATTCCAATCGAGGCATCTCGTTCGACAAAACTACAAAGAAATGTGCAAAGAAAATTGCACAAGCAAAAAGCAAAGAAAAATAGTGTTTGTTTATAAGTATTTTTGAAATAAATTGTAACTCGTTCCAAATATTCCATGTATGTATTGTCGCAGTATATATCCGACGGAGAATCAAACTTATCAAACACATGTTCAGTTTTTGTTATCCAACAACTATGCTTTCCTAATTTCTTTATCTTTGTGTTTCCATACAAATACCTATAGTCTTCTCACTTCAAGTGTACATATTGTTCTTATTGTATTCCATTCTGTTTGCTTAACATAATAATATGTAATTCATTTCAAATAAATGCATGTATATATTGCGGCGGAACATATGGGGCACAGAATCTAACTTTTCAACAAACAACAACAACAACACATTTTTAATGAGTTATTCATTATATCTTTCCTTTATACAATTGCTCGCTTCTTTATGTAAACCAACGATGCATTTTTAATGTGTACTTCATAATATTTGCACACAAATACATATAGTTTTAAAATGCCGACAAACAACCATACAAATTTTAGTTGTTTTCAACCAAAGCTTTGTACATTATATCACTTTTTTGCATATTGAATTGTTAAAGGGTTAGACTTCATGTTTGCACTTTTTAGAAAATATGAAATAATAAGGAAGTCAACTTTAAAGGTTCTCATTCTTTACAAATGCATGATTTCCTGAACAAATCCTTCATTTCATGATTTACTGCCCTACAAGTTTACATTTTCCACCATATATTTGTAGAATTCTCATAATCTCGAGCATCTTTTAGTTGCCATGGAAATAACTTTGACACACGAAGGCATTTCTCAATTGATTGAGGGTGGTTCCAATGTTGACCCCACATTTCAGATACTGCACTTGAGCTCTCTAAGGTCCATTCTCAACACGGGAGCCCAACATCGTGTTGACCTTTCAGATGGGATACATTTTCAGACAGCACTTCTACCCTCCAAATTTGTAAGTCGTGTAACCGACAATTCAATACAAGAAGGCTCCATCGTGTGCTTACACAAATCCCTCGTTAGAATGATCAAAAGTGAACTGTAAGCTTCATCTCTTGCTCAATTACCAATGTACATAAACTCGCTATATCAATTAAAATTTAATTCTGTTTATTTTTTCCATTCGTTGCTCAGTTCTAATTATATCCTATTTTTCTTTTCCATTGCAGCACCGTTCTTATCATTGAAATGGATGTTGTTGTTGAAACACATTTGGTAATCGGTGCTCCAATCCGACTACCAACAAATGCTCTCAAACACAGTCAGTTGCCACAAACAGATGCAAGTGTAAATCGGGTTAACAAACATTTTACGAGAACACCAACTAAAATAAGTGCTTTGAATACATCTATGCACATGTGGTCCGTAGAGGGCCGTGCCCTAGCAAAAAAAACCCTTCACCAATATCACAATGCAAGGGGAAATGGATCTGTATTTGGGTTTGATTTTGTTGATCAAGAAGGAGGAGAAATCCACATCACTTGTTTCAACGAGGCCGCGGAAGCATTCTATGAGCAGATTGAGAATGGGAAGCTATATACAATTTCCAATGGGAGGATTGCGAGGATTGCTGATGCAAAGCTATGTTATAACCATTTGAACAATGCTTTGGAGATTTTCCTGCAACCTTCCTCAACCATATCTCCACTCATAGCAAATGAAGATACAATACCTTCCCATAACTTTCACTTCACCAAAATCAAGGAATTACTTGCAAGCGCTGAAGGTTCTACAGTTGATTTGATTGGAATTGTTGTTACGATGTCACCGTGCTCAACAATTCGTCGGTATGACAAGTCTGAAACAAAGAGAAGAACACTGCAGTTAAAGGACATGTCGGGTTTCAGTGTAAGTGTCACATTGTGGGGACATCACTTAGATGATATAAGCAATGAACTTGAAGACATGCTTTCTATACCGCCTCTTCCGGTCCTCGCCTTAAAAGCTGCCCGCGTCTCCAGTTTCAATGGAAGCTCAGTGGACACTGTTTCAAGAACCAAATGTTACGTCGACCCTAAAATTTCGAAACAAATACACTTCATGGCTGGGTTGATTCCGATGACTACTTCCTTCCAGTGCCCTCTATCACAACCCAAATTCTAGGCCCTCCAAAAGCATGACCTCTGTAACGATGATTTCGGAGGTACTAAATATGGGGAAAACTGAGAGAAATGAATGGGCCATGGTTACTGCAGAAATCACGAATATTAGCATGGACAACTTTTTTTACAAGGCATGTCCTCTTCAAAAAGGTGACAAACAATGCAGGAAAAAGGTGAAAGAGAATGGTAATGGTTTATGGTTATGTTCAAGTTCAGCACAGATGCAAGTGCAAAACTATGACTATAGATATGCACTCAGAATCAATCTAAAGGACCCAACAGGAGAACTTCAATCAGTTACCACTTTTGATGAGATAGCTGAGTTAATCATGGGTGTTGTAGCTAGCGACCTCCATATATTGACTATAGACGAAGATGCGACTAGTGAAATTATAAGTAATGTCATCGGAAACGAATAGCTTCACACTTTCACTGAAAAAAAGACATATTGCGGAAACAACATATTGAAATGTGTCATCCTCAGTTCAAAGAAAGCAGAAAATAGTGCAACTCCTCCATAACCTTTACGTAAGCATTTCCAACCCACCCGTCCCTTCAAACATTACACCCTCACTCATCCCATTCTATACTTTGAACTATCACTGCTATGTTTCTTATTTCATATCTATGTTTCGCTTTTTCCCTGTGAAAAGAAAACTATTGAATTCCCTTATACACTGACATACTATTGTCTCCTTCTATTATGCGGACTATTAGTACTTTTAAGAAAATAAATATAAAAAATATTCAATTTTGTTATGTACATATTTACATCCTTCTGTAGTATGTGAACACATTGTATGTTTCTATATATCTAATACTCTTTTCCTTAATAAAAAAGTAGTTTCTCAAAACTCAAATTGTTACCTCTTATGCGTATTTCCCATTGGAACTCCACATGCATTACAATTGAATTTAGTTTTACATTTTCACTTATTTCTGCATTTGTTTGTCATCAAACTATGTATCGTTCCTTGCTAACCCAAAATGATCTTTATCCAACAGGTGGTACTCCATAATCCTGTGACTTCGCAATCATGTCGACTCCTGCAAAACGAGCCCAACGAAGAGAAAACTACACAAAAAATAAAGTACACATAACTGCTGAGCAACGGCGTCGTAAATTAGAGCATAGAACAACGAAAATCTCTAATATCTTTCAACTTACAACGACCAACAACCTACGATCCCCCAACATTCCAATCTTGCCATCAAATACAACTACTGAAGAATTGCCAACCAACATTCCGCATGTAACTTCCATGGAAAAAACCTTTCAAGAGCATGCCACTTCCTTCCGTATGAACCCATCTTTGCTAGCAACTGTCACTTTGCCCCAAATGTCTGGGATGCCACATGAAACTGTCTCAAGTACTGACCTCTCTTCAGTTCATCCCACATATACAACCGGTTTCTCCTCTCCTTCAGACTGCTTTCCACCTTGCAATCCACAAACGACTGAAACAGAACACCCCACCCCTTCTAATACATAGAGATTTCCCATATCCCCGCTCTCTTCACTGAATTTAGAAGCCCAACGTCGGTTTCGCAAAAGAATAGATTTGTTGGCGAACATCCAAACTTGCTCAATATGTTTAGAAAATTACCCTAGAATTAAAACAATTTTTTCCGAAGGCTTTCCCTCGTGTAACAGATGCAAAAGTGAAAAACAAGGCCACCGCTTCTCTTCATGGAACAACATGGACCCTGAAAAACAACCTATCATTCTTGCATCTTTAACCCAAATCGAGGAGATGCTTATCGCATGAGTTAATCCATTCATGCAAGTCGCCCAAGTACGTGGCGGGCAATACAAATACTCAGGACACACCATAAGCTTCCCGCAAAACATTACTTCAATAGCAAATACCCTACCCTACCCACTACCTTGGACATAGTTCTCATACAAAGGGAAGGATCTAATTTAAAAATTATGATTTCTACATCAGTAGATCTCGTGTTTGTGCAGCCTTGCAATATAAAATCCAACACGACCCCTATTACAAAGATGTCTTAATCGACGATGACGCCCTTTCCTCACTACCATCCGAATCGTCAAATGTTTCCTCCTCTCTCAACACAACCACAATGGAACTTCCCCAAATGCAAACTTGCTCTACAACTCATGGTAGTGGTGTTCCCACCCACTTTGATGAAACATATGAACACTCATCGTCTTTCGTGCCAACACCTCACAATACAAGAACAAGAAGAGGAAATCGAATAGTTCTTGCTCAACCACGATGGTAACACTCCATTTACCATGCCATGGCCAGAGCTTGGGCTTTCACCAATAAATGAATATAATACGGAAGGCATGTTCTCAATGGCTTTCCCAACTTTATTTCCGACAGGAAAAGCAATGTGGCAACAACCCCGCATTAAAGAAGTTCCAATGCATGAATACGCACTTCATTTGATGCGTTACCATGATGGGCATTTTGGTTCCCACCCAAGATTTCGTTACTTCCTTCTAAACCTCATAATGCGACACAGAAGCTAGTCCATGGCAGTAATTTTTATGAAACAGAACACCGAATCTGGAATCCCTCCAACAATTAGAGAGCTACGAAGACAACTACTGGAATGCCCCAAAGACAACCTCCCAGATAGCTTAATGTGCTTTGGATCGAGCCTTCGAGGGACACGTTCATTCTGGGCAAAAAGTAGAAGCGAGCTTTCAGATATGGTGGAACAATTAGGGACACCAACCTTATTCTTCACTCTAAGTGCTGCAGACACTAAATGGCCAGATCTCCACAATATTATGTCTGGTGAATGCCCAACAGATCCTCGAGCCGCCCAACGTTGGAGAACACTTAACATTGTCTCTAACCCTCATCGAGTATCAGCATACCTGCATCACAGATTCACAATATTTCGGGAAGAAATATTGCAGAAGGAACTTGGAGCAGTAGACTTTTGGTACAGGTAATCAAATCTACTTATTTTAAAGTTTTTCCCAAACTACATATCTAATATTTATGTTCCCTCGTCTCGCAGGTACGAATGGCAACATAGAGGCTCTGCACATGTCCACGGTTTATTGTGGCTTGAGAATGCACCAAAGGTAGACAAACTGGACTGGGAGGACACAACAGTTATTGAGGTGACAAAACAATACTTTGATAAGTTCGTATCTGCCTGGAACCCCCGCCCGGCTTACAACCGCTTGGATTTTGCTCGCAGGTCACTCCTAGATGACCCTTGCTTGCTAGATACAACACAAATTATATCCACCTCCCCGCATGCGGACCTTGAAGAACTACTTAATCGAGTTCAGCGCCACACTAAATGTTCAGAGCAGACATGCCTGCGTAGAAAGCAATCACAGCTACAATGCAGGTACAATGCTCCTTGGGCCATGCAACCTACTTCTTCCTTACACATTGAAGGTGACAGGAAAATAAAGTACCTCCCTTCCAGAAACGATGATAGATTGAACATCCACAATCGAAACAATGATATACATATGGAGAGCAAATGTCGATTGCCAACCTGGTACTTTCCCGCCATGTCGTTCTTAATTATATTGCAAAATATGCTTCAAAAGCCGAGCAACGTTCAAAAACATATCACCAAATGCTATCTAAAGTTTCAAGAGATGCAGATGCAGATTCTCCAGCACATATCGAGATCCGTAAAATGCTCACAGAAAGCGTTGTTGAACATGACATAAGCGCACTGAAGAAACATGCCACATGCTGCAAAAATGCCACTTGTTATGTGCGATGCGTCCATTCCATTCGTATCATTAAATGTTGGAAAAAGATTTTGAGACGTGTCGTTGAAAGTGACGCCGATGCACAACAAACCACCGCTTTCTTGGATGCATATAAAGTTCATCCAACAACCATGGAACACCTACCACTTTTTCAAGTTGCTCGAGATTGGAGCTACAACAAAGCATCGTAAAGGTGATAAATGGAAAAAATGACTCGATACAAGCAATTTATGCGAGTCCACCCAAGATTTGTGGATGTCCTCGCTTTCAGAATCAACGCTCATATGACCTTTTCTCGTTGGTCGAACTCCTATTATACAAGCCTTTCAGAAATATCACGTTTGAATTCAGCTCAACCCCACATGACATCAATGTCACTTGGGACATGTACAAGCACAACTACAGACCGTGGCATGTTCTACGCACTACCGCAGATCACAGGACTTGCAGAATGAGATGTTAGTTCGACTCGAGCCCGAATGCGGTATTGGCAAGAACCATTGCAAGAATGACAAGTCTTTGCACAACTTCACCCCAGAAACAACACGGGTCTAGACAGTCTTGAAATGTTGGGGAAACGAGATTTTGACATACACAATAATTGGACCATACACGACGTTCCCCATGATTTATAGATAACTGGTTCATCATTCATCGAGAGAGAGAAGGCAGACACAATTAACAACATACATGCCACACCACCATCTTCCACACTTCCTTTGTCTCCAGAACAACAAATAGCTCTTGATACCATACTACACCATTCAGCAAACAAATCCCTTCTACCTCCACTAAGATTGATAATTCAAGGAACACTGGCACAGGAAAATCATTTCTGATAAATAAAATCCGAATTCATTCACAACATCAACCATATCTCCCTCTCCTCTACTTGTGCTCGCCCCTACCGGTGTTTCAGCATTCAACATCTCTGCATCCACAATCCATGCAGCCATGCGTATTCCAATCAAAGAACTAAAACCCCTTGAAGGTAGTGCATTATCGTCTTTTCAAGAATCGCTGAAACATATAGAATATGTTCTTATTGATGAAATGAGTTTCATCGGGCCAAAGTTGCTAAGAAAATTGACAGTAGGCTCTGCGAAGCTTTCCCACACTCAAGAACATCTGAATTTGGGAACAGATCAGTCATCCTCCTCGGTGACCTCGGGCAATTACCGCCGGTTTTGGACAGTCCTCTTTACGCAAGTAATTCCTACGGAGCAACCCTTTGGAAGGGATTTCAATCTTCCATTACATTGCGAACAATATTTCAGCAACAAGGAACAACCAATGCACAGGTTTCATTCCGGAATTTACTGCTCCACATGCGAGATTCAACCCCTCTAATTGAGGATTGGGAACTCTTGATGTCTCGCACAGACACACACCTAACTCAGCAGGAGCTCAACATTTTTAAGGATGCACCACATTTGTTTGCAAAAAATGATCAAGTGGCATGCCACAACCTACAGATGTTGAAGGCATTGAACGTTCCGATCGCCCAATCCATTGTTGAAAGTAACAAGTGGATGGACCAGGAAATCCTGATGATGATCAGTTGCAACACAACGTTCTGTTATGCAAACAACAAAAAATCATGCTTATTGCAAATCTATGGGTTGATGCAGGCCTCGTGAATGGTGCCACAGGAACAATCACAGACATTGTCTACGACGCATCAATGCAACCACCAACATTACCTTTATTTGTTGTTGTAAAATTTGATAGATACAACGGCCCATGTTGGGATCCCTCCAACCCCTTACATATTCCCATACCCCCTATTTCCGAGAGGGAATCGAAGACAGATTGCCGATTAAAATGGCCTGGGGATTAACTATCCACAAGTCGCAGGGACTTACTTTGCACAGAGCAACCGTCGACATTGGAACCACTGAAAGGCAGGGTCTGACATTCACAGCTTTCTCCAGAGTACCCTCGCTTGCAAATCTGCGCATTTCACCCGCTTTTTCATTCGAGAGATACTCAAATATGGCGCACGTACCAACACTCGAAGCAAGAAGAAAGGAGGAAGCAAGACTACTATCACTCAACCCATCGTAAATACTAGCTTCTGCTTTCATAGCACCTCAAATACTACTATACTCAACATTTCTTCTATCGAAAGCGGCAAGGTCGTTCAAGGGATATCAAATGTAATCAAGTTTATTGAAACTAAAATTGCCCACTAAATGCTACCACTCATGATATAAATACTGCAAACGTATACATGTCTCATTACGTGTACGTATACCTACATTTATTTTTTGTTTGCAAATATGGTATGCAACTTTAAAAGTACAAACCTGTAACATAATTAAATGTACACATACAACATTACAATGTAATGTTTCAACTAAAGTCCTACACTACAACTATCAATCACACACATTATCAATTGTATAATAAATGTTTCTCCAACAAAACACCAACTGAACAACCGATGCACAACTAACAACATCAACTATAAAATTGATTAACTATCGAAAACGATATCACAAGTAATCATGTACGAATTTATAACAAGTTTGAAATGTAGAAACAACCTTCAGATTAAGTGGATCAATAATAACTGTACCTCTAAATCAAATAACATATACCGTTCGGCGTTCACATCTCATGAAACACATGCGATTGCTAGTAAAAAGACTAAAAAAACAAAGTAAACTGAAAAACAAAAGGAAACAATTAAAACAAAACAATTGATAGTTCTTTAACCTAACATTAAAAACGCAAAGGAAAGAAAATGTTAAATATAGGCTAGTATAAACTTCAAGAGTGGCTCCTCCCGAAGCAGTTCACCAAAACTTTAATAATTATAAAATTTACAGGCGACTGGTTTTATTCTCCCGCTTCACTCGGTTTCCGCAAACACAGTACCGAACTGCCACGAATTTCATAAGGTTCGCCGAATTTCGATTTTTTTTTTTAATAAAATGCGGCGAACCCTGTGACTTACGTTTAGGTATGTAATTTTAGGTCATAAGGAAAAATGCATGTCCTTAACTTCAATTATTAATGATCAAGACACTTGCAGAAAAGAAACCTACGTGCTCAATCTTTGTTTCAAAAATTGAATATCAATAATACTTATTGTTCTTGAGCTGACACTGTTATCCATTGCATATCATCTAAAAATTTATAGTTAAAAACCCTATAGTAGAAGTATGAAACAAAGAATGGAGCAGAGATTAGCATAAACTACGGCATGGAGGACGAGGAATTGTTCTTGGACTTGAATTTCTTCTTCATTTACTCAAATTGCTTCTCAATATTATGTTAGGAAGCCACAAATTCCATTTTCCTTGTATGCATGTCATTCATCCATTTCTAAAGGTAACTTTTGAGTTCTTTTAGTTGATCCTTTATTTCTAAATTTTCATGTCAGATATGCTCAAGCTTGAGTAAGTTCTTAATGATAGTTTGAAACACAGCCACAATTGATTTGGCTTTGTCAAGGATGGCCCTTGCCTTTGCATGTAGCTCCGAGAAGTCATTATCTCAAATGATTCTCCTTATCCATGTTTTGATGAGTGGAAAGATCACCCGAGGGAAAATGATTACAAAACCATAATAGACCATCAATAGGCTTTATTATTAAAATCTAGGGTTTGAAATATTGAAGATTTATTTCTCTTTGAATCTGTAAATATTAAATAATCTGTATTTTGTTGTGGGCCGACCAAGTATGTAGGTAGGGTAGAAGAGGATGAAATGTTCTCTTTTTTGGTTTCTTCTCTGTTCAACGTTAATGTCATGTATGCTTGTTAGAACGTTTGCTTCTGGACATCTGTTTGCTGTTCTAGATAACATATTTTGCTCATGCCATATCCATTCATTGTCTTTTTTTGATTTTCTCCATGCGCATCAATTTGATTCATGAGTGCTTCTTGATTTTCTAGATTTGCTGAGTAAAAGAGCTATACACTAACTTCTTATTGATGCAAACTCTTGCTGCAGCTCTTCCTTTTCCTTTGATAAGCAATTTAAAGAGAGCAAAATGTCGCGGCGAGCGTGGAGGTTAACTTCTTCCCAGGTTCGTTATTTATTGCATCTCTTGACCTATCTTCTTATGCTACATTACTATAGGAAGTATGACTGAGTGGACCTTGTGTGTTGATAGATTTTTGGCTCATAATTTGACATTATAAAATGAATACAATATTAACTAAGTGTAAATGTGATAAAGGGCATGTCTACCAATACATCATATCACTTTCAAAGACTGAATGCCTAAACATGAATATGAGATGTTTAGTAGAAAAGATCCCAAGGTGAATAATGACAATGCAATGGGAAATTGGGATGGGTGCCAGTCCGAATACATCATCTTGTTTCATACTGGTGACAATTGAGAACCTTTTCTTTCAATGGTTGCACTTCAGAAACTTGTCCTTATAGTTTAGATGTTCCGTTATAATTACGAAAATGATTGGATATTTAAAGATCTTGATCTGCTTGCCCTGCAAATGTATTGCTTCTCTTTGACAAATTTACAGTAGTCATACAATAAGATTATGTGGGAAAATAAATGAATATAAGGGAAGCTTTCAGTTCTTTCATTTTGGGGTGGTATCCTATTCAATATCAATGCAAGTCTATTCTGTCTAAATGAGATCTGTTGTTTTTGTATTTTGGCATTAGAAATTTCACTGGTGTAGTTTTTAATCTGTTTTGCTGCTCATGCTAAAAATACTTCTTTGCTTGTCTTATGCTATGGACTAAAATGACTCATGAGCCACTGATATTAGATCTCTAATCATCTATGGAAAAGGACCAAGCAAGAGGTTGCTTTGGTAAGGAAAGTGAGAAAAAGGTTGACATGGGTCTTTTTTGCAAATCGTTTTCTCATATTTCTATGCAACTTGTGTTATCTTCTTCTAAGGGCTCACATGGGTTTTGTTAAATAACTTGTTCAATTGTAATTTTTTATTTTATTTCATTTTCTAGAATTATTTTTGTATCTTCTAGTTTTTTTGTTTGTTCTTTATTCATTCCAGTCTCTATTAATCATCAAGCTACTTTTTCCTATGTCCTTTAATGCATGTGATTTGTACACAATGTTACCAAAATTCATTAATGAAAATCCACTGAAAAAGACTCTGAAAAGATTAATGGGGAAAATTCTTGAAAATCAACCATATAGCAGGAAAATGGATAATCCAATATGTTTGATTTGGAAGATGCTTGCTTACAATTGACATTTTTTGAGATAAACATAGGTAATGCAGATCCTTGTTGAGTAACATCTTTCTTTTAGCTGACATCTACCATTAGTCAATAGCAGATTTTAGATTTGGGAATTTCTTGCAGGGCAAGATGACATTGTTTTCATAAGTTAGAACAATTTAATAGACAACACATAAAATTAGGAGCAATTGTTTTCAGGCATCAAGGACTGATATCATATATGTTACAAGTTCTATGGAAGAACATTTTAGTTACTAATCCAACTGTTGAAGCTTTCCAGCTTGCTTGAATATAGTTTGTAAAGGTTAACAAAGTTAAAATAAATTGTGTAATGGTCACTTTTTGAAAGGCTACTGATTTTGATTCCACCTTAGGCTGTAATGCAAAATTGATGCAGGAGCATCCAGTTTCAGGAACTATCTTGCATTAACCAAGAACATGGCTGTGGTTCTAGTGCGTGCTTGTGTGTGCATTTATGTTTGTATGACTTGTTGGCCATGACGAGAATGTTGCATGCGTGGAAAAAGATCGTCAACAATCTTGAGGACATTACCAAGAGTCCAACATGTCTAAAAGGCAAGAGAATATGGTGTTAGTCATCTCCCTTTGTTCAAATGACGCCTTTTTGGGATGGTGATGGAACTGATGCTAAAATTAATAATTGTTTTGTAACCGTCCTGCCTTTATTGGTGGTTGTAAAACAGCTGTGGCGGTTTCACCTGCATTGGAGGCACAAGTCGAATAATTGCCCATAATTGAAAATTGTTACATGTGGACCATTTTCTAAGACAAAGGGAGCTCAAGAAGCTTGTAGGATGTTAGTGTTGGACAAACAAGGTTTGGATCTATTGGAAAACAAGAATTGGGAATCACTTGGAGAGACAAGTTGTTGAAGGGAGGCAGTTCCAACACTAAAATAGAGTAGAACTGGGAGAGAACAAATTTGTAGTTCAGAGAGAGAGAAGAGAGAGAAGCAGAGCTAGATAGTTATAATTATGATGTATGTCCATTGAAACCAGTACACTAGACAATGTACAATGTTGTCTTCATAATTTGTAAGGGGGAAGGGTGAGTGCATGTGTGAATCTTTGTAATACTGTATGTTCCCTTAGACTATACAGACTATATGGGGGCATATAGACTATACTCTACTAGAGAAGATTAGTATGATGAGGGGGGCATATCTGTATAGTCTATGCCATTGCTCTATAGTCTATGCCGTTGATGGTAGCTTGTCTAGTCTTCATAATTTGCCTAAGGGGAAGGGTGAGTGCATGTGTGAATCTTTGTAATACTGTATGTTCCTATTGACTATACAGACTATATGGGGAACGTCATATAGACTATACTCTACTAGAGAAGATTAGTATGATGAGGGGAAATGGAGATTGCATATCTGTATAGTCTATGCCATTGCTTTATAGTCTATGCCGGAAGATATTAGTTGATGGGATGGTGAGGTGCATACACTAGACTATAGAGTAGGGCCCTGGTTTTCCATTATGAGTTCTTGTGCCTCTGTGTGTCTCAATTAAAGAGAAAAATATATGCGAGTGTAAGTCATAGCTGGGGTATAAGGAAGCCTCACTCCTGTTTGCATCAATTCGAATCAGAGCAAGGTTTGCCTTGTTGGGTTGAGTATGTGAGGCTCTTGTTGAGTTAGTTGAAGTTGTGAAAGAGAAGCCTGTATTGTTGAAAATAATACACACAGAGAGAGCGACTACTAGAGAAAGGGCACATAGAGTTGTAAAGTGGGTAGAGATGTTGAGAGGAATCCAAGTGAGGTTGGATGCAATGGAGATTGCATAAAGGAGAGAAACCACTGTTGATGTAAATGATGATGAGGAAGGAAGAGAAACTTGAGAGATTCAAGTCGAAGTTATAGTGGATGAACCAAAAGATAGACTCTATAAAGCTATTGCAAATATGGGAAGTAAGTCAAAGTCAAATACCCCTAGTTTTGGAGGAATCTTGAGCCTTAAGGATCTTATTGATTGGATCACAAAGCTGGAGGGAAATGTATTGACTATGAGTCAATGGAGGATCCCAAGAAGGTGAAGTTTTCTGGTACCATGCTGAATTGACACACATCCTTATAGTGGGATCATGCAAGGGAAGCCAAGAGGTAAAGAAACGAACAAAGACTTGGGACTTGATGGTTGCAAAGGTGAAAGGAAAATTCTCACCTTCTGATAATCAGCTGAGTTTATTCTTAAGTTGCAGAATTTGAGACAAAGAGAGATGAGTGTGAAAGACTACTCTGAAGAGTTTTACAAGCTAACCATTAGAGCTGGCCATGTGGAAGATGAACAAGAGAAGATATCAAGATATGTAAATGCACTTGGTATTTCCATTTAAGATGAGTTGGGAATGTTTAAGTTAAAGTTGGTGGAAGAGGTCTATCAATGTGCATATAAGGTGAGGGAGAAGTTGTCTAGGAGGTGACAAAATACATCTAGAGGTAGAGGAAGGCTTTCTAGAGGAAGAGGACATGCAAACAATAATAGAGGACATCAACTCATAAATGGGAAGCTAGCAGTTCTCAAAATCAGAACTGAACACAAAGAAGAAGAGGGTATTCTTGTAGAGGCAGCAAATACTTTTGCTTAGAGGAAGAGATAAGAGGATTCATGGGTGAGTGCTTTGAATGTGGAGATGTTGAACATAGAGCTTTTGAGTTTCCTAAAGCATTCCAGAACAACATTGGAGGATTGGAGAAGCAAGCAAAATATTTGAGCTTATGTGGATGATAAAAATGTTGCATCCACAACTCACATGGAGGAATCAAAGCATGGTGAAGCACTTATGATGAAGAGAGTGTTGTTAAAACCAACCAAGGAGGAAGATGATCTGGTGCAATGAAAGAATCTTTCCCGGACTATGTGCAAAGCAGGAGGTAAGTGTTGTAAGGTTATTGTTGATAGTGGTAACACAAAAATGATTTAGCTTCTTCAGTGAGATGGTAGAAGCTGGGCTGAAAATATTAGTGCATCCTAAAACCACACAAGGAGTCTTGTTTTCCCGAATACAAGGGACATTATGAACATCAATGAATAAACAATGCATGGTGAGTTATTAGATGGGGTGTTATAGGAATGAAGTGTTGTGTGACATAATGCCCATGGATGTATGCCATGTGTTGTTGGGTAGATCGTTATGGTTTGATAGAAGTGCATGATGGGAGACCAAACCTCCGACACTTGTGAAGGCTAGTAGGAGCCACATTGAGCTCATTGAAGGAAAGAGGAGAAAAGTGGACATTAGTCCTAAGGTTTGTTTGGTTTGTGTTAAATTGATCTTGGAGGAGGTAAAGAAGGAGAAGGCATGTTTTGCTTTCATCTCCTCTTCTCTTTTTAATCAATGTAAGACCAGCCAACAACTGAGGTGAGTGGAATTATACTTTAAGTATAGATTTTGTTGAATGAATATGCTGATATTATTTCGAAGAATTTGTTAGATGGATTACCACTTGCCTAGAACAAGCTTCCCAAACAAGATAGTGTATAGGTTGACACTTATGTAAAATGAGGAGGTGAAGAAGCAAGCGGCTGAGTTGATGGAGAAGGGTTTGTTAAGGGAAAGTTTGATCTCATGTGCAATTCCAATAGTATTTGCCCCTAAACAGGATCGAGAATGGCAAATGTGTATGGATTGATGAGCCGTCAACAAGATCACTATTGAATACTGATTTGCATTGCCAAGGATGGATGATTTGATGAATTGTTTGGGTGGAGCAAGGTGCCTCACTAAGAATAGAGTGACTATCATCAAATCATAATTAGAGAAGGTGATGAACGAAAAATTGAATTCAAGACTGAAATGGATTGTATGAGTGGCTTGTTATGCCATTTGGGTTGTCAAATGCTCCAAGTGCATTTATGATATACATGAATGAAGTTTAGAAACCTCACTTGTGTAAGTTTGTCATTGTGTATCTTGATGCATTTTTATTTTAAATAGAACAAAAGAACATTTGAGGCATTTGAGGTTGGTATTGCAAAGGTTAAAGGAGGAAAAGTCGGTGGTCAGCTTGAAGAAATTTAGCTTCTCGAAGGATAAAGGAGGAAAAGTCTGATGATCTATTTGTAGTTTGCAATCTCACAAGAAGGTTGAAAATAGACCCGGAAAAGGTAAGAGCAATTGTTTAGTAGCTGTCACCTAGAAGCACATTGGATGTAGGAAGTTTTCATGGGTTAGCAAGTTTCTGTAGGAAATTCATTAGAAACTTCAGCGGTATATGTTCACCCATTTTGGAAATGCTAAAGGTGATAAAAAGAATTTTGAGTGGATTGTTGGAGTAGAAAAGGTTTTCAAGAAAATACTATGGGAATATCTGTTATTAGCATTGCTGGATATCAACAAGGTATTTCAGGTTGAGATGCTAGTGGAATACCCATAAAGCTGTTTTGATCCAAGATGGTAAGCCCAATGCTTTCTTTAGTGAGAAGTTGAAAGAAGCAAAGCGAAAGTATTCTGTTTTTGATGAAGAATTTTACACTATGATACAATCTCTCAAGAAGTGAAGGCATTACTTGTTGTCCAAGGAGTTTTTGTTGTACACAAATCATCAAGCATTGTAGTTCGTAAACACAAGGTGAATAAAAACACATGAGGTGGGTTGAGTTTCTTCAGATTTATTTGTTTGTTTTGAAGCATAGGAGTGGTCAATCAAATAAGGTTGCAAATGCTATGAGTAAAAGATTCTTGTAGTAAATGAGATGAGGATAGAGGTTATTGGGTTTGACTCAAATGAAGGAGTTGTATGAGGAGGATGTGCAACATTCATGAATCCAACCAACATTGATCGAACACCATGGCTAGAATATTTGCTGCAAGATGCTTTGTTGTTTAAAGGACAACATTTGTGTATACCTCAAAGTTCCATGAGGGAGAATTTGATAAGGGAGAAGTATAGTGGAGGCCTAGCTGGTCATTTTGGTGTTAACGATAACATATATGCATAAGTAAAACAATTTGTTAGGGAGGAGGAACAAGAATATGGTGAAATGCTAAAAGAGAAAGGAATTCCATAGAAATATTGAGCTGAAGCAATCCATCTTTTTGCACATCTGCTCAATGGATGTCCATCCAAGACATCCTAAGGCACGACACCTAAAGATGCTTATATAAGGAAAAACATACTAGAGGATAAGTCATTTATGAATCTTGATTCAACTGCATACGCCTTAATCTTAGAAAAAAAGGATTAACCTAGACACTAAATGTCGGAAGATGATGTTCTCTATTCATAACATAGTTGCTTAGGATATGGGTACAGTATGGGCTGACAAGGACACCATTTTATAAAAATAAATGGGAATGGGGTGACATAAAATACACACACATTATATATATATAAACATTAAATTTGATATTAAAACTAAAACTAAAATTTGATTATAAATATTAAAGTTAAATAAAATAAAACTGAAATTAATAATAAAAATTTAAATATAATATTAAAATTAATGTTAAAAATAAAAATCTAAGTTTTTGATATTAAAAATAAAAATTCCAAACAAGATTGTAATATTGTTTTGTGAGTTTTTAAGGGCAATAACCTGCATTGCCATGGAGGCATTGCCCTATAAAAAAATACAAATATTAAATTCAATTTAGGCATTTATGTTTTTCATTCGCCTTTAGTGCATACTCTACGTTTTTATGAGTGAAAATTCCAAGCTAAAAATTAAGATATGATATCTTTGCGTTGCAATGAAAATTCGATAATATCTCGAGCAATGATATGAAAATTTGGAAATAGGAATGAAAATATGATTAGGTTTTTTTAATATCTCACCTTGAGGAACATTGTGGTTTTTCAAGGGCAATGCCAATGAGATTACCTTGCTTTACTTTAAAACAAATCTATTACTTACTAAATGTCTCTTTTGGGTAGGCACATATGTCTTGAGGCCATCTTTTCAGATCGAGATGTATACCCGTATCGATACACATTGCGGTGGTTGGGGACACATCTTCCTAAGAACCTTGATTTACAGTGATTACATAAAGGTTGTTAGATATTTCAACAATAAATCACAATCAATGGTTGATGAGAATGATAGTATGTTCTCACATCATATTCTACATGTTTGTTAGACACTAACAAAACATAAATGTAGGTTTTAGATGATGCGTGTGAGGTTCATGGTGACGGGGAGCCATTTAATTGATCCAAGTGGCACTAGTACCTTGGAGATGGATCCATACCTTCCCGAGGCTCGTTCACATTTTTTTGGGACTTAGCAAGATGTTCGCAACCTTTTCTGCAACTATCACAAAATGCCTTGTTGTGGAACTTTTCCTTTTGTGAGGCTCACTCTTTTCTTTGTGCGAGAGCAAGTCCTTTGTGAAGCTCCTCCGTTTTGTGAGCCTCATACATTTCTCCACGACAAATCTCTTCTTTGTGAAGCTCCTCTATTTTGCGAACCTCATACTTAGCTCCACGACAAATCTCTTCTTTATGGAACTCCTTGTTTCGCACCGCAAACAAACAACGCTGCTCTATCTACTCTAAATGGGATGTAACTTCAATATAACTGAAGGGGGTTAGCCTTTTGAGATTGAGGGGCATCACACTTGTGGGGTATGGGATGACACCTCGTGGGCCAGATTTTGAGCGAAAATTCAGTGTCATTTAGTGCAATTTTCGACAAGTTGAAGAGTCACAGACGAGAGTGCAAAATCGTTCTCCAACTTTCATATCAGTTCTTTAAGCCTTCACAACTTCGTAATATATGTAGCCATATCTATAGCATTAGATAGTAGAAGATAACTAACCATACATGTCACTCAAGAGTATTCTATGTATAGAATTCACAAACTAATAAAAATTTCTATTTCAGTTCTATTATTTTCTCTATTCTAAATATTGTTTCATATTGCTTCTACACATACTAGAGTGTTGTGTCCCGAATACCTCTCTAAATTTTGAGCAAAAATTCAGCGTCTTTTAGCGCAATGTGACAATTGCAGAGCCACATAAAAGCGTGTTACCATTCCAACTTTCATAACAGTTCTTTAAGCTTTCAAAACTTTGTAATATATGTAGCCATATCTATAGCATTAGATAGTAGAATATAAACAACCATACGTGTCACTCGAGAGTATTCTATGTATAGAATGCACAAACTAATGAAATTTTCTATTTCAGTTCTATTATTTTCTCTATTCTAAATATTGTTTCATATTGCTTCTACGCACACTAGAGTGTTGTGTACTGAATACCTCCTAGGATTTTGATCACCCATTCGCATAGTAGTAATGTTTTGAGGTTTGATTTCTTGGCCGAAATGCCTCATGTCGAGAGTGTTCATAGATCTAAACAGAAAGTTGTTCCAACAAGTGATGGCGAAAATGGTACTATACCACCATAGTATGAATGGAAGAGGCGAACTTGCACTTCATAGTTCAAATGGAAGGCCTAAAGGAAGGCATGCGACTTTTATTTTCGATGATGATCAAACATGTTGCAACTTTCTTTGATGGCTAATATTTCAATTCAGCATACTCATATATAAAAAAAAAAAGGTAAACAATAACGGGTAAGGGTCATATAGGTGGAAGTTGCCGCTTTTTAGTGCTTAAAGAACTAGACTTGGATTCTTGTTGAGTTACCTCTAGAAAAAGGCTCTTTGGGTTTATTCAAAAATACAAAATTATATATAACTCTTCTAGAGTCAACTATGTAACATGCTTTTGTATGATGTTTTGGACCGCTCTATTGGAGAAGAGAATGAAGGCTTTTCACAAATAAGGAGGGATGATAAGTCGCAAAGCACGAGGATTGGCCTAAATGGATAGGATAGAAAAAAACAATTAAGTAGGGATTAATCAGCCTTGAAATAATTTTATTATTAAATAACTAAAATTTAGTCAAATAACTAACTAATTAATAAGATAATTATCCAAAAAGCTAAGAAATCCTCACTTAATTTGACTACCTTAGTTTGAACTTTATTTTGTGGATCAATGGTTACCAAGTGTGGCCAAGTTTGTATCAGTCTTTTCTATTAAGATACGAGAGGTCGCTCTTTAATCTCAATAGCTTCTCTAATCCTTTTATTATCTCTCCCCAGCTTATAATCTTCACATAATCAATGAAAATTATCTGATTTGCATTTTGCCACACCGATTGCTCAATATTGCTACATTTTAAATATTGTTCATGTTCTTTGAACGTTGCTTGAAATGATCTGCTAGTCTTGTTGACATATGACACATTGCATGAGCATGACATCAAATATGCACCATTTTGAAGGTTAGGCTCACAAAGATCTTTTATATTTATAAGGCAAATTTTGATGGTCTTGATTTGAAGTAATTTAAAAGCCTTTTCTTTTGAGGATCCTTGAAAGTTTCTTCGTGGTACCTTAAACATACAATAAGCAAGCCTCCTTCACATCTGCGACTAGGTTAGATTCAAGGTGCCTTCTACCTCTTTAACCCATCTATATACTTTCTTTGTTTGCCATTCATGATACCCATTATCCAAGTGCCTTGTGAAGATGTTTTTCTTCATTCTTTAAGTGCTCAGGTTTAAAGATTCTTATGGTTCTAGGCTTCTAAGCAAAGCAATTACGTGGGGACGTGTCCCCTAGATTTTGGTGACGTCCCGAATGTTTCGGGGACTTGGAGGGGACGTCCCCCAATTTTTTAAAATCTTTCAAAAGTTTTATGATGTTTTTACTTTTAAAAAGATGTTATTTTTACCAAGAACATCAAATTATAATCTTGAAAGTACCTAAAATACATTAAATATAGTTTAAATCCCTAAATGTCATTAGAAAAAGTTAAAATATTGAAATATTAATTTTTATGTATTATTTAAAAGCCATCCCCCTAGTCCCCAAGATTTGGGATTTTTTTGCCGTCCCCGTAAACCCCGTCCCTTTGTATTCTTGTACTCCCCATCCCCGAGACTTAGGTAACTATGGGTTCTAACAATCAAAACTATGGTAGTTAGAATTGATTGAGGATTTAACTAGCTTGCTAGAAAATCATTTTAATCAATAATTATTTGCTTGATTAAAACCTAGTTATTTAATTAAGGAATTAATTATTTTTGAGCTATTTAATCCCTACGTAACAATAATAATATATATATTTTCTATCCTATCCATTTTGTTCAACCCTTTTCCATGGGCCTTACCATCCCTTCTTATTTGTATTGTGAAGTTATTTATGGCATTTGACTACTTTTTTCTCAAGCATCGTCTTCATTCTTTTGTCCCAAAGGACAAATCTGGTAGAGGGACCTGAAATGTCAAAACAATAATATCATTATGGGATATTATGTATTATGGCATTGTGAAGAAGCTAACCTTAAAACAAAAAATACAAAGCTGATGAATCGTTGGATAAGCACAAGGCAAGGTTAGTGGTGAAGGGGTTTTCCCAACAAGAGCACATAGAACATGAAGAGACTTTAGCTCAAAATAAAGATGGTCATAATTGAGTTTGTTGTGGCCATTTCTTTTCAACTTGGCCCGAATCTATATACCAAATCGATGTGAAGAGTGCATTCCTTTATGGAGATTTGGAAGACAATGCATATGTCTCAATTGAAAGGGTTCGAGGTATTAGTTAAATAACACCTTGTATGCAAGCTAGTGAAGGATATTAATGGATTGACATAGATTCAAAATATGTAGAAATATAGCCAAAAATAGGGTTCCACTAAAAATACTCCTTAAGGAATTGTTTCAAATATTTTTCTACGAGAGACTTAATACGATACTATATCTTTCCATGGTGTCTTATAATCGTAGTTACTTGATCCCGTTGGATTCACATCAAATTTGGGTTAGATCTTATTTTTTTGGCATTCTTTGATAAAATGGTCTAAGCCAACCCCAATCCTAATTTCCTTTTTTAAAAATTATAATTTTTAAAAATCGTTTTTGAAAAAAGGACCAAATATAAACAAAATAAACAAACCTTACTATCAAATTTAGAAAAACATTAGGTTATAAGTTTTCTCATTGGATTTATCAATTTTGCATATTTTTAATATTTTGCTCATATTTTTTCAAGAATCCATTTTTTTGCCCTCAAGATGAGATTTAGAATCCCGGACTTGGTAAGTATGCTTATAATGATAGATTTTGCTATAAACGATCTCTCATTTAGTAATCCTAGGGTTACTTTAAACCCTTAACCCACCAAATACATTATGCTGACTAATTTACCCAGCCACAACACAAGCTGCCTATTTGGGCCCATCTTAACTAAACTTGGGTTATGTGTGGCATTAGATGACTGGCTACTTTAGCATAGCTTCATCTATATCCCAGAAATGCAAGGTTATAGGCTCCATGAGCCTTGGTGTATAAAAATAATTTTATATTTTAGATCTAGATTTAAAAGAGTTCATTTTGATGTAAATCTTTATGTAAAATGTACTCGTGATAATACTAATACTATTGGAGGTTAAAAGTGTTTGTATGTGAACATGAGTTCACTATCAACCAATGTTCACAGAGTCTCGAAAGAGGATGATGGGGAGATGGGTCTCGGAGATAGGGACCAAGGGCCTAAGTTTGGGGACAAGGGGATGATAGTGCAAATATATATATAGTATTTGAAAAATTAGTTATAAGAAAATGTATAAAGGAATAACAACAAATGAAACTTTGAAATACTAAACACATTGAATTGAACAATGAAAATGCTGAATATCAATATATTAATATTTATATTCAAAATGATGATTACATTCAAAATTCAAGTACAATAGGCTAATGGCTCAACACCTCTAATGAGTCTATCCATCCCCAAAATTTGCGCTTATATCTCTTTGTCACACTCGGAACTACTAGACTCCTCAAGGTCAAGCTCCTCCAAACCAATTCCAACCAACCTCAGTATGTGCCACATCATCATCAATCTAAGATGGCTCCTCTGGCTTTACATTCCAACAAGTTCTTTGACTCCTTGTACATAAGCGTGTTGCGGTCAATGAGACACAAGGTGCTATGTATAGCTACAAGCTTCTCCACCCTCCTAGAGGTAAGCCTGTTCCTCTTCATAGAGTGGATGAAGCCATAAGTAGACCAATTCCTCTCGAAACAAAAGAACTAGAAACTTGGGACAACAAGTGAATGGCTAGTGTGGTTGTCAAAGAATCAAGCCCATGCATAGTCCACCACAAAATTGGGTCCTCCTATGCCATAGTCTCCCTATCCATCTTGGCCTCTTTTGAATATCCCCTAAGAGTGGCAAATTTTGTCCACTCCATATATTGAATATTGTTAATTTTTTCTGTAATAATTGTACATTTTCACCTCAACATCTTGTATAGGGGTAACTTTGCCGTGGCTTTGCATAGCCTTCAGGGTTCAACCCCATCTTCACCTTAGGGATTCTCATCTCCATGTATAGGGGTAAATTTGGTCCTGTTGCTGTAGGCTTTCTTGCACATGCACCACTTCGACTAGTTCAAAGGCCCCATATCTATGACTTTGAAGATTGGAGTATGTGAAAGAGACAATGTATTTTGCATCAGCCTTGGGTCATTCTCCCATCTCCTTCACCCTATGAATGATCAACTATTCTGGTCATTGCAGAATTGCAATGTAGGGTCTTTCCCTTGTACACCGACCTTCATTTGGCCATGCATTACATATAAATGCACTCATTCACCTCTCTGTGGTGGTTGAGACTAGATGTATTAAATGGCCTCTTTGCCCCATATCTAATGACTTTGAAGATTGGAGTAATGAAAGAGACAATGTATTTCGCATCAGCCCACAATGTGTCACTCTTCACCATCTCCTTCACCCTCTTCCCTTGCTCAGACTTAGAATCGGGCCACCGATTCCACTCTATTGTCATGACCATTAGTTGCAATGCCTTTTGCAACTCAAGCATCCTCTCCAAGAGAATGAAATACGGTTTTTATGCATATTTGGGCTAGTAAACCGTCATCCGAGGTTTGTAAAACTTCTTTCTTAGAGAAGGTCCTGAAGAGTGCATGTGAAGTGTGGTGGTTGTAGATAAACATTTGCACATCTCTAAAAGCATTATGAATGGCAATATTTTTCTTATTTTCATCCAACCAATCTTTTTGCACCTTTTGGATGTCCTTGAGTGCATTATTCATGGCATGCACATGACATCAATTCAGTATAAAATATGCCACCTCAATCAACTTCCTTGCAACTTTGCATACATGGGCTGCATTTGTCACTACTTACACCACATTCTTTGGTACAACCTCCTCATATAGCATCTCAAAGGATTTAGAATTCAAAATCGGCATCCTTACGGTGCCTTGAACAATCAATAGCCTTGAGGAAGCAGGGGCCCTTCGGCCGGTACATTCCGATTTTTACCATGACCATGATGTTGATGAGTGGATGATGCCTAATGTCTGTCCACCCATCCATGATTATGTTGCATCCAGTAGTGACCCAGGTAGCCTTCATTTTCTCCATTAGAATATTAATCTTGGAATAGTTCTTATCCAAGATTGTTGTCCTCAATTTTGTCTCCCCTTGGTGGCACATATGATGGTCCTGCTCTTGTTATCTTTGCCACAACGTCCTTATAATAAGGAGAGCGAGCCACATGGAACAAAATCCCACAAGCAAAGAAGAGTTTGCCAATGGCATCATCTACATCATCCTTATTTTGCACATTGAATAACTTTGCCACTGTGTTTGCAACATCATTACTACTTGTCATTCTGCATTTCCCCTTAGGCTCTGCTGCCCTTGAAGTTGAACTAGATGGATAAGTAGAAGTCGTGCATCTTGGAAAGTTCTAGCACTACTAGGAGTAACACTCCTCATTGGCAAAGTAGTAGATACAGGTTTTCCTTCTTCACTGCAACCCCACAATTTATTTATTTCAGCCCTTTCTTTTAGTGACAACTTGTCACATCCCCCACACCTTTGCCTTGGATGTGAAGGAGGTGTGCATTAACTCTTGTAATGTTGCCTTGAAATTCAAGTTGACAAAAATGACACTTCCACGTCCTAGTGCCCCGTTTTGCTTGTAGTTTGGTTGCAAATTGACTTAAAGGGGACTTCTTATCAAAGGGACCCTTGGCAAAAGGTTCCAATAACTTGGAAGGGCAACTAAAGTGTCTAGTTGCACTCCCAATAGAACTACTTGCCTCAACCCCCCTCACATTTGTACTCGAGTCTCATACTCAACCCCCATAGGCTCTTGCTCTCCCTCTTCATCACTCATGTTGTGAGAAGTAGAACTCATGGTGACACTACAAGAAATAAAATTTATTGTTTAAAAATTAAATTTATTATTTTAATAATAATAATTTTGCAATGGCTCAAGACAAGGATTTCACTTTTGTTTTATTGACTTAGGTCACACAAAGCAGAGGATACACAAAAGATGAAATCCTAATTTGATTATTATTAAACGATTAATTGATAATCAACTATTTAATTTTTTAATCCATATGCAAATTTGCAAATAAAGTGCTCAAAATGGGGGGATGTCTCAGAAACATCTCCTCTCCGAGGGGAACATTTTGGAAACATCCCCTCTGCATGGTGGCAGTGCAGGGCCGATTGGGGGACATTTCCTATCTGTCCCCAAGTCTCAGAGACATCCCCTAGGAGAAATCACTTTTTGGGGAAGGGCGTGTCCTTGTGGAACACAACTATCAACACAACATGAGATTGCTTCTTGAGTGTGGGACTTATGAATTGAAGCAAACCTTTGGAGAGAACTGGTTTCTCATCTACTTCTACTCCTAACACAATCACAAATATACCTAATCTAACACTTGCAGGGGAAAAGGGAGATGGAAACAACATAAAAGGGAAAGGTGATGCACCAAGAGAGAAATAGGAATCTTCCTTCCACTCTGTGTTTGAGGATAACACAATATATTAAACAAATGCAAGTATAATCCACACACATTTATCATAGTTCTACAGTTTCTCCGCCACTTGGCCCCCGTTCTCAAGAACAGGGGAGCCTACCGTGAGGCCTCCATATGGCTGAGTGGAGAACGAATTTCACCAGAGTATTCCCTGGAGACTCTAACCTTAAATGGCGGGGTCGGTATCATTAGATATGATCACCAAATGGTATATGTTACTTGGTATCTTTCACGGGGTGGAGCTTCGAAGACCAAGTCCCGTTGGTGGTCGATCTTATCGGGGCTTGAAATCGGAGTCGGGGTCATTCCCGAAGACTACAATTAAGAAGAAATTGAGTCGAGGGGTGATTCCCAAAGACTCGCGCTTGCCCCCTGGCCAGCCTAGACAAGGGACTCTTCCAGATTCAGAAAACAAAGAAACTGGTTCTACAATAAGTAAGACAATCTACAAGGGATCAAAGAGACAAGAGTAGGGTAGATATAAGCCACAACAACTCAACTACTGCTCAAATATACACAACTGTATTAGATCGCATAGAGGTCCCGAACGCATTACATTTGCCAATATAGAGGCTAAGACATCACACAAAGAAAGTGAGAATTCAAGTGAATTCTAGAGATTAGGAAGGAACGACTAGAAAAAGCCAACCCTTATAATAGAGCAAACTCGCTTTTTTATAAGAAAATGTTGGGAATTTTTTTAAAGAAGTTAGAGGAAGTGTGAAGGAAGAATGACAAATTGCCCTTCATCGCACAAAATTTGGAATTGTGGTGTGAATAGTGTGTCTAAAGGGGACAAACAATCGTCTCAAAACAACTATCAACTCGTAATATCTTGTGTCGTGAAGCTCCATTTTGTTGTCCCACTTCGTATGGCATTAGGTCAAGCATTGAACTCTGCAACTAATCTTAGGCAAAGATGGCGAGCTTATTGATTATCGTGGCTTCTTGTGACGTGGGGACAATGTTCGACGATAGTGATTTGTGCCTTGGAAGAATAAGAGAATGAACTTGAATTCACCTTGGCATGAAAGAGATGCCGCGAGTCGGAGAGGATCCCTATGGAATCTTCAATCGGGGGAAGGTGGAAGAGGTGTTGTTGCACCAAAGACAAGAGCAAAACAACAAGGCGCAGTTGCCAAATTGTTGGGTAGGTCAAGAGAAGTGTTGTGGCAAGATGTAGTGTTTCGCGACATGAGAAGAACATCTTGGTTATTGGCCGAGCGGTGCGATGCCGTGAAGTGGTCCGCAACTTTGGAGGCTTTGTTGGCCTCACACAATGGTTTGCTAGTGGTTCGCGATATCACAAGGTGGTGCGCGACATCACAAGTCTCCCATGAAAAAGGTAGTGCACCATTGCTTGGAATAGTTTTCCTTGGCCCGATTAGAACAACGCAACTTCATGTAAGGATTTGCGGCTTCGATAGTACATCATGACATTCCTCAAGTTGACAACACGACATGACAGGAAGAAATGGAAGGCGTCAAGGAAGAAAGGAAGAGAATGGACATGTAAGGGAGGAAGAAGCATGTAGGGGTGATGGGTTAGCACTTAGTGGCCGGAGCAAAGGTCGACAACATCGCGCGGCTTTAGACTTAGTGTTGGTGAATGATGCATTTGAATGATGCTCAAATTGCAAAACATGGTGGGAGTGCAATGAGGCAGATCTACACGCTCATGGGATCAGCCGATTAGTGCTTTGCATATCGACGCAATGGTTTGCGGCTTTGAATAGTAAGTCGTGGCATGAAGGAGCCTTGGTAGGAGTGCAAGGGTAATGTGCGCAATGCATAGTGTTCCATGGTTCGGGGACTAAAGGGAGTGTGGTTAACTCTACAATGTGAGACAATTGCTCAACTTCTTGATCCTCTAAGAGCACAAGATTAAAAAAATTGGGCGAGGGGCACATTTTGGTTAACAAATGCTATTATTGTCATTTTATATGGGGAGGATTTAATTAGTGTAGATAATGAGATTATTACCACTCAACAGTAAAATCAAAATTGTGCTCCTTTTTTAGCATGATAGTTTTAGGCCCCTTCCATTATTGTGTAGGAGTAGAATTTCAACAATCTAATGATGGAGTTTCCTTGGTGAAATGAAGTGTGCAAAAGTTTAGTTGGATTTTTTTAATTAATGATGGCAAACATTTTTTTCCTCATATGAAGGCAGTTATAAAATTATCAGCCAATAGCGATTCAAAGCAGGATGATGAGTTGTTTTCCGAAGTTGTGGGTAGCTTGATATACCTTATAACCACTAGGTTTGATCTTAATTTTTGTTGTTGGCTACATCTCCAAGTTTGTCAACAAGTCTTAAGATTGATTCTAAAATATTTGGAAGGTAAAGTTGATTTTTGTACTTGTTATGGTTTTATCGATGATTTTCAGCTTGTTGGATTTAGTGGTGCTTATTGGGCAGGATCAATAGATGTTAGCAAGTAAACAACCGAGAGAAAAAACAAGCAAAGATAGGAGACAAACTCAGAAAATGAAAGGTAAAAGGTAGTGTTCAACGGGAATCATCCCCCAAAATTGCCTTTTTGGGGACAAACATGTCTTGAGAACTTGGGGGCTTATGGGAAAGGCCCCCGCCGTCCCATCACCACCACCGACACTCGCCAACAATTAGGGGACGTCGTCCTAAAATGGAGAAATTTCCATCCCAAAGGGGACGTTTGAGAGACTTGTGGATGTCCCCAAGACCTTGCGGAGACTTGTTGAAGTCCCTTGACTGTCTTGGAGACCTGCAATCGTCCCTTGCTACAAAAAATGCAAAAAGTTGTTTTTTATTGAAAACATATTTTTAAGATGTATGTGCCCCCAACCCTAACCCTAATAGTTTATGGGGCCCCACTTCACTTTAATCGCTCAAAAAAACTCTAAACGAACCTCACACTCTCACTCCTAATCAAAAAACATTGAGCACCGGAGTGAATGCAAGAGTGAGAGGTTGAGAGCATTAGCAAGAGGGAGAGCAACAACAAAAGTTTGAAGAGCAAGTGCCAAGTCTTCATTGATTAACTGTTCAAGTTTCAACACATTCATCAAGCATTACTTCAAGTTTTGCGCGAACTTTGGGGATGATTAGAGGCATTGGGCCATTGGCCAATTGTATTTGAAATTTGGATGTAATCATCATTTTGAATATAAATTATGATATAAATATTAATATATTGATATTTAGCATTTTCATTGTTCAATGCAATGTGTTTAGTATTTCAAAGTTTCATTTGTTATTCCTTGTACATTTTTTTATAACTAATTTTTTAAGTACTATATATATTTGCACCGCCGTCCTAGTCCCTTGGTCCCCCGTCACCGAGACCTGTCCTCCCCATCTTGAGACTCTATGGAACATAGGTAAAAGGCCTGCTGTGCTATTCTTCATTCACCGAGAAAATGAAATGCGTAAATACATAAAGTGAGAGAAATGACCAACCATTAACCACCCGTTAATTATAAGGTTGATTAAATGCAACCTCTCTTATTACTAAATTTTGTAAAGCATAATTTATTTTTTTAATAATGTGCACTTATTTCCTATGTCAATGTACTTTTATAACATTTGTAAACATGAACTATATTTATGAAAGTTATAGTAACTATTCAAATGACGACAAGATAGGTGTTTCGCTTGGTTGTCAGCTACAGCTCCAGGTTTGTGAGTAGTCTTAAGACTGATTCTAAAATATTTGCAAGCTCAAGTCAATTTTGGTACTTGTTATGGCGTTATCTAAGATTTTCAGCATTTTCCAGATTCAGTGGTGCTTATTGGGCAGGATCAACTGATGTTACAAAATAAACAACTGAGAGAAAAACAAGTAAAGATAAGATACAAACTCAGAAAATGAAGAGAGAAAGGTCTGCTGTGCTATTCTTCATTCAATCAGAAAATAAAATGGGCGAATACATAAAGTGTGAGAAATGACAGACCAACTGTCAACAACCCTTTAATTATAAGATTAATTAAATGCACCCTCCCTTAGTACTAAATTTTATAAAGCACAATGTTTTGTTTAAAAATTTGTGCATTTAATTCCTACATCAATGTACTTTTTTAACGTTTGTACATATGAATTAATATGACCATTATAGTAGCTATTCCAATGATGACTAGATAGTTGTTCTGGCTAAGAATAGCAGCTGTTTCATGGGCTAACAAGAAGCAGCAAACAGTGGCACTTTCTTCCACTAAGCGGAGTATAAAGCTGAAGCAGTTTTGTTTGGAGGCTGCTTACTAAGCTACAAGCAACTTGAAATGGAAGCAACAATGCTTTTTAGAGACAATTGAAGGTCCCAAAATGGGCAAATTCATGTGTGTTCCATGCGCACACAGTATTTTAAAGTACACCCTCATTATATCCTGCAGCTTGTGGAAAATAAAGAAATCGTCATACATTGTTCACTCAAAAGAAAACAATTGATATATCTATGTAACTTCTTGGACCTGATTAATTCTTCAAGTTGGGGGACAAACTTATGTTGTACCATGTCTGATTAGTAAGGAGGTTAATAGACTATTACTGCAATGGGCATAATGCCAAGTCTATATTTAGGTTTTACATGGTCATAGTGCTCAATGATGAAGTCACAAATCAGGAAGTGCATAAGTTAATCAAAGGTGTAATCTTATACACGTGTTTTCACGTGACTATATGAAGTATTCAATATTGCATTGGCCGTAGCACTGAATATAACACCCTCCATCTGGAGTCTATAAAATTGTTACGTGTTTCCAAAGTGTAGAAAAAAGGGTAAGTTTTGAAGGTGTGTGTTGCCCCCTGGCCCACATAGCTGGAGCTTGTTTCCATTGTAGCAAATACCTTTGGCTGTAAGTTGTAAAACAAACACAATACTTGGGACCAAAATAAAATAAAATAAAATATACTAGGCAAAAACATTTGAAAAAAGAAGCAGCAGCAAAACCCATGGGATTTAACATAAAATTAAAAGAATAAAATTTAAAAGCACAAAAACTTACCTACAATGTAAGATTCTTTCTTGTTGCAAACTCTTCAATCTCCTTGGCAGTAAAAAAGTGCTCTTAGTGGCATATGAACATCGTGACAACAAAGTTGGAATGCTAGCTTGACGAGGTTTCTGCGTGAGCATTCATGAGAGGCGAGTGTGAAATGAGAGATGAGATTGCTTTTTTGCCTCTTTGTTTAATCCATGTCTTTTTAAAGTTTTAGGGTTTTTATTTTTTTGTCTTATTTTTATTTTTTAATTTTGATTTGCTCTACTTTAAAAAAATGAAAGATCAATGGTTTTTGATATTTTTTGATGTGTGCTGTTATAATACAGCATTTGGTCCTAGGCATGCCTTGGGTTTGTCAGTAACAAACCTGAACTGTTCTTGAGGCAAAACGGGGTATTTCCTGGGTGTACTTGAATTGGAATTAGAATCCGGTTTGTCAGTTCAGGTAAATTACCAATGTCCATGTAAAGACAATAATGACCTAGGAGTTCTATATTAAAACCAAATAAAACCATTGCTAAATTTCGTATGTCTGTAACTTTTGCAGGTTTTCAAAGAATTGAAACGGTGCAGGTCTGATGCATTCAGGACAACAAGTAAAGGTAAAAAGAAGTATTATTTCATTGTTGATTTTCATCTACCATAGTCAAACATCCTCCGATGAATTTTAAAGTAATCTCAAAAAGAAAACTTGAAGAGCATATGATAAATATGGTTACAAATTTGTTGATTATGATCTTCTGATTAGAAAATTTAGTACAGAATCTGCAAGAAAGGTCTACATCTTTTAGAATTAAGTAATTTTTGTTGTTGTTTTGAGTGCTCACTTGTTATGAAAGTTCATTTCAATTGGAAGATATTACTGCCTTTTTGATAAATAAAACATGTATTGATTAAAAGGAGACATGCCTCTTAGTACATCTCAAGCAATCTTAAGCTATGTTGCCAGGGTACGGGTTCGGAATGCAGATGCACCGATTTTCAAAACCCTAGTTTTGGGTATGCCTGTACATACACACATATACTCAGTTTTCTCATTTTTTAGTCCATAATAAATAAAAAACCTAAAAATATATTAGGTTCAAGGTTCAAAACATGCAATATGCTTAAAATTTAACATTTTCATTGACCATGGGTATAATACATATAATATGTGAATATCATGTCAATATGAATACAAATATGTCTCCCCTTTAATGAAACAATGGTTACCTCCAAACAAACTTGACCTCCTTGCAAGCAATGGCAGCCTCCAATCTCATCCTTCTTGCAATAGCTGCCTCCAAAAAAATCCTCCTTACAATGGCTGCCTACTCCTCAATTCGTCTTTGGCACTTTGCTCTTACACTCAATGTTTTAAAAGTCAGAAACGGACTCGGAACTGGCTGAGGTCTGACCAGACTCAAACCGAATTGGACCGATTTAAAATCTATGAACTTGTTTACCAAAAAATACATAAAATATTACAATTTTAATGAAAACAATATATTTTAAAGATTCCAAACAATTAGAGACAAAATATGTATATACCATGTAAGGGTAAATACAACAAAATGGCACGAAATGCAATACATATCCAAAACAAAATACATAAACAATGAGGCTCTAAATCACAACTCTTCAATGCAACTCCACAAACTCCAAATGCTCACAAATGGTCAATGAGAGAGGTGTGATGCAAATAGAGGGGATCTCCATATAATTTTAGAGTTAGGGAAAAAACTAAAATGTTGGATTTGAAAAAAGAGTTTTAAATGTCAAATTGTTGCTTTAGTTTGCATTTGTACACAAACGCAATGTTTGTACACAATGTTTGCAATGTTTGTACACAATGTTTACCAGATCAATGTGTAGAGAATAGAATATAAGGGTGCCCCATACCATATATTAGATGGAGATGGATCTGACCTCGACTTCTTTTCGCTTCCTTCGTTAGTCCCCTACCATACCCTACCCTACCCTATATCTCTAGCTGACTATGTGGAAGTCAAGGGCATAGATCTAGATAGGCCCTTGCCCTCCGGATAACCAGATAGAGATATAGGGTAGGGTAGGGTAGGTAGGCGCTACCAATAGAGGAGGAGGGAGAAGTTGACACAAACTGGTTCAAATTGGTTCAGGACAAAATCAATCAGTTTGGACTGGTTTGGTATGGAAACGGTCCTTGAGCTGATATTTCTACCAGTTTGCACATGTTTATATTGAACCTTAAGATGAATGGCTGCACATTTTTAAGTGCCAAAGATGAATTCATTGTTGGGCTAGGTAAAGGCTAAGAGGTCTAAGGGTTTAGTGGAGATTATATGTGGAAGTCATTATTGGAGTGTTGGGTTAGTAGGAGCTTAAAGAACAATAGTTGCAAAAACCGAGGTCTATCTTAGTCTTTGTAGTCCCCAACTTTGGTCTACTTATGTCTCCTACCTATCCCTCTTGTGATCCACCCACAACAATCTCTTGCACGGTGGTGCTAACTCGGAGGGCATTAATGCAACATTAATGTCGTCAAAAGTAAGTATTCTGACCCTAAACTCTTTCTTTTATGTTGGTATGATTGATTATGTTTATATATCATTTTTTAGATTATGATACTAACACATCTTCCTATTACATTATTGTTCTTTTTACAACACATGCCTACACATGGCATTACAACCCTTAGTTTAGGATTATATCTTACTTATTATCTTAACTCTTATAACCTATAGGATCTTTTTAAGACCTCATCCCCTATCTTAGACTAGGCTTTGGAACCCTATACCTTTTGATACAAGTGTGGATTACTCTCTTCTAGATCCAAGACTATTACACCTCTAGGCTCTGTCTTTGGCTTGTGTGTTGGCATTAGTATGGTCTTCTACTCTTATCCTAATCTATGTTATTGAAGAGAGAGAGGATAATCATATTGACCATCTTAGTAAACATTGAATATGACTTGAATCTTACTTCACCCTTGATTGAGTCATATTCACGTGTTTATTTTCCTATCCCATCTTATCAACATTATCAATTCACAAAGCTAACCTTGGTTATCAAATCTTTTGTTTTAGCTTCTAAGCTCAATTCTCATCATCCGTATCATGCAATTTTCTTAGATCTTATTGCATTTAACCATCTCTTCTTCTAGAGCTTCTCATGATCATCCCAACAAGAGATGCACCATCAAATATTTAGATAATATCATTAGTTACATCTTTATTGTGGGCAGATATCTCAAATGATTCTCGAGTCATCTACCATGGTCAAAGATGCACAGGGAGGATCTTTTCATTTCTTACCAATCTACCATGCTTGAATATCCACACGATCTTCCCACTTCTTACACTTTACCATTGTTGAAGATCCACGAGAGGATCTTCCCATTTCTTACTAGACTTTGCCATGGTTGAGTATCCAAGTGACGATCTTCCCATCTTTGACGAATATCCAAATGATCATATTCGCATCTTTGATGAAGATCCACAAGAGGATCTTCCCGTATCCGATGTTTGTACAGATAAAAATTCAAATGATGATCTTCCCATCTTCAACGAAGATCTAAAATATGATCTTCCTGCCCATTTATATGATTCATTTCAATTTGAATGCGTCAATTTATATCATACTAACATTAATTCCACATTGTAACCCTCTGGCCTGTCCTTAATTGGAAAACACCAATTGGGTAATTCAACAAATTACAAGTTTGACCTCCCAAAATCATTTCAAAAAAGCAATCACAATCGACCGCATTGGCCAACCCAAACAAAATAAGCCCACTGCCACATTAGGACATCTTGATGAAACAAAATGTACCGACCTAACTGATGAAAAACATGATGCAGTTTTAGATGATCCAACCATAGACAACTGCATTGGCCAACCTAATAAAATCATGGCTGATAGTGCAGAAAAAATCTGCTATCTCTACTTCCACATCATGACACATCATCCTCAAAAATCACTAATTTCATCCAGATTCGTGACGTAAATCACCTTTTGGATGAGAAATACGTGGATCCAGAACTCGAGAACACACCTACAATGGTCCATTACCTCCTCTTTTCTCAAACATTGGGAGCATCTTCTGATGCCCATCCTTATCATAATTCATACTTGGGAAGATGCCCATCCTTACCTTACTTCATGCTTTTGGGCATCTTTATTCTAACCTTAATAACATCTTATTCTTACCATTCTGTTGTCATATTCTAACCTTTGGGGCATCTTATGATGCCTATTCTCACTCCTCCGCAATCTTGGGGCATCTCACGATGCCTACCATCTCTCAACATCTCATATGCAACCAAAATCTTGTATCCATTGAATCCAAACAAATCCAACTTCAAGAGATTTTCAAAGAATAATGTCTAATCTCTCATACCATACAACAAAAAAGGTATTTTTTTCTGGTGCATTTAGATATGCAAGTCATCTTTCTTTTCATAACTACTCGCATTCTTCTCTTATTACTTTGACATCTTATCTCCTTCCTCCACATTGCTTTATTTTACTACCATTCTATTTCAGGTTTATGCCCCATTTGCTCCCATTTAGTTCTTCAAATATGATTATTACTTCTTATATGCTCCTGTTGGTTTCAACCATTTGCCTCCATTCGTGAATTTTGGTATGATTATTACTTCTTATAGCCTCTTCTTGGGTCCTTTGGGATATTTGGTATGATTATTACTTCTTACAACCTCTTCTTGGGTTTATTCTGCTATTTGCTCCCATATAAGACTTTTGGTATGATTAGTACTTCTTACAACCTCCTCTTGAGTTTTGCTTCCATTCAAAACTTTTAGTATGATTATTACTTCTTACAACCTCTTCGGGTTCCTTTCATAATTTTCTCCTATTTACGTATGATTATTACTTTTTATAGGCTCGTCCCAGGATTATTTCACCATTTTCTCCCATCCGGGTCTTGGGGTATGCTTATTACTTTCTACAGCCTCTTCTTAAGTTATTCTGCCATTTACTCCCTCTTTAGGTCTTTTGGTATGACTTTAATTTCCCTAGCCTCTTTTCTCTTGGGTTTATTCGGCCATTACATCTTTTCAGCTCCTTTGATAGCTTATGCTTTTATGACAAATTTTCCTCTTGTGTTTTATCACACGTATCTACCTTCTTCCCTCTTAAGTTTTACCACTATTTCTGCTTATGCTAGACCTATCATAGGTTTTCCTTTCTATCTCACAATATTACCAATTATCTCACTCAATACACTACTTAAATCCTAGGCTACCATCTTCATTTCATCTCTACCTTTCTTTCACATCACTTTCATTTTCTGTACTGCAATATACAACATAATTTTATATTTTCATGCTTATATTGTGTTTTTATGTACTAATGCCGTACTAATGCTTAGTTGTTTTCTCTTATGGTCCTCCGTTTTCTACGCTTCTTAGTTTTTAACATTCTATCTGCATCTCTTGGTTTTCTCTACCTTATGGCATTTACTAATTTACTCTATTTTCCACCTCTTGGTTTTGGTTTTATATGTTGTATAGCTTTCCCTATCTATTTCATATTCTTATCTTTCTCTCTCTCTCTTATTTCTTTACACCTGTTGGCTTTACTTGCTTTTATCTTACCTTATTACCCTATTTTCACACCTCTTGTTTTTATATGCTTCATAGTTTCAACATACTATCATACCTCCTATTTTTGGACGCCTCTTGGTTTTACTTGCATTTATCTTATATTACCTTACCTTCCTACATCTTGGATTTATATGCTTCATAGCTTTGACATACTACACTCGTACCTCTTGGTTTTATACTTCACACTTTCGCAATACTATCTACATTATAGTTTTTGTCTCTTGGCTTCAACATTCTCTTGACCCTAGACCACTTGGTTAAATAATTTGTCACAAGGGCAAATTAGGGTTTTCACGAACACTCTGGGACTAGGTCCCTCTAGCTTAGGAATGGGGCAGCTCCATTTATTGAAAACAAGAAATATATACACTACTCTAACCATCGTGGGTGGCCTTTCGACTAGGGATCACACATGAATACTCCACTAAATCGTGTGCAAAAAGGAGGTGGAGGAAAGGTGTGTGTATGGAGAGGGAGAAAGTGAGAAGGGGGTTTTACTCAATAAATAACAAGCTGAGTTTATTGACATAAAACCAGAATATTTCCAAGTTAACAATGAGAAGACACCATGTCAAGGAAAGAGGAACAAAACACAAGTAAATCCAAGTTTATTTGCATAATATTGCACAAGTAACCATGCTCATGGAGTAAAGTTGAGATGGAGAGGAAAACATAAGACAAGGAGATAGAAGAATTGTAGTTTCTTGCTTGTAGTAAGACAATGAGAGCTATCAACCAAGAAAATCTAACCCTTTGGAATGGAGAAGCCATTCCAATTTATAACTTTACAATCTGTCTCTTCATCTACCCCCACATGACCTTTCATAGTCCCACCACTTGTGACCTTTCACATTCCTCTAGGAAAGAAAAATAAGCCCCTTTCTTATTAATGAAAAGGGACTTTTACAATGAAAAATTACAATGGTCACTTAAGTGAATAGGACGAAAGAGCCATAAAGTACAATTTACAATGGAGAATTAGAAAGTAGAGAGAGAGAGAACGGAGAGAGAAGAGATGTGAATGAAGAAGGATGAAGAAGCTCTGAGTTACTTTGTAGAGATGCACTCCAGTGAACTCCTGATCCTTTGACCACTTCTTGAACTTGATGAAGCCTCCTAGTGCACTTAGTCTTTCACAAACCTCCTCTTTGGGGACTCCTTTGAATGATCAACTTCCGTAGCCCAATCAAGTACCCTGAGAGGAGTGAGAAGCCCATGATCAATAGACCACTGAAACCAAGAGAAAAGCCTTCTTCCACTTGAACCAACCTTCCAATCTTCTGAAACACTGCCATGTCTCTCTAATCTTTCTTGCATTTGATGCACTTGGTGTGCACAATGAGACAACTTGCTCACATGGGGTGATCTTGGTGATCCTGTCACCAAATGACCATGGTGACTTGCGAGACACAATGAAGTACAAGACCAAATCCTCTGATATGAGATGGGTGAAGGAGAGAGACTAAATGAAGAATGCTTCCAACTTTTGATCAATCCATCTGATGAGATGAGAATCACTCTGAGACCAAATTTAGGGAACCAAGAGGGCTTCCTTCTACTTGAGCCACAATTCAATTGTCGATCCTTTACAAGTATAAAATTGTCCATGTCCATTCCTACGAGGCAAGCTCCGAGAGGTGATCACCACATTGTTATAGGTGGGGATTTGCAAGCATTGAGAAGACCATTCGGAATGAGGATTGCCAAAATTGAACCATTTGTTCACTGTCAGTGATGTTGAAAAACTGGTCATAATGTGGTGCACAAGCTAGAACTAGCTTTGTGTTTTGAAGCATTGAGAAAGACCATTCGAAATGAGGATTGCTAGAATTGGACTTTCGTTCACTAGAGATGTTTTTGAAATTGGGTCACAATGTGGTGCACAAGCTAGAACTAGCTTTGTGTTTTGAAATAGGTGACCATTTGCTCTACATGAGGCTCAACATCTTTGTTTATTAACCAATATCCCGACACTTACTATTTTTAGTAAGCCTTATTTTGAGAAGTCCATTTTAGTTATTAGTTGCTTAATTTGGCACTTTTGAATTTCCCTAATGTTCAAAGGGCAATGATAATTTGAAAATGAACTGTTTGCAACACTTACTATTTATAGGCAAAGTGAGGCTTAGGAAGGCTTACTATTTTTAGAAGTGGGTCTTCCTGTGTCGGAATGGAACGAAAGTGGTCTCAAAGTTTCTTGTTTTGCAATGTGAGGCTTTGCTCCAATTTTTGGAGGATTTCAATCGCTAGGTTTTCGTAGATTTGAAAAATGAGTTTTTATGGCTGAATATTTCAAATGGCTATAGAAAATGATACAAAGCATCAATGGAGGCATGTAAATACTCTTCTTAAAGGCATTTTTGCAAGGAAGCTACAGTCAAAATCTCATGGCAAACGGACATGGGTTTGGGAGATATGAGCAAAAAGGGTTTTTGAGCATGGAGGATGTCTGAAGAAATTTTGGTAGCATAACAACATACAACAACAATGGAGGAGAGAAAATAACACAAATGAGGCTAAAAAATGGTTAAGTGTTGTATTTAAATGATTTTCCCTCTTTCAAATTTGTTTTCCCTCTCATTTGCACACCTTAACTCACATTAAACCCAAACAAGCTCAACCCGGGTCAGGTGGAGGTTAGAGGTGTGGTTACACCCTAAAAAAGGGGAAAGGGGACAAAGGGACATCAACCTCTCCAAAATGCGCCATGGGTGAGGCTCTCATGAGGAGGGGCCAAATTTATGAAAAAGTGAGTTGTTAACACCTTTTTAACACCCAGTTGTCACTTTTAAGTGACGAAAAGTTGCCTCCATAGGGGAGCACACTTTTGTGTCCCCCATGTCCCCTTAGTTGTTGGGACAAAGGAACATCAAGCCTCCAAAAGGCTGCCATGGGTCAACTAGTCATGAAAAAGTGGTCAAAAGTCAAAAAAGGTGAGTTTATAACATCTTTCTAACACTTAAGTTGTCACTTTAAGTGACGCAACATAACACTCAATGGGGGAGTGCACTTTGGTGTCCCCATGTCCCCTTGCACCAAGGGGGACAAAGGGACATCAAACCTCCAAAACTCCACCCAAGCTTCTTGGAATGCTGATGTCATCAATCTCAACATGAAAATAAACTAAGGAGTGGATTTTTCAGGGCCCGAGAGCAAGACATGGAGTTCGAGGGCCAACCTTATATGATTTTGACTCCAAAGGACCCACTGAGTCCATTCCCACCATTTTCAAGACTTGATTCAACTTGCAATTTGCCTTTTCAATCCACTTTCCACTTTTGCCTATGCGCGTGTGCACTAAGAAGAGAGTTGCCACCGGTCTCGTCCGAATGAGTATGAACAAATCCAACACATGGACCATGAGGAGGGTCCAATGTACTCCACTTTGACCTTTGGTTAGGCTCCTAACTCTTCCCGAAGGTGTCCAAAACCCTTTGAGCAAGTTCCACCTTGTAGAAAGACTCTTGTGTTGCATTGATGGACAATTTTCCACATTTTTATACTCCCAAAATTCTATCTTGATTATTGCACCATGAAGTAGGCTCTGTCAGCTTTCCAATGCCTGGGATATGAGCTCCCAACACTTCATGAGGCTCTTGAAACCCTTTGAACAAGGTGACTAGCTTCTTTGAAAATGCATTTCCCAATGCCTTGCCCAAAAGACCCGGTTTTTCTTAACTTGTTCTTGACCTCAATTATCTCCACATAATTTCCCTAAACTGCCTTAGATCACTTCATTGCTCTCCCACACATCTCTTGGATGGTTTGAATCTTCTCTGTAAGCTTTTGAGGGATGTCCTCTGACAAAAAGACCAAAAATAGCCTTTTTGAAGCCTTTGGGAGCATTGTTCTTTCATAGATCTCAATAACTTCAAGAATCAAGCTAGGTACACTTCTTTGCACATGAAACACACTTGAAAATCATGTTAGCATGTTCCTCTCACCAAAATGAGGGTGACACAATTGAAATGTTGGCCGGAGGAAAGGTTTACATTGACCGGGAAAGGGAATTTTAAGTGTGGGTTTGGTTGTCATGACCAAAATTTTAAATGGTCGAGAATGTCATTTTGTCTCCTAGAGAATGTCAACTTCAGTAATTTATCTACATGCCTTTCATTCACATTTTACCCTCTCTTGTGACGAAAGTCAAAAATTTGCTTATTCTTTGTATCACTCCTTTATACACTATGACTGGAACAACGCAACCATAACTCATTTTCTATCTTTATTACACACTCCCTATTGAGCACATCAAGGTTGTTTTTAAGATTGCATTGTCTTCTAGAGGTGGTTGTGCTTCCCATGGCTCAACTTTTACAATCTATCTACATGCCTTTCATCCACATTTTATTGTCTCTTGTGATGAAACTGTCAAATCTGTCTCTCATTGTATCACTTCTTTATACACAGTGATTGGGGCAACTCAATCATTGCTCATTATCTACCTTTATTACACACTCCCTATTGAGCACACAAGGTCAGTTTGAAGATATCATTTTTTTTCTCAAGTGCAAGTTTAGGATTATCTAAGCATCATGGTTTGTAGATTCTCCTCTATAGCGACTAGTTGTAAGTTCTTTGATGTTTGTCATCTTTCATTGTCATTTGTTTAGCCTTTCAAATCTGTATGGAGTAGGAACATAAAAAAGCCAAAAATGTCTCCTTTAGGGTTTGAGGAAGGGGAAGGCGTTGTGGGAAGATAAGAACCTTTACCTTTCTTGCATCTCATAGTTGACGTGGAATAGTCTTATACTTCACTTGTTTTCCCGAGCCAAACCTTGTAGAATGATTTTCCTTCACTCCTAGATGTTGAAAACTCTTAGTCTAGCCAATTTGATTAGAGTGTCTTGATGTTGGTAAAGAACAAGTTTTACCTTGGTGACAACCATTGTTTTTCCCTTTTTCACTTTCTCCCTTGTTACATATGATAGTTTCTAAGACTTTCCCATCGTTTCATCATTTTCTCCATCCATTTTAGAAATGTTAGCATGTCAACAAGTAGGGTTTATAGAGATTCCTTAAACCATCCCTACGCAAGTACGATCTGCATCTTTGAGCTTTAAAAATGCTCTCTCTCCACCATTGCTACCTTCTTTCTCAAATTTCTCTTAGTTATGTTTAGGGGTTTTGAATGTCACATCTTGGTGATCCATTATTTACAAGTGTGCTAGATCACCTTTATCGTTCGTCTATGCACCTTCGGACGTTTTCTAGGTTCTCTAGACCTAATTTACTCTTTCCTTATAGGCTATCTGGACTTGACCTAGTCCTATCATCACCTTATTAACATTTTTGTTTAGGCTTGCTAAATCGGTTGGTTATTTCCTCTTATACTTCTTATGACACTTTCTAGGTTCCCCAAACCTAATTTAGTCTTTCCCTACAAAGCTATTTGAACTAGACTTGGTCATTTTATCGATGTATTTCATACTTTATTTTTCAAGCTTGTTAGACTTGTTTCATCTACCTTCTATGCAACTTATGACATTTTCTAGGTTCGGTGGACCTATTTTAGTTTCTCCTTATAGACTATTTGAGCCTAACTCTTGCCTATTTTACAACCATTTTATAGGATATGCAGACCTAATGTAGCCAGTTCTTTGGACCTATCTTAACACCCATACTTTGCAATCTTCCATAGGATATCTTGACCCAATCTAGCCTCCTTCTCTCGGAGCTGTCCTAACACCCACATTTTACATTCTTCCATAGGATATCTAGACTTGTCCTAGTACCCATATTTTAAAGTCTTCCATAGGCTATTCAGACCTGACCTAGCCTTCTTCGGACCTTGTCCTAAGATCCTCCTCTCGAGCTCTCTTTATACTTGATTATATTTCTTAGACTCATTTGTGTTGCTTGTATTGTTATCCTCTCCATTTAGTCCTATATCATTAGGGTTCCTAACCATATTTGCACCCTCCATGATCAAGGCAAGAGGTAACATGCATCCACTTTTGTGGAAAGGCGCGGTTAGGTAAGTATATTTCATTTGGTCGAGTTCTCGCTTATTACTTCATTTACAATCATTTCCTTTGATTTCAGTATACTATGTTTCTTTTTCGAAGACCATCTCGGATTATGATATTGTGACACGTGATGATCTTCGATTGGGGCATATGGAAACACCTTTTTTCACACGTATTAATGATTTCTCTCCATGGGTTGTTGGTGCATTAATCTTCTTGAGTGCCTACCTTAAGGGAAGCTCTAAGAGTGGAGTTTGGGCTGGTTAGCAGTACCTTGTGAGAGATTATTGTGGCTCTTGCCTTCCTGCTACCACTTAAAGATCTCTTGATACCCTTAGTACTACCACCTTCCCACTTTGTTTTCCTATAGCACCTTCAAATCACCTTCGATCCCCTTCATATCTTATACAAGTGTTTAATCTACCTCCATTCTCTCTCCTCTCTTTTACCTTTTATGATCGTTTGTAGCCAACTGCATCCATCATGGTTGATGTAGATTCCTAGACACCTGCTTCCAACTCGATACTAGATAATGACTTTAGGTTGTGTTCTATAAATAGGTGTCTTTGTTATCATTTGTGAAATATATCATCATGGAGTTTCCTCTTCCTACACTTTTAAATATACCCTTAAAGGTTAAGAGGTCTTAGGGTCTAGTGGAGCTTATCATAGTTCGCATACTCGTATTCTACAAATATTTGGCAAACCTAAAAAAATTGACTCGGCAAAAACTTGACAAGACTCTGTGAATATTCGGGAATATTCGACAACTTAAAAAATATGCAAATTTCTTTAAAAAACATAAATTTTATGCAAACGAGTCTATAAAATGTTGGAGAAGTGTTTTCTATTAGATTTGAATACAAATACAATACAAAATTGCATCATCATGCGAATACAACAGCTGGTTGATAAGTGCTATGAATTTATGATGATTGTCATTGAAAAGTATCATCATAAATTTCATATCTATGCAAGTTACAATATACAATAATTTACATTTTCCTCTTCCCCGTTCTATAAGAAACCTTTAGTATCTTAAAGTACACTGAAAACCTAGAGCTTCTTTGAGTACTCCGATGACTCTCGAAAATTGAAAAAAAAATCACAAGGAACATGAGCTACAAAAAATGTTAGTGTCCTGTCAAAACACAAACAACATGATATTCGTGGTGATCGTAGAAATCCTGAAAAGGAACATAGTGAAGAAAGATTTGCTACAATGACAAATATCTAATGAGAACATAACAGCCAACCAAAATGCTTTTTTTAATCTGATAATATATATGTGTTTGCCTCTGTACAACAGTATAGCCCGTTTACATGATTTTATCTTCTGAAAAGTTGACTCCCATAGTGGTTTTTAACATATTCTGTTTTGACATCTAGGAAAGTTAACTCCCAAAAGGACATGTGAAAAATTCTTATGCAGATCAAAGGAGAAACTGGAAAAATTCTTATGCGGAAAACTTGCAGGGGAATACTTGCTGAATATTGGCGAATATTTTCCGAGTATTAAATATTCAGCGAGTATTCTCACAAATATTCGGCAAGTATTCCCCGTATGAGTTTTCATGGCGAATATTCATTTTGGCTGGGTTTTGCGAATACTCGCCAAGATTGCTAACTATGGAGCTTATACTTGGAAGTCATCATTGGAGCATTGGGTTATTAGGAGTGTCAAGAATAGGAGTTATACCAATGAGGTCTACCTTAGTTTTTGGGGTCTACAACTTTGGTATATTTAGGTCATCTACCTATCTCTCTTGTCATCCATCAACGACAATCTCTCACGTGGTGTTACTAATCCAGCAGGGGGATAAACGCTTTGATATTGTCGTTAAAGGTAAGTATTCTTAACCTTACTATCATTCTTTTATGTTGGTTGATTGATAATGTTGCTGTATCATGTACTAGACTAGGATAATGTATATTTGTCTATTACATTATTGTTCTCTTTACAACACACGCTTACTGCTGAATGGCATTAAAATCCTTAATTTAGGATTAGATCTTACTTATTAACTCTTACAACCCTTAGGATCCTAGTAAAACCCCATCTCTATATCATAGATATAGGCTTTAGAACCCTATACCTTCAATAGGAGTTTGGATTGCTCTTTTCTAGATCTGCGACTATTACGCCTTTAGGCTTTATCTTTGGCTTGTGTATTGGCCCTAATATGGTCTTTTACTGACATGCTAATGTATGTTATTGCAGAGAGAGAGGATAATCAGATTGGCTATCTTAGCTAACACACATCCCGTTATTCTCTTGGTCACGTTCCACCATCTTTTCATTGCTAATTGTATGCTTACCAGAATGCCAAACAAAGTTAGTTTTGCACTGCAAAGTTGTTTTTTATTAGTGAATTCCCTTGTGGGGTACCTTTCACAATTTAGTATCTCTTCCATCAAAGTTATAACTGGAACTTGCATTTAACCTACTTCCTTGGGGTACACTGCACCCAAAGTTAGTATACCTAAAGAGACACCAACTTCCAATCCATATTTCACCCATTGTATTTTACCCAATTTCAACTTTTAACATGTCTCCTAGCGAGTTGAATCTAGAGCTCCGTTATGAAATCCTAGAGGATTTACCACTTAAGCTCATCTCATTTGACCCTTGCAAGTGTTATTTGCTTTTTCTATGAGTGTAGTTTTTTTGTTGGGGTACCCATCCCGTTTTTAGTGTTGTTTGACGGATGATTTTTGGACAGCTAATTAGAATTCAAGGACAAGAGACTCCTCAACATTTCCTTCCCTTGTCCATTTTTATTCCTTTTGTTCATGACACTAACTTCATCAACACACAAAGACCGGTCCACTTGCTATTCCATTGGGGTGTTCTCTTGAGAACAAAATCAGAATCCACTTTGAGATGAAAACCACAATCTTTATGAACCAATTTCTGAGCCTAGAGAGAGAAATCAATAGTGGACAAAAGGTTATATGGATGAAAAGAGCCATGTGAATGTATAAAAAGGAGGTAAACTAAGGAAAAAGTTCTAGGGGCTGCAGACAAGATGAGATGGACTCAAACTGGTGTTTAAAGGAAATTAACACCAGAGGTTTGACAAATATAAAATTAATGCGATGTCACCTAGATTTTGACAGCTTTCCCTCTGAGCAGAGGAACCCTCAAATAAGCATCCTAGAGGGAAGTTTGTTTAAAGCTTAAAATACTGGACAAAAAAACTTTCTCTAAGGTTAACAAAAAAGAAGCTTTGGATTTCCGATTTCATGAATCAAGTGGTAAGTCGCCAACATGTTGTCATCAAAATATTGAAGATGATTTATTGGTTCATCATTAGAACCAACTTTGAATCTAATCAAACACTCTTTTAAGCCCTCCTTCAAGGCATAACCCAAGGTCTCAACCACGATATTGTACATGCAGTACAAAAGAGACCTGGAAAAAGTCCTTTGGAAGATTTGAAGAACCATTCGGAGAGCAATTTACCAAGACCAAAAACTTTGGTCTTGAATAGTATTCCTTTATCCAAGCACACCATTCTTTGAAGAGTCCAAACTTCAAACACCTCATCAAGGAAAGTCCATACCCTTTCATAACCTTTAGAGGTATGAAGCTTACCTAGGAAGCCTTTGTGCATATTGAATGTTATTGAATGAACGGGGTTGTGAACTAAAAGAAAGAAATTGATGTCCATGGATGACCAAAAGTGGATCAATGGGACTTGAGGATACAACAATTAACATTAGAAAGTAAAGTGACACTAATCAGAAATTGTTGACGCTTCACAAAACTTGCATGTTCTTAGGAATTAACTGAAGGGAGAATGGATTTTATTCTATTTGCAACAATCTTTGGGATTAGCTAATTAAGAATATTGTTGAGAGTTTGCTGAAAACCATCACAAGACAATACCTCCTTGCTTATAGGAATATGTGTAATGAAAGAAATATTCACAACATTTAAAAGACCTTTTGACCTTTGAAACTCCACTACTTCAGTGAGGTCAAAGTCCAAAATTCCCAAAGTGTTAGAAAAGGATAGCTGAAAATCCAACATGATCAAGAGCCTTATCACCTTTCATATCAAACAAAGGTTCTGTGACATCTTCCAACATTACATGGCCATTTAGTACCTGCTTTGATCTTTGGTAACTAGGGAAGGAATAGTTTATAAGAGATAATGTTGAGCTTCTTTTATGTCAACATCGTCTTTGATCAATAAATCTTCAAAATATCATATTGATTTCTAATTGATAACTGTCGACCTTTTGCGATAGATCCATTCTGGTTCTCCAACCTCTGAATTCTATTACACAGTTGTTGGATAACTATAGATATTGTTTTGGATAAGAATAAATATATTGACAAGATAAAAATAAAGTACAATACTTAGACACTTGAGAGACTAGTAGAGCCAGTGGCATGTTAGATGCATAAAAACATTATTGTTGGATAATAATATATATCGTTTTGGATAAGCATAAATATATTTATAAGAAGAAAATAAGGTACAATACTCAGACATCTGAGAGTCTGGCAAAACCAATGCATGTCGGATGCTGGAACACATTAACACACTAAGACTAAGAAAATTGTATACTCAATATGAAGCACCATCATCAAATTATAGGGCTATACAACTGAAACATACTAAACATAGAAACTAATTTGTTACTGTTGCATAACTATATATTGATGAATGAATCTGGTGTTTCTATCTCTTTTGTCCAGCAACCACATTCAATTTGTGCTTCCAAAAATATCGCTCTTTATAGATGCCATTTAGAATTTTAAACACTCCAAGATTTCCAATTCCTCGAATACCATGTCTTAATCTAGTCCCTACATTTGGATGCGATCTTGGATGTCCTACATTTGTCCATTATAGAGGGTGTATTATCAAAACTACAATTAATCTAATTAAGATATTATTGATATGTGTAATAAGATAATCCAAAATAGTAAATATAGAAGTACAATAAGTACAACAATCCTAGATTATGAAAGGATGATATATTTTATCAAACACACTTTTAGAAAGTAGCTAACATAAATTAGGGTTAGGGTTTGAAACATATTCACCCAAGATGGGCTCTGAGTGTGTGATAGTGATCTAAAATTGGGTAAGGATGTTGTGTAGTGTTGTAAAGATGTCTGGAAATTTTGAGGGCTGAGAACTAAGTGGAGGCCAAGTTCTTGTGTTTGGGGCAGGTTCCACCGGCCAATGCATCCTAGGGTTGCCGAATTCGTTCTTTGCTATGTGACTTGCAACTCAATTTTGGCACCTATTGTGACCATGTCTCTAGATCCGGTATCTCGTGTTTGGAATCGTGTGATCGTACTTTTGTACCTTCAAATATCGTCTTGTGTCAAAAAGCTTGCACTCCCCTTGTTACCTAAAAGGGTTTGCTGTAATTGAGTTGAGCTTCCTCGCCACCCCCGTGATGATTGAGCACTACCTTAGATTACTACTCAAAGGGGCCAAAAACCCGCATATTTCTCTCTCTCAGTTGTTGTGTGAGAACAAGTTAAGAGGATGAAGGAGAAAGCCCTAATTAGGCCTTCAACACTTGGCAATGATGCTTGACTTCAATCTTGGGGCATGATAATGATCTAGGGAAACTATATATGTGTTAAAATTTGCATAGCTTGTTGTAATGTGCTTGAAGGGAGAGATGCTTCAATGATTGGGCTCAAGGTCTTTTAAGGGTGCTTGGATATGGTATCCCTAGATGCCCCTAATAGGTTTAGGGTGCATTTACTTATATAAGTGACTTGTGTGAATGGTTCTTGCTCAACCAACCCAATACCGACTAAAGATAACTTATGCATTTGAAAATGTGACCATTGCAGAAGTCACAAAAAAGGTTTGTTGGCCTTAGACAAATTTGTCGACCAAACTGTCCTCGACAATGAACTGTCCCAAGCTTGAGATGGGATATGATTTGAGACACTAGGAGAATTGTTGATAGTTTGAAGATGTGTTTTCAGTATGATGGGCTAAGATGGATCCCGCTCGTGTTCTCAAATATTGGGGATCAAATCTAGGTCTGCACACAAGATGTAGATACCAAAGGTGCTCAAGGAGCACAAGTGTCACAATTCTAGAGGATAGTAGCCCTAACCCTAAGGTAGCTATAGGTTTCCAAGGCCTATACCTAAAATAAAGAAAGCTGTTGTACAAGGATTTAGAATAAGGGCAGGTCAAGAGAAGAATAAAGCCAAAGAGCTTAATAGAATAAGACAAAGCAATAGAATAAAGCAAACATACATCTACCCTAATCTATAACAATGAATGATCAACCATCCACACAACAATAAACATGAAACAAAGGACAAAAAGGGTTGAAGATACATACCTGTGGTGTGACTATTAATGCGTTGATCCTCTCGAGAGGCAATAGAAAAGAATTGCTATGGGTGGAGAAGAAGACTCCAGTCCTAGCTCACTATGGTGATCGAGCTCCAAAACCTCAAGTCTAATAACAAAATGGGAATATGTGTGCAAATGTCCAATGTGCAAGTAAGAAGTCGCAAATTGATTAATGATTGATTGGTATCAAAATGACAAAAGAGGAGGGGTATATATACGTGACGTGATCGCCCGTGGGTGATCCCATTGACCATGAAAGAAACAAAGCTTGACTCAATCACCCATGGGCGATTCTCATCGTCTTTAGGGAAAACCTAAGGTCAAAGGCTGAAAAATAATGGGGAATGGAAGGCAAAGAGATAATGGAGGAATGTTGAAGGTCAAAGATGACTGAAAACAGTGATAAAAGTAGAAATGAGTGTAAACAATTGAACATAATGAGACAAGCGGACATAATGGGTATAACATATGAACAAGAGAGGAAATAAAGCGAGGATAGGGTATCTAGGATATAAAAGATGACATAGCGATATCTCTCAAATGGTGCAGTCTAGCCCATGTGACCAATTCGGATCACACCCCAATCCCAACATGCCCCTTGAGGCACCTGCTCAGGAGGACAATGTATCAACATCCCGTGCATAAGAGAAAATGTTAGCAAGTGTGGAAAATGATGTGTATACATGTTCTGTATAAGATGAATTGATTCCAAAGTTGTTAAGCTGAAGAACAAGTCGTGACCTAGTGGACTTAGAGTTGGGGATTGAGCAGGACGTCTTTAGGTTTAGTTAATGAATATTTTATTGGAATAATGCTGAGATATATGTCAAATGGTTATTGTTAAGTTCCTTAGGACCATATTTCAGGTACTACAATTGACCCTAGTTGAATCTCGTAATGAACATAATGGATTAAATTAAAAGGCATAAGAAAATGCAAACCTCTCACCCCCAGCTCTAGGGGTTTTGATGCGTGAAAAGCTGAGAAATGTGGCCCCATGCCATACATGTGAAATGCATTAATACTCGATAGAGATGTATAAAATCAGTGAAATGAAAGCTGCAATTATAAATTCTTTTTAAACATGAAAGGACTATACCTGACTGCCCGCCGTGTGTTTGTATAGGAGTTCATGAATATATATATACACACATACACACACACACACACACCCCATTTGGGCCTGCTGTGTTGCCATCTTAGCATTTGGGTTTTCTTTGTTGCCATCTTAGCATTTGGGTTTTCTTTGTTGCCATCTTAGCATTTGGGTCTGCTTGTTCCATCTAGCATTCAGGTAGCTTGTCACCATCTTAGCATTTGGGCCCGCTTCTTGCCATTGTATAGGATGCTGATATATTTGTAACATGTAAGGATGTATGTGAAAATATGATATAAACCTGTAATATGTCGAGAATAATTGTGTGAATATCATCACATTATCTACCATGTAGCACTATGGCTATGATCTATGTGAATTATTTGGAAGAGCCCACAATATACCGCCCTTTAGAGATGAGGGATGCTGCGAAGGATAACTTAACTCTAAGAGAAAGTGCTAGCTGTAAAAACTGTATAACCAAAGCATCCAAGATGTGAACCATATATAGCATGAGTACTAACATGGTGATATAAACAATGTGTAACAAATATTATAATTAGAAAACAAGCAGTAGATGACATCTCAAGAGTAGGTATATAGTAAGCATATCCAATAATCTAGAGAAATCAATAGCTAAGGCGTACCAGTGAACAATAGAGTAGCATGAAAGAAAATATAAGACTCAACACCTAATGGATCCATTGGGACCTATAACATGACACAATAAGACATGGCATGACAAGGCCTGCTGTAAAGCAGAGATAACTGACAAGACATGACTTGACCAATGTTAGTAGTAAGTTGTGTTTGCGAAGCAAATATGTTGCAATCAACGTGCCATGGGCAATGTGTAAACCAATGTCCTATGAGCAAGATATGTAACAATCAATGTGTAATGAGAAAACATATTAATCAAGATGTGTCAACCATTGTGCTATGGGCAAGATATGTTACAATTAATGTGCTATGAACAAGAATATTGATCAAAATATGTGTCAACCAATGTGCTATGAGCAAATGTGAGTAAATGTCTTATGAGCATGTCAATAAACCATGTGTTCCAAACAATGTTTGCCATAATTAATGTGTACCATGAGCAATGTTTGTCATAAGCAATATGTGTCTAAGACTCTAAACAAAGTGTGTCATAAGCATGTGTATATGAGCAAAATGGCTCAAACAAGATGTTTCTTAAACATTATGTCATAAGAGATGTGTTCCAATTTATAGATGTATCAATTAATGTGATGAGAAACAATATGGGTGGGAGGCACCATATGTAATTGAGCATAAAGTAGACAAGTAGTGAGCAATCAATGCACAAAAGAAACAATTGCATGTGAGCAAACAACGCATAGAGTAGACAATGGCATAGAGTAAACATAACATAGAGCATACTGATGGCATAGAGGAAACAATGTTATGTGAGCAAACAAAGCTCAAAGCATACAATGGCATGAAACATATAATGGCATAGAACAAACATAGCATGGAACATACAACAATGTAGAGAAAATTAAACGTCGAGCAAACTGATCATAGAGAAAACAAGTGCAAATAGTGAACAAGTGCATAGAGCAATCATGGATTAGATAAGGTGTAGCAAAGACGTGTGCAATGTAAATGAAGTATGAAGCAATGTGAAATAGCCAAAAATAGGAGCCCAGGGCTAATAGTAGTCCAATGAACATATCAATGTTTAGGAAGCAAGTAGTAAATAAATGATCAACAAGTAGACATGGAGCATGCCAAATCAGTATGTAAAGGTAAGCAATGTGATCATCAGATGAAGCACAATGTAGTACGATTCATAAGATACAAGGCGGTGAAGGATAGGCATGAAAAATGTTTATCATCAATGGACAAGTGTGTAAGGATATGATCTATATAAGTTGAGTAAGTGAGATGCCCCCGGTGTAGGTATACCCTCAAGTGGTAGGTATCGCCCGGGGGATAGGGCTATATGAAGCTGTTAAGTGTGAAAGATATAATCTGATTGGGTTCATGTGTAGGATTCTCCAGGTAGGTATGCACCCAATGTGGTGGGTTGTCACCGGGGTACACGGCTTAAGAAGGCATGAAGTGTTTGTATAATACATATGGATGTAAGGGCATCTACAACCATTTTATCTGTCTTATGAGGATTAAGTGTCTAAGGATGTAAAGTATGTAGAGTGCTAAACTTGAATAAACACATTGCCTAGGTCTATATAGTAAATGAGCAAGTCACATGCATGTCCCGGTTTTGTATTTTTTTTTTTTGCCATATTGTATTGTTTTGTGTTTTTGCCAAAAGAGTGATATGAATAAAACAGCCAACTTGGACTTCTACTAAGGGCCCTAGGCCATTGGTTGTAGAATAACAAACTAGACCTGCTATGCGGAAACGCCTAAGGGCACCCCGTACCGGCTTGGAAACGTGCAGTGCTGGCATGCGAAGTCTTATACAGCGTAGTGCGGCAAAAGCGTACCCACGGGGACGAAAGTATGGTTCGAGTGCGGTTTTGCCGTGCTGGACCGTACTGTCCCTTGCGGTGCGTTTCCAAGCGTACCCGTTTTTTTCACGCCTTTTTAAAAGCGATTTTCATAAAAACTAAAAAAAAGCATTTTTTTAATTTTAAGACTTTCTAAATCTAACCTAACCCTAAACGACCCCCCCAAACACTTATATAAACACCCAATCCCTCTACTTTTTTCTCACACTCAATATTTGATATTTTGCTTGAGCTTGAAGGAGAGAGAGAAAGAGAGGTTGAAGGAGAAAGGAAGAGCTTGGAGGAGAGAAAAAGAGCTTGGAGGAGAGAGTGATTGAGCTTGAAGGAGGAAGAGAGAAGGAGAAGCAAGTCTACAAACATCAAGGAGGATTTTTCTAGGTATTTTACATGCATTCAGGCATTTTTTAAAATCTTTTGAGCAATGTTTTGTATATGAATATGATCAATATCATGAATGATGTGTTTCAAACACATCATTCATGATTATTGATCATGATCTAAATTTATTTTTAATATTTAATAATTTATTTATTTTACGGTTATTAAAATATAATATATTATTAATTTTTCCGTATTTTAAGTTTAATAGTGAAGTTTTATTTAATTAAACGTCTACCCTCCGTAAGCTCTCACCTCGCACCATTTATGGCAAACTTGGTGATCAGAATCAGAGATTGACGTGTAGGATTAATCGTTTAATTTTTAGTTTGTTATGTGTTCGTTTTTTTAATTTTAAAGTTTAAAATTGAATTTGTTAAAAATTTAAACGTCTACCCTCTGTGTATGCTCTCACCTCGCACCATTTGTGGTGAACTTGGTGATCAGAATCAGAGAATGACGTGTATGGGTCAACAAATTATTTTAATACTTAGCAATGTTTTAAAAAATATCTCTTCATGTAGGTTATTGAATTAATCCTACAATCATGGCATCCAGTTCAGCTTCAGTGGGGCAAGAGGGGGAAAATGTTTCGGGTGGTATGGCAGTGAAAATGGATCCGAATTATCCTTTATGGAGACATGTGGAAGTGATAGAGTTTGTTGCCGGTGGTGGTGTCCGTGTTTGGACGTGTCCCCATTGTGCCGCCTCATTTAAATCCTCATATACCCGTTTGAGAGCTCATTTGACTGGGGTATCGGGGACGGGTATTAGACCATGTAAGAAGGTGGAAAAGAAAACCATAGCCACGTACCTAAAAGAGCAAGAGGATGCAAACATTGAAGCAACAAGAGCTCGCTCTAGAACTGTTTCTTTATAGCAGAGGTCCATGGGAAAATTTCTAACATCAACACCATCATTTCATCCTTTCATTGAGACTCGTGCTGAAACTATTCCAGTTGATGACCCTTTTGATGCAGATACCTCAGGGCCATCAAACAAGAGAACAAAAGGCCCATTAGAAAAAGCATTTAACATCGAGAAGAGGGATATTGCAGATGAATTGGTGTCTCGGTGTATATTTGCATGTGGACTGCCATTCAATATCTTGAGATCACCTTATTGGCAGCAGATGGTGAGAGGCATTAATGAGGCACCATAGGGGTATACAAGCCCTACCTATAATAAGGTTCGCACTTCTCTTTTGACAAAAGAAGTGCAACACATTCAGACATCTCTACAGCCAATTAGAGATTCTTGGACTACTTCAGGAGTCTCTATTATATCAGATGGATGGAAAGATGCCAGAAATAGACCTCTCATCAACATTATTGCAGTATGCCCTAAAGGGCCAATGTTTCTGAAGGCTGTTGATTGTGAGGGGGAAGTAAAAGATGCCCAATTCATTGCAAATATTCTCATTGAGGCTATTGAGTCAGTGGGTCCGCAGAGGGTTGTCCAAGTCATCACAGACAACGCCAAAAATTGCAAGGCAGCGGGATTGATAGTTGAGGGTAGGTATGAGCACATATTTTGGACACCATGTGCAATACACTCCCTGAATCTAATGATGCAAAAGATTGGGAAAATTGCATGGATTGAACAAATATACACGGAGGCAAACGAGATTCAGATGTTTGTCACCAACCATCACATGTCTCAAGCCATATTCAGAAGATTTTCAAAGTTGGAGTTGTTGAAGGTAAATGAACAATTCATTTTAAATTTAATATTTGATTTTAAATTTTTAAATCAATTTCAAATTGTGTTGTTATTGAATTGTTTCCATTCTTTTTTAATAGGTTGCAGAGACTAGGTTTGCCTCTCACACACTCGTCTTGAGACGACTTGTGAAGGTGAGACGTGCTTTGGGCATAATGGTGATTGATAATGTTTGGACCGTCTGGAGGCAATCAAACACAGAAAGAGCTCAAAAAATAAAATCATGGATCCTTGATGAGCATTGGTGGGGAAGAGTTGAATATTTGTTGAGTTTCACAGAGCCTATTTTGAGTATGATACGATTTGTTGACAAAGATAATGCTTGCATTGGAGATATATATGATGGCATTGACTCCATGCTTGAAAAAATCCATGATGTCATACAGGCCAAAGAGCAGGACCCTGAGGAAATTTTTATAATGAAGTTAAAAATGTGATCGTGAAAAGGTGGAACAAAATGACCACCCCATTGCATCTCCTTGCTTATGCTTTAAATCCCAAATATTACAGCAGTGAAATAGTTGGGAGAGCTGGTAGACAACGACCATATGATGACCACGAGGTTGCAAATGGGACGAGGGCAGCATTCAGGAGGTTGTTTCCAGATCCAACTACATCACTTGCAGTCCGCCAGGAGATGTCAATGTTTGTAAATGGACAAGGTAGCATGGGAGAGGTAGAGGCTATTTGTGACAAACCCACCACGGATCCAATCACGTGGTGGACTTGTCATGGCCATGATGCCAAGTTCTTACGACCAGTTGCGATCAAATTGCTCTCACAGGTATAAAGTTTGTAACTTGTTATTTGATATTTTAATTACCAATTACGAATTAAAATTCAAAATGATATCATTCTTTTTTTAATTAATAATTTATAATATTAATACTTTGTTTTTTGTGACAGGTGGCTAGTAATTCTTCTGCAGAGCGCAACTGGAGTACTTATGGCTTCATCCACTCAGCCAAACGCACCATGTTGGCATCGAAGAAGGCTGAAGATCTAGTATACGTTCATTCCAACTTGCGCCTCTTAACCCACAAGACGCAAGAGTATACTAGTGGTCCTAACAAGCTTTGGGACCTCCAACCTGAAAACACAGACTTTGAAGCTTCAGCTGCTTGTTTAGCCAATGTTTCACTTCTTGGCATTGATGAGGAACTTCCAGGGAGCCCTTCACAAGTGTTCGAAAGTGGAGCTAGTGGGAGTGGAGCTGCAAGTGGCATCCATGAAGATGATTTTGACGATCATCTAGATGATATGCTCTAGAAGTTGAGAACTTGAATGTACTATCATGTTTTGATTCTTTGAACATTATGTCATTCTGAATCAATTATCAATACAAACTCAAGTCTCAATTCTCAAAGTATTGGAAATTTCAATTTTGTTTTCATGTTCTATGAATGATTTTAAGTTGTATAACTCTATGAGTATTAAATTTCAGTAAGTATGCAAATGCTTCTTGAAATTTATAATTTATATGCATATTTATATATTTATATGCATATATATATATATATATATATATAAAACGTACCCAAAAGCGTACCGTACCCAAGATTTTTAAAAATTTGCCGTATCGGCGTCTGCACTGCATACCGTATCCAGTTGTCTAGATAACAAAGATTAGGTGGGATAAGTCCTGGGTAATGGTTGTGTTGTCACCCAAAAGTTGCACCTTGATAGAGAATGGTGTGTACTCTTTCACCCGTCGACAAAATTGGAACACTTCAAGGCTGTGGGTAACCTATGTGTGAGGTGAACCTCCAGAGAGGGCTGGTTCCCTTGTGAATCACCTAAAAACAAAAACTTTGACAAGGAATAGGGAAGGGAAATGCGGAAAATGGGAAATAGGGGTGATACACCAATAGTTTGATACTTGCATGTAACTCTACATAGAGAGAATTTAAAGATTCACACACCTGCACAACTCTGGACTATCTGCATAATAAATTCAAGGGTTTAGGAAAAGACAGTGGTAGAGGGAATGAATTCCACACTAAAGCAAATACGATATCCTATAACAAACACAATGAACAATCTGAAAACAGCGATATGAGAGGGCAAAAACGAAGCTTTATTTTATTCAGAGGTGCAAGTACAACTGAAGATGTCAGAGCAAATCAGCTTCCAAGTATCTCTTTTACAATAATAAATTAGCCAATATAGGCTGCTCCTTCTAATAATAGACTGTTGTGCTCTTTATTTATTTAATCTATCTTCATCCTTTGGCGCCAACTCCAATCTAGGACTGTTGTTTTCCTTTTATTTATCTTTTAATTCATGCATCAAGCTGCTGGCGCCAACAGTCTACTTTATTTTATTTATTCAATCTAATCCTTGCTATACTTAGCGCCAAGTCTGGATTAGAACAACAGTTTATTATTTTATTTATTTCTATTCTCCATGCACCTCAGACAACAACAGTTTCTTTTCTTCTTCTCTATCTAGCGCATGGGATAGAAGTTCCTTGTTTTATTCATTTAATCATGCTTGGACTGGAGCTGCCTTCTATTTTACTTATTTCTTTGTCTCTTCTATCTTTGGTGCCACATGGGACAGCAGTTGACTTTTGTTTTATTCATTAAATTCTATTTTGTCCCATTCATGCTTGTCTTTGGCACCAGATTTACACTGAAACAACAGTCTAACTTGTTTATTTTATTTCTTTTCTATTGTTGGCACCAATTCCAAATGGAACAGCAGTCTGTTTTTAACTATTTCCCTCTTCCATCTTTAGTGCCAACTCCAAAAATAGCAATTCTTTTATTTATTTAATTCTATTTCATCCCTGGCACCACTTCTAGGACTGAAACTCCTTTATTTAATTATATTCTATCCCCTTCTTCCATGCATCTTCCTTTTGGCGCAAACTTCTAAGAATAGAACAACAGCTTTCCTTTTATTTATTTTATTCATCCATGCACATTTACCACTTTGGCGCCAATTATAGAACAACAGTGGAAATAAATAACAGGCTGTTCCCTCAACAATCACATTTAACCCCCAAAATGTGCTGCATTGTTGGGCTGTTTGCTAGTCATGGACTAGGGAAGTAGATACTAAATGATTGATAATTGTGCTAGGAGAAAATGCCATTGGCGGTGGGATAGTAGGATTATATATGTTAAAGAAGCTATGTACAAGTGATTGCTTAAAAGAGAATATTAATGCATATGCTGCCCAAGTGGAGGTCTTGTATCCATGGGTGTATTGAAAATGTCATATATGCGAGAATTAAGAAATAATCCCGTGCGGTATAGTAACTACAATTGTCAACACTCAAAATAGTGGTGTCAAGAAGTTTTGGGTTATGAGCGAAATGAGCAAAGAGTACTCTTTGTGGCTTGTGGTGAGCAAGGTTAGCATATTGCTATCCCATAAGGGTCAACGCTCACATGGTCGTAGTGTGTTTGTTGCATATCAAGCATAGTTAGATAACACAATTTTTTTGACAAGAATAACACAAAGGTAGAATTGGAGTAGGTGTGAGGATGTTAGGTTGTATGGAGTCGTCGTACTAGGATCAAGGTCTCTTGGTCTATCGGTGTGGTCGTTGTTAGAATGTGTGAGATGCTTACGAGATTACGGGGTATAAGTGATGAGGTAACACATGTTAGTAACACGTGTGGTCAGCAGAGGATATCTATAAGATGTAATAGGAACACTTGATACTCTATAACTGCTAATGTACTTTAAACACTTATATAAGGCATGGTGAAGATTGTGCATCCAATGTTGGCATGCATGTCTAGCGGGGTTGGTTCTTTGCAAGAGTTAGGAATTGCAAGACTAGCATGCACTCGTGATATTAGACCATGCGTGGGTCAACATATAATTGAGATATGTACCCTACTAGAGGTGTAAGATGAAGCAATGTCTCTATGTTGGTGATAGGATTAGGAAATGGGATTATGATACTTACGTGAATCGGTTTGTCATTTTGTATAATAGCTTAGTGGTCTACTAGAACTATTAGCGTTTGGCTTTATATGCGTATATGGGATGATATCAAGTTGTGTGGGATCACATTTGTAAAGAGGTAAAGCCTTATTAAATATATGACCAATTAGTGCGGGACCTCTCCTATAATGTGGGAGAGTTGTGTGTGATACTTGTAGGCATGATCATGTGATGGATGGGTCTTTATGTAGTCAAGAATTGTCGTTGATTGAGAAAGCGAAGTGTCACTTGTGGCATGTTGCAAGGGATTTGCATCAAGTGTGGCGATGGGTTCCTTGGTAGAAGTGTTAACAATGAGTGAGGCAAGGGTGTTATGGGGCTCATGGGTTATAAATGTGTATCTTAAGTGCTTGGGTCATCTGAAAAGGCAATAGTGTTTTTATCAATGAGCTCCTAAATCTTATGGCGAAATGAGAAGCAACTATTGGTTGATGTCCTAAACATGGGTGATAGTGACAAGACAAGTGGGCATTAAACTTAGGGATTTTTGGTTGGGTCATGTCAATAACCATGGGGAAGATAGAATGATAAGATTGTGCTCGAGGAGCCTACTAAGTATCATAGTAGGAGGTTATGGTAATTAGGTCCATTGTTGTGAAGATTGTGGAGAGGGCGTTGTTGGTGTAGTGGGCTGAGAGGCCGACTGTTGTTTAGGTATGGGTGATATTGAGGCAACCTCCTCAAGATTCATGACATGAATTTGGTCCATGATGTAAAGGGCATAATCTTGTGCCATGTTAAGAGGGGTCATCAACAATAAGTCTCAATATTTCAGTTTTCAAGTGGGTCTTATGCTGAGAAGATGAAATATTTGTTATGATATTAATCAAGCTAAGGTTTGTAGAAAGACTTAAAGAATAATGATGCTACTAAAAATTAGATTTAAAAATCTGAAGCCCTAGGGTGAGGAGTGCAGAAGTCATGGATTGGCATGTTTGATAGATAAAACATTTTCACCAAAATGAAATATCAAAACTAGGGCTAACGTAATTAAGATATTATTAATGTGTGTAATAAGATAATCTTGAATGGTAAATACATAAATATAATAGTCCTAGATTATGAAAGGATGATATTTTCAATTAAACGCGACTTCTAGAAAGTAGTAGCAAAAGTCAGGGTTAGGTTTTGAAACATATTCACCCAAGACGGGCTTTGGTTGTGTGACAATGGTTTGAAATTGGGCAAGGATGCTATGCAGTGTCATAAAGATGTCTGTAAAATTTGAGAGCCTGGATCTGAGTGGAGGATAGGTTCGTCTGCTTAGGACAAGTTCCCTGACAAATGCGTCCTAAGGTCTGCCAAATTTACCCTCTACTACTGAGACCTGCAATTTAATTATGGCACTTGTGATTGTGTCTCTGGATTTGGGATCTGTGTCGAGATTCGTGTTGTTTTACTTGTGTACCTACAGATATCTTTATTCTTTGTTGAAACCCTTTGTTCTCTTGTGACCTAAAAAGGGGCTAGTTTGCAATTGAGTCGAGCTTCCTCAACACTCACGTGATGACTAAGCGCTATGTACATAACATTACTTTGAAGAGACCTTAGACCCATGTAGTTCTCCCTCCTGGTAGGTGTGTGAGAACATGTGAAAAGGATATAGGATAAAGCCCTTATTAGGCCTTTAACACTTGGCAATGATGCTTTGACTTCACTCTTGGCACATGAGAATGATCTAGGTCAACAAATAATAATGTATTTAGATTTTCATAGCTTGCTGTAATGTGCTCCAAGGGAGAGATGCTTCAATGATTGGGCTCTAAGTCCTTAGAGTGTGCTTGGATATGGTATCCCACAGATGCCTTTATAGGTTAGAGTGCATGTGTTTATATAGGTGGCTTGTGCAAATGGTTTCTCGCTCAACTAATCCTAACTTGACTAAGGTAACTTGTGCATTTGAAAGTGTGATTGTTGTAAGTACAACAGACGTGTGTCAGCCTTAGACATTTGTTGGCCAAACTTGTTCTCGGGCGGCGAACCTGTGTAGGATTATGATGGAATGTGATGATACATGAGGAGGATTGTTGAGAGTCTGAAGATGTGTTATGTATGAGGTGTATTGATTCCAGAGGTGCTAAGCTGAAGAACAAGTCATGACCTAGTGGACTCAAAGTGTGGGGATTGAGCATAATGCCTTTAGGTTTAGTCAATAAATGTGTAAATGGGATAACATTGAGATAAATGTCAAATGATTATTGCCAAGTGCCATAGGACCAAATTTCGGGTTTTATAGAGGGCCTAATGCACGAAGATCTTTCAAAAGACTTCCTTGTTTGAAACCTTCATCCGATTTCATCCCCATGAGTTTCTCATTGAACATTTTAGAACTGGCTTTACTTGGAGTTTACTACCATCAGGTTTTTGATCAAGTGATCGGAATCTGTATGCGACTCACATATTTTCAATCTCAAAGTGGCTGCGATCCTAAAGACATCCTCCTCAATCCATGGTCAAATCTGAAATCAGCCAATTGTAAGACCCCCCAATTTTTAAAAACCATGACTTCTGCCGATCTAGCCAATCTGAGCTTTCAGAACCCCCCAGTGCTCACTGCATCTTTCCCCATTTATCCTGTTGCTTTAGGCAAAGAAACCGAGAGAAGACTTTATATCCAACCGGAATAGTTGTAAGATAAAAGTCAAGGAAATTTTCCAAGTCTTCGCTTATTTTAGGACTTCCTCCCTGTTTCCTAGAGGCATAAAAGAGAGTTGACATCTTACTCCAAGATCTACTTTGAATCTGAAATGGATTCCTAGATACCAATTACTCCCAACCAAGCCCATCACAAAGCCTTGCTTCCTGGGCCATAGAAATAAGTGATAACAAATCTTTATCTAGAAGTCTTGCTTTGAACTTGACATGTTATCCACAGCTTCTGGTGGGTTCAAGGGCAGAACCATCACAGATCCATGTATCCACAGGACACCTAGTCCCTTTGGATAGGACATTTGAACCAGTCCCAACAAATTTTGTACATGACAAACTGTGCGTTTATGGAGATCCAAAGGGGGCTTGGTCTCCCAAAGCATAACGATGGCTGGTTTCTGTCGAGAGATAAGTTCTTCCAATGACCTTCTCTTTATGGAGGGCATTGAGTCCCTGAATATTCAGAGAAATATTGTTCATTTTGCCGAGTAGGGGCTATTAACTCCACCAACACTTCCTCAAGTTGAGGTCACAAGCCCAATGCTACCTTTGCCTTGATTTTCTGGATTTTGTCATGCATATTTTCTCTCCCTCTTATGCTATGGGACATATCTGGTATCTTCATTGTGCTGGAGGAATGCTTGATCTTGTTGTCTTTACCTGCAACACTTAACCGTCCTTCATCTTTAGATTTAGGAAGGAGTTCAACTGATGTTGGAGAAACTGATCTGCAATGGATCAGTCTTTCAGTTGATCAGAACTTGATCAATGTTTCACTCACAAGTTGAGAGATTACATGTGAACAGTGCCACTTGGTTCTATTTGTCCCAAAGCAGTAAAGTCAAAGCGCAAAATCAATACCAGGGCCCTGAAGATACCAAACATATACCCTGAAAGGATTAGAATGTAGGAAGCCACACAATGTGTAGTAGCCTCTGATCTGAGATTAAAATATTGACAACCTTTCCAGGTGGTATGCTCATTTTTTATCCGTAATGTCTTATTTATTGTGATAATGTCCCAAAACTAGTGATAATATCTGTGGTAATTACACAGTGCAAATATTAATCAGGATGTCAGGAGTTTCCTGACATGATGGATCTTGGGGATTTCAAACAGGAAGTAACAGAACCATCAGTATTGCTATCAAATACATCCATTTTATATCCCAAAGGGGCATAGAGGTGTGTGTGTGTGTGTTACAGCATTTGCAGGAGTTGCAATACATTTTGGTTCACAGAGTCCATTTCTCTGTAGCTGATGTATGAAATAGAGTGTGTCCTTCAGAGAGGAGTGTCAGTGTAGACTTGTGTCATAGGCCACGTTTTTCTGTAGTTATGATGCATTAATATTCCAGTCCTGTACCACTGGTGAATCACAGTGTTGCTGTAGCCTTTGAGGAGTTGCAGAGCTGCACATTTCAGAGGGAATACATTCTCAAAGATGTTGCAATTTGTTCAAGAGTGAATAAAACAGTATAGCCGATCTTTAAGAGTAGAGTTTTCTATCCCAAGAGGGTTTCGTACACATGGTTTTGAGTGTGCGTCTTGTCTGTTCTGTTCTATATTTCCTTGCATAGTATTTCCATTGTTGCTGCTTATAAAGAGTGGTCCTTTGAACCATCATTTTTCTGTATTCAGTCATTTATCGAATAAGTTATGTTACGAACTTACGTTTTATTTCAGTCATGTGCACATTAGAATTTTTCAGCTATGTACATAAGTTGTTTCATGTATATAAAGACACGGGAATGTAATTATCTGCACATAGCTGTATATTTTGTTATACTTCAGGTATAGAAGTTGCTTTTAGTAGTAAGAGCATTAGAACCAGTGACTAACAATTGGAAGCATCTGTGTAGAGAATTGCATCAACTCTAAGAAATGCGATTATAGATCAGAAATACACATAGTTACCCCAAGTCTCAAGGGGACGGGTTTCTATGACAGTGAAAATTTCCCAAATTTTGGGGATGGCAGGGGATGAGGTTTCCGACTGGAATTTCTCAACTTTTGGGAACAGCAGGGGATGGGGTTTTCAGGATGGTGAAAATTTCCCAAAATTTGGCAATGGAAGGGGGAAGGCTATTAAAATAATTTATAAATTTTAAATGTTCAAAATATTTTAACTTTATTCAATGAAATTTAGGGATTTAAACTGTATTTAATGTGTTTTAGGTACTTTTGAGATGAGAATTCAATGTTTTTGTTAAAAATAACAGCTTTTTAAAAGTAAAAACATCAGATATATATTTTTTAAATTAAAAAAATTAGGGGATGTCCATCCAAGTCCCCAAGTCCTTGAAATGTTCGGCACACTACCAAAATCTAGGGGATGCATCCCCGTGTACCATTGGAAATACACTACCTCTATTATGACTGCAACACCAAGATTTGTTTAAGAAACTTACACTCTTGCAAACTCTGTGAGGAAAATATTTCCTTATAAAGGTTGTTTGAAAGTAGACAACCTACCATCCTTGTTTGAAGAAGAAAGGCTTGTCAAAATTGCGAATCTCTTGGTGAAGATCCACAACAAGAGATGTAACATTAAAAAGGCAATGGATTCTATGCAAAACTGTTCTTGATGCTTCTCTTGGTGTGGCTTTGTATACTTCAGTTGTGGCTTTGGATTCTATGCAAAACTGTTACTGTGTATTTGCTGATAAATTCCGTTTTGAGATTAGTTTTAAGTGATTATATTTCAACAGGATACAACAATCTTCACTCCAAACAAAACTATGATGATAACAATTTTTATGTTATCGATTTTGACAGGATTCTCATCACAAATTTATGAACAAATTGGCAGTGCATATGGCATCAAAATGCACTATAGCAATAAAGTTTTGAAGTCAAATGGAATGCAATGGATGCTTCCTTTCTCAGTTCGTAGTCTTGCTTCTACTTCTGCAACAGAGTCCAATAAACAAAACAAACAAGAGGTTTGTACTTCATTTTAGCAGAAACAGTCGAAGTCACGTATGCTGTTGCTAAAACGTGTTTCTGTTTGACACTTGCTTTATGTATTTTTTCAGTATATATAAAGATGATGAAGCTTTTCTTCAGCACTAGAAGAAATTTTGTCATGCTAATTCTGTTTTGGTTATATAATTTGCTTTGACAACAATTGAGTTGATAATGATAACATTCTTTCTAAACTATGAAATTTTAAGAAAAGTATATAAAGGCAGATAATTTGGCCAGCCCCCATAGATTTTAATGTTTTAGTGAGATTGCCTTGAAATGTTGTAGTTTGCTTCAAATTTGAAACAACATATACTAATTCTTTTGCAGAGAAAATATTTGCTAGGGTTTGATGGAATTATCATGGCAAGGAGTTCCACTAATATACATTGACCAGATATTCCAGGGGATAACAATTGACTTGATAATGATAACATTCTAGCTAAAATTGGAGAATTCAAGTAAAATATATAAAGGCACATAAGTTGGTCAGCCCCCATAGATCTTAATCTTTTAATGAAATTGCATTGAAATGTTATGGTTTTCTCCAAATTTGAAACAACATATACTAATTCTTTTTTAAGAGAATCTTTGCTACGGTTTGATGGAATCATCATAACAAGGAGTTACTCTAATCCATATTGCCCAGATGATAAAGGGGACAAAAACCATTTCATTAGTGGATTAGGCTCTCTATATATGTATATGTATATATAATACGCACTCATACATAATAGTAATACAGACATATCTACATGTATGATTTTGTGTGCGCGCGCAAGTGTGCATGCGTGTCATTGGCTGCCTATGTCTGTGTCTGAGTTTCTCAGTCTGTCTTTGTGTATGTGTGCCTATGCATGTTTGTCTCTGTCTTTGTGTGTTTGTCTCTCTATGTCCGTATCTATGTGCCCATAGCTATGTCTGTGTTGTCTATGTCCCTGTGTTTGTCTCTATCTCTATGTATCAGCGTGCCTGTGCATTTGCATTTTGTGTGTGTGTGTACGTGTGTGCATGTGCATTGGCACATGTGTACATGTATGTGTGTGCGTGCTTGTGCGTGTTTGTGTGTATGTAATTTCAAAAATAATGTGTTTTCTTGTTTGTGGCTTTGTGGTTGCTTGTTTGTGTCACTGTATTTGCATGTCTCTGTATTTGTGTGTGTCTTTATCTCTATGTATTTGTGTGTTTGGTGTATGTGTGGGAGTGTGTGCAAGCACACATGTACATGTATATGTGTGTGTGTGTGCACGTACATGCACACGAGCTACTGTGTGTTTGTTAAAGTGTGCAAGCATTGTCAAGAAAAGACACAGAACATGTAACAAAATTCCTACCTCACAAAAATCTCCAAAACAACAACCTTCTCTATTTTCACAAAACTGTTGTTATATATATGTTATACTGACTATTCAATCGTCTAAGATCATAGTTACCATATACGTACGAATATGGTGAAAAGTCAGCTCATTTCGTTATTTATGGGATTTTGAATATAAAAAATATTATAATTTTACAACTTTAAAATGAAAACCTAAAAGAAACTAAAATACATTGATGTGCGCTGTTTGAAGAACTATTTCGATTGTTCAATGTCAAGCTCTATTTCCAGCTGAGTGTGAGTGTACAGGCAAAATGATTCGAGCTGTGCAGGCAAAATGATAATGGAGACTTGATGCTGCATGAATGAGAAGTGAAAATGCATTTCAGTGCTGACTCTGCAAACTCGACCCAACTGTTAGCGTGTAAAGGTGTCAAGCAGCAGTGTCTGTGGCTTTGCGTTCAACTTCCAACCTTTATCTGCATTTTTAATGCCATTCCAGACATATCAGGGCTTCGAGCTCCATCAGATCTGTCTTGCTGACTATCAAGAACACTTCATCCCTTATCCTTGCGGCTGTTTAAACTCTAATGTGTGACTGCTGCTCTTTAATCGGTGCCAAATTTTGAGCTAGTTTGTTTTTTTTTTAATTTGTAAATAGTGTATTTGGCATTTTCTATTTACTATTTAGTAAAGACTAAAGAGTTTATTAGTAACTGTTTAGTTTAATATCTTTTGGTTTGTATTTAGTTTAAACTTTTAATAAAATGTAAGTTTAAACTTTAAACTTTTACTATTTTAGTTCTTATTACTAAACATTAGAAAGTTCTTTCATTAAGTTTTACTTTTGTAATTTATAAAATATAATATGTTGCTTTCAACAAAAATATGGATAATTATTATTTTTATATATTTTTAAATTTGCAAAATTATGAACCAAACCCAACTGAACCCGAATCTTCCGTAAAATCCTGAACTTCCAAACTTTTTTTCCCCATTTGAACAACCCAATTTTTTCGAACATGGTAGCTATGTCTAAGATCCAACTTTCCAAGAGTACAAATTTAATTACAGCTCATAACCGAAAATTATTACGGTAATTTAGAGTGTTCCTAGTCACATTGATGGCTTAGTGATATATTTTAAAAAATTATTTCTTGTGAACGTCAGTATGCTCCTTTAGTGATTCTAATTGTTTCTGACGTGTTCCACTATCATTTCAACTTGCATGGAGTAGTGTTGACGTAGGTCTATTGGGCCACAAGCAATGTTTAGGCCTGTGTGGAGATGTCCAATTGGATCTTAACATTGTCCTTCCAAGTGCTTGTCTAGTCATCCTTCACAATTATTGTTTTGAGTGTTTGATTTATTTTTTCAAAGTGTCGAGTTCTCAATGGACTTGCCAAATTCACATGGTAAGTTTGTACGGGATTGCCACTGTTTCAAACTCGTTTTGGGTACGGGACTTTACTGTTTCAAATCCCTTTTGGATTCCAAGTTGACTTAGCCATTTCGATATCCCCTTATAATTTTTCAGAACTCTAGCCCTGCAATGTCTATGACATTTGTTATTCATTTTGAGTGCCTAATTTTAAGTAGGATTTTGCCAATTTCACTTTCTGTATGCTGTATTTTGGAGTTGAAATTGTCAAGAGCTTGCAGCATGGTATTCACTCTGCACTTAGAAACCTTTTTCATTTAAACATTCTACTTGATTTTTCTTGTTTCGTTGTTCCAAATGAACTTCAGACCCAATCATTTTCCATGCCTTAAAAATTAAACTTAGCATGTGGTGGTCTAGGCACCACTTACACATAGCCTTTTCAGAAGCTTGATAATGCTAGATATTATCCTCAAGCCTAACTATATTACTTAAACATGCTGTCTCCTTTCCCTTTTGAATGTGTGAACAGTGAGATATATCCTTATGTTGGAATATCTAACGATTGTGATTTAGAGGATCTAGGAGATAATCATCTTTAAACATGCTGTCTCCTTTCCCTTTTGAATGTGTGAACAGTGAGATATATCCTTATGTTGGAATATCTAACGATTGTGATTTAGGAGGATCTAGGAGATAATCATCTCGTGGTATCATTGCAACACACCAAATTGAATGCCATCATCATCATAGGTTTTGTCATTGTCTCAAGCATACACACAGAAAAGTGTCGCGCCTAATTCGTTGTATGCTATACTGCACAATACCAACAATGTCAATCTTGCTTAACGCACTTGTTTTGTAGTATCATTAGAAAACAATAGAATGGGGATTGTGAACTGGTGTGTCGTGAACAGTTTCTCTTCTTGTAACTGTCTAGTTGTTGCTTTGACTTACAAATGTGTTTTTCATGTATAATACTTATTCATCTAATAGGATTCTAGTTAGTGTAGTTTTTGTTGATTCATATCTGACCTCTTGGATCATTCTACAAATTTGCAGATTTTAAAGTAATATGATCTTGCATCATTTCTAGCACGGTGTCTTACTGTTCTTCCATTCTCTTGTTCATGGCATTGTGATTGTGATTATTCTCGTTCTTTCATAAATTGTCTATGGACAACACATTGAACCTTGTTTTAGCGTGTTGCCACCTTGATCTTCCCTAGGTTTTAAATTAGTGTTAGCAAAGCACAATCTCTCATCTTAGTCATGCATTGGATTCGTATGCCCACTCATACGTGGTCTCGTTACAGTATGTCTGGTCTCGAAACTCATGATGCTTAGTCTTACCTTCCTATCTGTTTCACACAACTCAAATTGATGGAAGAGAAATCAACATCCAAGATGGTGGACCCCACGTACGAGAAGATGAGGATGCTTTGTAGTGACAATGAGATGATTTGGCAGATTACTGTGAAAGCGAAAAATTGGGATGATTGTGTGATGCCCAAAATAAAAACTATTGAAAAACAGGTTAAAAATAGGTGATTGTTTTTGATGCAACACGAACAAGAGCACCCAACACAATTGTTACACCGAAAGGCGTGTCCAAGTTGTAGTGACAGTTGCTGCAGCAGAGAATGGAGGGGCAGGATTTGTCGAGACCGTGGATTTAATTAGCCTTTCAGCAGATGCTAGACTACCTTGTAGATGCTCTGTCAGCTTATCCCTTTCCTTAATGCTTGTGCGCCATAAGTCCAACAAAATGATGAAATTGTGTTTGGGCGCAGGCAAATGTGGCTCCTCTCCCCAGATAACTACACCATCGCTGTACTGTTTGATATGGCTGTCCACATCTTCTACTAGCCGAGGCTCGTGTTTACCTGGAATTTTCTTCAACTCCTCTCGTGCAAGCAACACCTCTGATTTGAATTATGAATATTCTTACATCCCCCGATATTTCCCAGATTGGGCAAACGTGGATACTCTTACAACCCCCAGGTATTTGTCACATTTACTATAATAAACGATAGGGATTACATTTGTAATTAAGAAAGCAAAGGAATCTTTTTCAATGTGGACATTACACGGTACTCTTTGATGGTTTAATTAGTAAAAATACCTCTTCCGATCAATAGATAAAATACTCTTTGATGACCAACTGCTGGAAGGGCTCAATTATTGATGATTGTTCACACATCACCTATTTTCATGTAACCACTTGAGCTTAAAACTGGACAGAAGGGCTATAAAGCACTAAAGGAAGCATGCATTACTATTGGGTTTCAATTCGAACCTATTGGATATTCCCAATTTTTATTCTAGCCCCTTTAAGCGCAAATTGCATTCACGTGAATAGTGTGGGCAAGATTAATATGATAGAGTGGTTCACATATAGCAGATATTATTTGGGCAAGAACAATCTGAGTCGTGGAATAGGTGGGGTCATGCAAGTATTTAATTCCCACCTTTTTATTTCCAACTTTCCATTCATGTCTTCATCTTATCTACCAAATTAAACGTCGTCCAATCGATGGCCTCAACACTGTAAAAAATGCAAAAAAGCAAAGTTCACTTGACAAATATAATCTACCAAGCTCATATGACCAACCATTGGAGGGGCTTAATCATCAATGATTGTTCGTGCATCACCTATTTCCCCATATTTTTTCCAACATAGTTGCAAAAAGACGTGGTTGTAAGAAATTGGTTCCCTACAACGTTATTTGTGCCTTTGGACTTCTCCTCCGTCGACCACAACTCCATCCTCACCATCCATGTTGATAGTAGGAAAAAATCTTCCATTTTCCCCGCACGTCAACCTTCCCCGATCTGCTTAGGGGAAAACAAGGCTTTTCCCCAAACTAGTTTATCCATCACATCTTTCAAGTGCTCCAGGATGTACAGCTTAAGCTCGTGGAATGTATTAATCAACATTCTCGAGCCTTGGCCAATCAACTCGAAACCACACTAAAATGAGTTTTATCGTCGCCACGACTCTGTAGGCATTGAACATAACATTGGAAATATTGTATTTTTGGGCAAATTGTATGGCCCAACCAAGAAACACATCTTGGATGACACAAACCAGAGGGGTTTCTCCTTTGCATTAGTGCTTAATCTAGTGGTCAAGAGCTATTGAAGCTTCTCTACTACTTTGCGAATAGGATCTGTCGAATTCGCAAGAATCTCGCTGGAGCTCTTGTGTCCCTTTGGTAAGCCTTTCATGATCGACGCAGTAACCTTCTCCTTTTCCTTCCCCATTTTTGTTTTTTTTTTCACTATTTATATTTCTGTCCTTAACCATCCCCCACAATACCCCATCATAAACTCTTCCCACTTTTCACTGTGTCCATTATATGCTCCTTCCAACCCCCTTTCCCAAGCTCAACATTATTCCCCCAAAAAAAAAAAAAAAAACTTCATTCGTCCCATGCTTTAGAAGGTGTTCTCATCACGCAACCCGCGTGCTATCATGTGCAGTAATAAGTGTACTTCACATCAAGGGTTCAAGCACACAATCTTCATATTAAATGTGATGTAGGAGCACCCGTGTTCATGTGCAATCTCACATCAACCAAAAATATGTTAATAAGCCGACTCTAGAATGTGCAAATTGTTAGCCGCAAAGTGTTTTTGCATAAGTTTTGTGCAACGTGTGTGTGCTATGATTTCTTTTGTTCCTATTTGTTAAGGGTGCCTATGTTTGTGTTTTTAAATATTTGTGTGTGGCATCAGTAAGAATGCTCCAAGTAGATCTGCGACTTCACCGATCACAAAGTAGTCTTCGAAGTTGGCACAAGCGTAGATTTTCTCGACATATAGCAAAATAGAGGATTTCATGACTAGAAGGCCTCGTGCAAGAATTATATGGATAAAAACCATCACGACACTTGTGTTATGCCTACACACTCTTTGGGATGGCACAAAGCTTGTAAACCTTGGAGCAGAATCTCAACCATTGCGCAAATCATTGGAAATATGGCCCAAATTTGAGAAAACTTCATTTTTGTGTGTGCAACATACCATGCATTTTTAGAGGCTTGCATTAGAAGGGAGGCTTACTATGATACTCGCACATCCACATGAGAAATCACAAACTCATCAAGGGTCGAATAGGTGCTTAGGATGTTTTAGAAGTTTTGGGTAAAAATCAAATTAGGTTTTTAAAGCCAAAAGGGTCAAGAGGCAAAAACATATAAACTATCTAGTCAAAAATACTAAGAAACTAGTTAAGAAAAAATTTGAATTTCAAAATGGTTGAACATGGTCAAGGAAACTTTTAAGAGTGCATGTGCATGTGAATAACATGACTGATCCCCTCAGTATTCCTACCTTTAAGACTGGTCTCTTACCCATCATTGCATATATTAAATGTGTCCATAGAAATAAACCAGTAACTAGTAATGGAAATCAAATACAAATCACATATCCATCAAGGCGAAGTAAATCATCAATATAAGGTTCAAATCAATGTTAAATGCATATGATGGTCTCTCTATAGTCATATCAAGATCACAAAATGTCGTAAACATCATCCTAAATATCAAATGTAAACATTGCACATGTAATAGTCAACTAAAATGAACTGATCCATGTCCATAGTCAAATGATACATATATGATATTGGCACTCCATGCCTAAAACATAATTATAGTATATTCATTGAGTACAAGATAGCAATATACACTAGAGAATGTAAGACGTCAAATTGGGGTGCACATTCCGCTCTCCTTAAATAAACTTTATCCTATATGTCAAAAAAAAGGACATCAAATCCACAGTAATGTTGTGTCCTCCCATATAGTTGTTGCCTCATTTTATCGACCCTACTTAATGCTAACATTGTCCAATTGACATCCTCAAGGCCTTATGTTGGCTATGCCAAAATCCAGATGTGCTCCAAAGTCAGTTGTCCATCCACCTCTACCTCTATTGCCTAAATGGTCCCGTTACTCATCAACTGAGTGCAAATAAATTAGAATATTATGGATGAAGATCAAAACAAATTGGTTGAGAAAATTCATGAAGACATTGTTCACTAGGGTCATGAAGACTACAGGGGCATTAGTCAATTGAAAGGGAATTACTGAGAATTCGTAAGATTATAACAAGTTCAAAAGGTTATCTTATGGATATTTGCTTTTGCAATCCACAGTTAGCGATACCTTGACTTGAGATTAATCTTGGAGAACACTCTATCTTTGGTCAAATAAGTCATTGATCCTTGGTAAGGGTTGATGGTTCTTCATTGTTACTTTGTTAAGCTGATGGTAGTCGATGCACAAGAAAAGGAATCCATCCTTCTTCACAAAAATGACAAGTGCTCCATCCCTCTATCTGCATCTTGAGCTCACCAAGTTTAGGGGTGGTCATCTTGTGTATGTTAGCTAAAATGGCTGATATGATTATCCTCTCTCTTCTAAATAATGTATATTAGGATAGAAGTAGAAGACCAGACTAGGGAAAACACACAAGTCAAAGATAGAATGCCAAGAAGCATAATAGTTTAGTGATCCACACTCTATCAAAGGCATAGGATTGCAAAGCCTATATCTAGGATAGGGGATGGGATCTTATTAGAATCCTAAGGTTGCAAGAATAAGGGTAATAAGCAAGTGCTATAAGATATCTAAACTAAGGGTTGTAATGCCATGTGGCGGTTACAAGCAAGGGCTGTAAGAGATATAATGCAATAGACAAAGATATGCTACTCTATCATAGTCTAATACATGATACATCAAACATAATCAATCATACCAACATAAAAGAAAGAGAAGGGTTAGGGATACTTAACTTTGTGAAAACATTGTTGGTGTATTAACCTCCAAGGTGAGTAGTTACTCATAAGAGAGTTGTGGGTGGATCACAAGAGGGATAGGTAGAAGACCTAAGTAGACCAAAGTTGGGGACTCCAAAGATTTGGTAGACTTTGCTGGTGCAATGCTTATTCTCATGTTGTTGCTCCTAATAACTTTATTCTCTAAAGTAGACCTCTAAATATAAGTTCTACTAAACCCTAAACCTCTTAAACCTTCAAGGGCAAATTTGCTAGCTAAAGCAAAGCAAGATGTGACGATAATATAGAGAAATGACAATAATGACACATATTTATAGGATAACATAACTTGATGTCACTATTTCTTTTGGTTGACATCAATCGTGATCGGTGTAACTGGCTGGAAAAGGTTCTACTAGATGTCGATGCCATTGGCCACACATAGTCTAGCATAAAGGTAAGGAGAGGATAAAGCATGGAGGTAGAACTAACACTTGGAGAAGGTATGAAAGTGATATGAAGGGGATTTGCATGTGATCTAAACGTGCCATCGGCATGTATGAAGGTGATAATACCGAGGATATGAAGTGGTCATAAGAGAATAGTAAGAGGATAGTAAGGAAGATTATAGGAAGGTAGTAAGGAGGCACACTAGGGCAAGCGAGGGTGATAGGAAGGTAGTAATGACAAGCGAGGATAATAAGGAAGATGATATGAAGGGAGTAAGGAGGCACATTAGGGCAAGTGAGGGTGATGCCATGCATGACAACTCTTACCAAATATTGCTAACCAGCCCAACCACACCGCTCACGATGCCCCTTAAGGCACACACTCAAGGAGATTAATGCACCAACAATATGCAAAGAGAAATCATTAGTAAGAGTGAAAAATAAGGTGTATACATATGGTTCAAGTGAAGATCATTGTGTGTCACAATACTGTAACATGAGATGGACTTTGGGAAAAAAACATGGTACACTGAAATCAAATATAATGATTGTAAATGAAGCAATAGATAGAAAGTGTCAAAAGGTACTAGTCTAGAAATAAATCAACCGATCTAGCAAGTCTAGAAGTAAAAAGGTATAAAGGTCTCAACAAGGTCTGGATAGCCTTATAAGGGCTTACTAAATTAGGTCCAAAGGAACCTAAAGAGCGACAAAAAGCTGCTAGTCAGAAAATTAATGAACCAAACTAGTAGGCATGGAGGTAATAGGGCATAAAGGTCTTGCACAAGTCTGAATAACCTATGGAAGGAGAGACCAAATCAGGTTTAAAGAAACCTAAAAATTGTCAAAAAGGTCGTAATCAAGAAATTAATCAAATGGAACCTTGTAAATAAGAGATAAATAACATTGTAGGAGTAGGTTAGTTTGTAGTCTTATAAATGGAAGATTAAATTAGGTCCGAAGGAACCTGAGAGTGTCAAAAAGGTATGTGTTAGGAAATTACTCAATCAAACTACTAGATCTGCAAGTACTTGAATCACTAGATCAGGTGACACTCAAAATTCCTAACATAACTAAGAGAAGTCTGAGAAAGAAGATAGCAATGGTCAAGAGAAGAGCATCTTGGGAGCCCAAAGATGTAAAAGATACTCAAGAAGGGGTGGTTTAAGGAATGCCCTTAAAACGTGATCCTTGTCACGATACTATCATGTTTGAAAAGAGATGGGAGAAAATGATGTAATGGTTGAGAGAGCATCTTGAAAGCCTAATGACGTAGAAGATGCTCAAGTAGGGGTAGTTTAAGGGAATGTTCTTAAATCCAAATCCCTGTCACAATGCTATTGTGTGTGAAAAGAGATGGAGAAAATGATGCAAAGAAGATGTGAGAGACTCAAAATCTAGCCTCGTTAAACAAGGGGAGGTGATGAAAGCGGGAGTAAAATTGACACTAAAGACAAGCGCTATATCTTAATTAAGACACTTTAATAAAATTAGAAAGACTAAGAGTTTTCGACATCAAGGAGTGGAGGAACCCAAATGTGCAGGTTTTGGCTTGGACAAACTTGTTAAGGATAAAGATATTCCATGTCAGTATATGAGATGCAAGAAAAGTAATGATTCGTAACTTCCCATGATGTGTTTGTTGATCGTCATAACCTCACTTAAAGAGACATAGGTATACTATGAAGACTAGGTACTTGTATGAAAAGACAAGGGTGGTAAAACATAGATATCTAGCCTCTTATCGTAGTCGAAAAAACCTACCGCACTTTCGAATCGACCTTAGGCTCTATGATGAGGGCAACTGTGGAGTTTGATATTTCAACTATGATAGGGGCTGTGCCAAATCATATCATGCCATTTTTTATTTGTGATTGATTTTTGATTGCAATAGTTTGCTTTTTTATTGCCTTTTACTTGATTTTTTCAATACACCCTTATGACTTTTGATTTTTGACTTTTTGGCTTATTCTATTCCTTCATACGGATTAAGAAGGTTGATCAAACGGGCATGAAAGATAACTAACACTAGATATGTTACACCTAGCCGTTATAGAGAAGAACCTACAAACCATGATGCTTGGGATACTCCCAAATTTGCACCTTGGAAAATAGTTCTATCTTGAGATTGACCTTGGTGGGCTCAATAGAAGTGTGTAGTAAAGGTAGATAATGAGCTATGATTGGGTTGCCCCAATCATTGTGTATAAAGGAGTGATCTAGTGACAAATAGATCTAAGAATTTCATCACAAGAGAGGGTACAAGGTGGGTGAGAGACAAGTAGATAGACTACAAAAGTTGAACTACAAGAAGCACAAATGACTCTAGGAGACTAATTGACACCCTTGACCATTGCTATTCCTTTCTAAGATATTTCCTAGCTACATTGGGGAAACAAGCTAGTAATTATAGTAGATGGGTTTTTGTGAGGAAGGCTAGGTTGAATCCCCAAGATTTTACAATGCAACTCACAAATTGATAGCCAAGAGGGGTACTAAATGGGATAATAACTCGGATGTTTAAAGCATAGTGTAATATCCCATAGGCAAGTAGGGTGTAAATGCTAGGAAGCGTAAAAAAACCAAGACGCAAGAAGTAAGATGTCAGAGTTATGAAGTGTATAAAACCAAGAGGTAGGTAGTAAGATGTCAAAGCTATGAAGCATAGGTAAAATCAAGAGGTGAATAGATTGTATGAAGTACATTAAATCATAAGTTGTTAGTATTGCATTGGTATATAAAATCATAATCAAAACATGAAAATGTTAAATTATGCTAAACATAAATAACTAGGTATAAAAAGGAAAGTAAAGCTATGTATATGAATAACTCCTCAAGACACGACCTTCGTTGGTTTGTAGTCCTGTAAGTATTTTTTCCTAAGATATCTTTAAGTAGATATCGACCCCACCATTTTAAGGTGTATTCACCCTCCTTATCGTGGGGTAATCCATTTTGAGGATTAGTTTGTTGATGTCGAAGTTTCTAGGTTTTTATAGGCTTGTCATGTTGTTTGGAAATGCAAACTTTATATCGACGATTGTGTTTTAGAGCATTGGAGTGTTTTTCATTCAATCAATCGAGAGTATGAAGGTGGGCTTCGAAAGATCCTCTTTAGGGATGATCCCATGAAAAGAAATATAAAGGGAAGGTAATTCCACTTCCAATGGGAGGACAACTTTCAAGCCATAGACTAGAGAGAAAGGAGTTACCCCAATGACTATACGAATGCTACTACGATATGCCCAATGTGTGGGGTACAACTTAATGGCCAAATGGTATGGGAGTCCCAAAAGGTCTTTTAGAGGATTTTATTGAGAATCTTATTGGTGGATTTTGCTTGGCCATTCCATTAAGGATGGTAAGGTGTTGAGAATTTGTACTTACTTTTGAATTTACCACAAAGTTGCTTCATTTCTTTACATTCAAAATCCCCACCACTGTTGGAAATGATGGTTTGTGGTATCCCGAAGTGGCAGATAATTTGATTAAGGGTGAATTTTGCAATTGTGGATCCAGTAATGTTAGTGAGGGTCATGGCCGTGACACACTTCGTGAAATACTCTGTAGCCACAATAATTAAGGTATGTCCATCTTGTGAATGAGGCAATTTTCCAATGTAATCTAATCCCCAAATGGTGAAGGGCCAAGGAGCTTCAAGTGCTTGGAGCTTGGTTGGTGGAGAATGAGTAAGATCATCATGGAATTGACAAGGTTTGCGTTTCTTGGCATAAACATGTGCATCTGTCTCTAAGGTAGGCCAATAGTAGCCCATATGTAGACATTTACGAGTCAGCAAGCATGTCCGCTATAATGGCCTCCACAAATGCCCCCATGCTTTCTCTAGGAGAGGAGTGATCTCATCCTCGGTAACATAGCAGAGGAGGGTACCCTCGAAGTTATGATAATATAGAACATTGTTTTTAAGCAAGCACTTGTAGGCTTTCTTGGGGATTTTGTTTTTCTCTCGATAGTGTGCGTTCGGAGGGCAAGTCTTGTTTTCAAAGAATTGAATGATATCGTTGTACCATAGACTTTGCCTCTTTGTGAAGGCTCTACTGTGACAAATGAGAGAGGTATCTTTGGAAGTTAAGGTTCAAGGAGATTTCTGGATTTAAACTTTGATTTTGTTATCATAAAAGGCTTTATGGGATCAAAGTGAGATACCAAGGAGGCTAAGGTGTTAAGAACAACATTTTGCTCTCATGAGATTGATTTGATCATAAAAGATGTAAATTCCTTATCTTTCTCGGTGACTATCTCATGATAGGTTTTAAGGTTTTCACTTCGCATTATACTCACCACTTGTTGGTAGTCAAGTTGTGAATCGCCTAAAAGATGTAGGTAGGTGATGTTAGAAGCAATTTCAACTCACATTCCAAGAATAAGACCTCCACGTGTGGCCATGTTGTTAAAGGAAAGATAAAGGAAAGATCTTCCTCAAGTGTCGATGAGAACTCATCCCGCCCCAACTCCTCAGTAGACACTTGGCTCCGTCGAAGTGGAGAGATTGTGTCTTCATGCAAGTTGACCGTGACTTCTTTGATCTCTTTGATTTTAACTCCTTGTGATTTACTCTTAGGTTCAATTTCACCTTCTTCGAGGGCATGAACCTTGAGATAGGTACTTGAAGTTATGGAAGTAGTCCTTATGGCCCTATGGGTAAGGGCTTGCTTCCCTTTGATGAAGAGCACATCCTCATTGGGAGGACATCTTGTATATGTTGGCCAAATGGTATTGGAGCAGAGGCAAGTTGATTGGCAATCATTTACCCCTTGATTGCTTTTGGGTGACAATGCATAAGGCAAACTCCATGAGGAGCTCCATCCATTTTCCATACGGTCCATAAGTAGGACGATGTGGAAAGAAGTGGTGAAGTGGATTAGTACGGATGATAACATTGGTGGTTTGATATAGCATATAATGTCGAAGCTTAGAAGTGGAAAAATGTATATCTAATAAAGAACACTCTATGTTGGTGTAACGCATTCCATAATAGATAGTGTATTTCGTTGCCCTTCTCTTCCTTTTGTGCCAACATCACCCCATCGGATATTGGTGTAGATGAAGTCTAAACGATGAGGAGACGATCAAGAGGAGGTTGTAATGTAGGAACGTTAAGTAAGGATTTCTCATGGAGTCAAATTCCTATGGATAGTCCTTATTTCATTCTAGCTAGACATCTTTTTTGAGGAGGTTGTTAATGAAGTGAGTTCAATAAGCTAGTTCAAGAACGAACCATCGAATTACCCCAAGAATTCCAAAGGTGCGAATGATGGGAATGGATGTTGGGAATGGATGATGATTGCTTGACTTTTTGCAAGGGCCACATCAATTTCTCGTTTCGGAATGAGGAACCCAAAGAGCTTGCCTTAAGTGACACAAAAGATGCATTTTATCGGGATTAAGGCAAACCTTCTATTTCAGTAGGAACTTAACGGACTCATCGAGGTCACAAACATATGTCGAGATTCGACTAGAAGATCATGTACATAGACCTCATTGGTTTTATTTTTTTAAGTCATGGAAGATATGGGTCATTGCATGTCAGTAAATTGTTCTTATGTTTGTAAGACTAAAAGGTGCAATCATGTTGCAATACATGCCCCACTTGGATATAAAGGTGGTTTTATGTTGTTCTTCGAAAGTGATTTGGATTTGATTGTAACCCAAAAACTTGTCCATAAGGGATAACATCTCATATCCAATCATAGTGTATATTATGGCATCAATGGGTGGTAGAGGAAAACTATCTTATGATAAACTAGGTTAAGGTTATGGAAGTCAATACACATGTAGATGGTTAAGGCGACCTTTTTATGAACGGGTATGATATCGAGATCCATTTGGTCAATTGATATGATAAATTTGGCATCTAGAAGTTTGATTTTCTCGTTATGGCAAAGTTTATAATTTTTTAGAAGGAGTTTTTCTTATCTTTTGTCGAACTGGAGCAACCTTGGTGTAAGTAATGACATTATGGACAATAATCTTGGGCTCAATTCCAAGCAAGTTAGAATAACCTCCGAGCAAAGGCCTCCTTGTGCTTAAGAAGGATTGCTCGATGTTGTGGTTGTAAGTGTTGAAAACAATCTTCAACCATAACCATGTGGGAATCATTGTCATCATTGAGTTAGGTTTGGCCGGATTTGAGTTGAATCTAGTCCGATGCAAATTTTTTGTGAGCTTCGAATTAATTCAATCCACTTCGAGCATATTTTACTATAAAAAAATGTAAAAACCTATTAGAGCTAATGTGAACCCTAAAAATGCGGATGCAAACCCACGAAAGTGTTATATATACAACATGAAGGGCACAAAAGAAGAGTCATGAGTTGGATCTTTGCAAGTTCAAGTTGGAGAGTCACAAGTTTATGTTTGCACAACTCAAATTGCATCATTCATATCCCGTGTGTGTGCTTAGAATCATGGATGTGTTTTTTTGGAAGAGATTGACGACAATTTTTTTGTAAGAGATTGATTGGCAAAGGTGAACTACATGAAAATAACAATGTGCATTTGTCTTGTCCTTGTTTGTTCAATGTGTCAAGTGTTGATTTAGTGTGTAGAGTGGCATGGAATGGCTCGGAAAGCAGCGATCTCGGGTAGGCAAAGCTTTTTTAAACTTTAGGTTTTGATAAAAACTTAAAAATAAAATAAAATTTTAGGTTATGTTAATTTTAATATTATCTAGTTTATGAAATTTATATTATATTTAGTTTTTCGTTAGAATTTATTTTCAATAGAATAAAATTCTAGGTTGGTATGACAAAGTTAAACTATTTAGGTTATGTTAGTTTTTATATCATTCAGCTTAATGAAAATTTCTTTTTGTTCTTTTAGTTTGATTGATTTTTTTTTATTTATTTTATTTTATGTTTTTAAAAATATGGCTGATATAAATTAACCATACAGTTTTCAATTTTTAGTTTATATAGATTTAAATTTAATATAATAATATTAATAGGTTACATTAGTTTTTATATTATTTAGGTTATGATTTTTTAGTTTAAATAATTTATTTATATATTTAAAATTATTAAATATGGTTAATATAAATTAACCATATAGTTTTTTAATATAATAAAATTAATAGGTTACAATAGTTTTTATATTATTTAGTTTATGATTATTTTTAGTTTAAATAATTTATTTATTTATTTAAAATTTAAAATTAACCATATAGTTTTTTATTTTTTTAGTTTATATAGATTTTAATTTAAAAAATTAAATTAATAAATTACCAATAAATTATTTTATTTTGATTTTATTTAAAATAAGTAAATATGGCTTATATAAATTAAATAATAGTTTTTAATTTTTAGTTTATATAGATTAAATGTTTATTAAAATTAATAAATCATGATTTTTAATAATTTTATTTTTAATATTATAGTTAATCATTTTTTTTTAATATTTTATCAATTTAATGTTTATAATTTACTTCAATATGTACAAAGTTTATGGATACACACACAAACACTATAATTGTTGTAGGTACTAGGTAACTTATCAAAATCACCATGACAAGCCGTTTGTTAGAGATGAAATATTTTGTGCAATGAGATGCAATCCCAAACATCTTTAATGCACTCTATGTCATTCAATATCATGTGGACTATAACAAGGGTTTGGTACCATTATTTGGGGGTTCTAGATGTGAAGATTTACTCAATATGTCTAAGGAAGAAAAATATACATCATTCGTTGGTCAAATTTGAAGCAAATATGAATCAAAGACAATTGCATCAACATCAACAACTTCAAAAGGGCTAAAATCCAATGCAACATGACACATATGGACTCTTTTAGTAGTTGACCTCTATCAACGCTTGCCCACGAAAGTAAAAGTGATTAGGAGAGGTCTCAACCTTTATTAAATTGCTATGGAAGCCACAAGAAAAACATGAGATTGATAAATTAGTGGGTTTGTTTTTTATGTAGACACTACCTTTCAATGTTCAAAATCTGCATACAAAAGCTATGGTAGATGAGATTTTGAATTTCGAAAAAGGTTACACAATGGTGTCTTTTGAAAGTTTGAGAACTAGTCTCCTCGAAGAGGCATCCATATCTAGCGAACTAGATAAAATGAAAAAGAATTGGAGAAAATCAGGTTGCATTGTAGTAAGTGATGGGTGGTCCGATACAAAATGAATGCTCTTCCTATACATTTTGACATGATCCCTAAAGGAGTGATGTTTATCAAATCAACTGATGCAAGCAATAAGGTGAAGATTGCAAATTTCATTTTCAAATGCATTGCATTCGCCATTTTGAAAATTGGAGAAGAATATGTTGTTCAGTCTATCTACGTATAATGGGGCAAATTATAAAGTAGTAGGCGATATTCTTATGGACAAGTTTCCTCATTTGTTTTGGACCCTATGTGCAACTCATGTGTTGGATCTTTTGCTTGAAGATTTAACAAAGTTGGAGTGGGTAAATAACGTTGTGAGAGAAGGGAAATAAATTTCCAAGTCTATACTTAATCACTGCTTGACCTTGAGTTTGTATCACTTATTTGATGAGTGTGAACTTCTCTCCCTTGTTGAAACAAGATTTGCATATAATTTTATCATTTTGCAAAGGGAGGTGGAGGAGAAGACAACTCTAAGAAAACTTGTGGTTGTGAAGAATGGGCACAATCTAAGCTCTCAAAGGGTTTTCTTGCAAACCATATTGAGAGAATTATCTTAAGTAGTTCATTTTAGGAGGGTGTTGAAAAGTCCCTAAAGGTGTTTGAGCCACTTGTCCAATTGTTGAGACTTGTTGATGGCATGAAACCTTGTATTAGCTATGTATGAGGGCATGGAACAAGTAAAAAAACAAATAAAAAAGTACTAGTAAATGATGTTGAAGAAGTTCAACACATATGGGACACTCATGAACATCTAATGGAATATGTTACATCACGTTATACATGCAACAAATTGCTATCTAAATCCTAAGCTTATAGAGGTGGATCATGATGCAAATGAGAAGATAAATAATGGTATATTGGAAACATTAAACATCTTGGTTTGTGATGATGATGAAAAGGCTAAGGTGAGAAAATAACAAACTACATTCAAGAACCAATAAGACATGTTTTCCATAAGTAGACACAAGAAAATATTGTTTGCATGGATCTTTATTTATGGTGGCAGACTTATCGACTGCCCGCTTTAAAGCTACAAAAGTTTATTGTGTGTCCACAATCAGTTTGCTAGTGTTTTTGCATGTGAAATAAATTGAACTACGCATGATTTGATCCTCACTAATAAGAGGAATCAACTAGGAGCGAAAAAACTCTTAGATCTTATGTTTATCCACAACAATTTACATTTTCTTGAGAACAATCTTGAAAAAAAGATGGCGATTCTCACCTTGGAGAACCATCCTTTGAAAGAGTTTTGGAAAATATTGATAGTGATGATGAGCATGATAGAGGATTAGATGATGGTGCTAGTGTTAGTTTTGATTTTGAAGAAGGTTTTGATGTTGAAGTAGGTTTTGATGTTGCAGATGTTTGAAACTTTTAAGTTTCATTTCAATGTTGAGCTTAGGCTCTAAACTATGGATATTTTGCTCTCTTTTAATGTTATTCAAATTCATTTGCATTTCTCAATTTTACAAGCTTTAATTTTATGCTCATTATTTGGTAGATGGATATATTTTTGCATGTTTTACATGATTTATGTTCTTTCTCTATCTCTATATGCGTGTGTATTGAACTATATTTCTCTAAACTTTTTAGGGATTCTGGATTTCCTATTTTTTTGCCCATCCAAACCAATCTGGATTTCTGAACTTGGTAACTATTATGTTGAGAGTATCTTCCACAAGCATAGAATTGTCATCTTGGAAATGATAAGGATTGTCATGTAATTTGGCAATTTTGTTTCTTATCGTACCAAGTTTATGATTTTGACAGGATAAGTGGTCTTCTTGTGCATAAAGTCGCTTGTGAATGGCCTTGTCATCAAAGTAGGTAAAGGACTATTGTACTTGACATCGATTTTCAGATCAACATATTGTTTGCTATTATGCTTTTGTATGAATGAATTTGCCTCACATTGATCAACTTTGCATCAAGAATGATTTCTGCTGGTTCAAAGATACATTAAATAGGATTCTAAATGGCATCGGGACTGCTCAGATTTGATTGTTCGATGGAGTTGGCTGGGATAATGTTACTATAACAACAGATGGAGTCTATTATGGGAGGTGTACTCTGAACTACATTGTGCTTTTGGGCAGGATTGGCGATGTAGTCTGGAATGTCCTTATTTTTCTAAATTGCATTGTGCTTTTTAGCGAGATGGCAAATATTGTTAGAATCCACTGGTTTTCTAGTTTTATGCGTTGAAGCAAAATCTAAAATATTTGCAATTGTTCAATTGGTATTTCTGAAGAGTCGATTAGATGGAGGACAATAAGGTAAATTCTCTTCTATGTCGTCACACTAGCGTAAAAATGAGGAGGATCAAAATTATAGGAATTAGATATCGTGTTAACTTCACGGTTGAAGACATGCATTTTAGTCAAGCTCTTTTGATGGTGGAGAACATTGAGGTGTCCAGCTTGTGCATGTGACATGATGTAATCCTCATCATATGAGGGTTGTATGATGCGTGCTTGTGTATCACCATGGTTTGGGGTTTAAGTGTTGGTACAAGGTTTTTTTACGGCGACATCAAGCTGACTTAAGGATTGTGGAGAGAGATGGATGCTCTTGGAATATTTTGGCAGTGTGAAATTTGTTGCATTCAAAGAGATCCTCGTCATATGTGTAAGAGGCTTCGTTAGCGTTACGAGGTCTTTCTCAATCTTAGCTTCAAGTATGAATGGAAATCATTCTCTTGCTAAGAGAGATGGAGGGAGCCAATCTATAATGCATTGTGGTAACTTGTTTTTGTTACATGTATTTTGGAGTTCGTTAGGCTCATCATAATCAAACTTTGCAAGAGTGACTTAAAAAGTTTGTTGATAGTCAAAGTATTATGGAATTGGTAACACTATGCACATTTATGGTAGGGATATGGAGTGTGTTATTAGGATTGTGAATGATGATGTCCCATGTGTTGGAATCAACCTCATATTTGTATTTTTGATTATTGTGATTGAATTAAGGCATTGGCTTTTAGAGGATACAACTACTCTCATTCAATGCCATGATCAGCCGATAAGAAGGTTATAAGAAAGTGGAAGATTTTAGGCCATGACCTTGGTTTGCCTTGTTTTGAGTCCCACAATGATGGAGATCCAAATGCAACCAAGGGGATTTTGATGAGTTTTATCAAAGCCACAATAGGCAAGTCGTGTTTGATTAGAGTTTTATTAGGAATATCCCAAGGTTTTGATTAATGTAATGCCCCCTTTTTAGAAATAGTTGATTCTAGATACCGAAGTTATTCTTTTTAGCGAGGCTAAGGGGAATTAATGAGGGCAATAAATTAATTTAAGTGATCCAAGGGTACTTTTATATTTTAATTGGAAAATTACACTTAGATTATATTTTAATGATTGGGGCCACAAAGCAGAAGTGGAATAAAATATTATATTTCCAATATGGGGCGCCAAAAGGAGAAGTGAGTGCATGAGGAATAAAATAATGAACTTCTATTATGGGGTGCCAAAGATAGAAGTGTTTGCATGAACATCAAGTTTTTATTTTTAGATGGAGTGCCAACCTTGGATATGCCAATTAAATAATTTTTAATTGTTTATTTAGCATGCATGAAACTCTAAAGGTGGTGCCACCCTTTGGGAGAAGACATTAAAGATTATAAAAGCAGATTTTGGGGTTCATTATTACATCATCTTGGAAATTTATCTACTTCATTGTTTGCAAGTAGCTTCTACTTCTGCATCAGTAATAGAGGACGAAAACCCTCATTTACACACAGATTTGAGGATGGAAACCCTCATATCTAAGCTTGGCAATTCCATCTAGGGGTTGCAGTGATCATTCAAAGTACAAATATTCATCTAGTTCAGCTAGGGCATCATATTCAAGGTTGTTTTAGCATCTAGAACAAGTACAACTAGGACGTCCCCCTTTGGGAACATACAGGTCTGTGCCACATCTGGGGGCAGATTTCAGTCAAATCAGTTTGCATGCTTTTATCTTATGTTCATCTTTCCATTTGGTTCAACAGTTGTGAGAAAATAATTGTATTCAGACATTTTGGTATTTTCATTAAAGTTGATTTGAAATAAATAAATAAAAGTCTGTTTTTCTACATATTGGGGTTTGCTGTTTTTAATAAAAATCAGATTATTGCTGTTGTCATAAAAGTTCAATTTTTTATACTACTTTGCTCTAGGGTTTGATAAAATATCTAGATTTGTTAGAAATTATTTATCAGGGATATTACAATTAACCAAAAGGAGGTAATATCGATTCTCGAACCTTGAATAACCAACACCTTTTTGGTCATCATTGATTATGAAACTAATAAGAAGGGGAGGGTCGTCGGCATGGGAGAGGAATTTTTGTTCAATTATGTCATCCTCTTGAAACTCTAGGGAGTGTTTTATTAGTTTGAGGAGGATTCACGGTTTCTGTAGTGTAAATCTTGGTGGAAGGTGGGGGTTGATGGGAAAGGTCTTCCATGGTGGTTGCTAGGAATTCCTTTAAGGCTTGAAGTTGTTGCTTGAGAAATTTGCGATGTTGCCGAGATATACACATAAGCTCCATAAGCAATCTTACAAGGCATTGACTTAAGTTTGTCAAGGAAGTTCCATTGAGGTTTTTGATAAGATCCATAACAATACTTTGGTTGTGACTTGTTGTAGGTGGTTGGAGATTCAATAATTGTAGGAGGTTTGTTTTTAGATTGAGGAACTTTTTCCTTAGATTGAGAAATGGGCTTTGTGGGTGGAGTGGGCTCGTCATTAGACCGATCATTAGAAGTTGAAGGAGAAGTTTCCTTAACAAAAATCTTGTCGCGAGATGGTGGCTTTTTAGGATTTTGGACGGGATCCTTATGTGCGAGCTTTTATGGATGATCGACTTTGGCTGCATTCACATATTGGGAATTAGTATAGTTTTGGTCATTATACCCTTAAATGGTGCCCACAAAGTAGTTCATGGGTGCCTTCATAGGGTTTTGGACCGGCCTAAAGTGGTGGCGGTGTTTATTTTGTTGGTTTTGAAGGCAATATTTTTGAGGTCTCAATTGTTGTCATGATAATGCCTAGTATAGGTATGCCACCAACAGAATTTGGCGGATTCATACCATGCAGGCATAAGTTTTGAAGGATCAATGTGATATAATCTAGTTATGAGCAATTTTTTGCTTGAGTTCTTAGTAACTCAAGGGTGGGTGGTGAGAGTCTACATGGGTAATTGAATTACTGGGTTGGAATTAATTGGAGAAACAAACATGATTGATTTTCTGTTACAAGGGGTTTGATTTCGAGATGATTTGATAACATCTGTTGATTTCGAGATGATTGTTCTTAGGATGTTTTAAAAAGGCTTGGGTAAAAATCAAATTAGGTGTTAAAAGTCAAAAGGGTGTAAAGAGGCAAAATTATATAAACTAGCTAGTAAAAATACTAGGAAACTAGTTAAACAAAAATTCAAATTTTAAAAAGGTTGAACACAGTCAAGAAAGGTTTAGGACTGCATGTGTGTGTGAACAACATGACTGATCTCCTTGTATTTCTGCCTTTGGCTCCTTGTCGCTTGCACACACTTTGTAAACATTAAACCAGTGACTAGTAATGGAAATTAAATACAAATCACTTATCCAAGAAGGCAAAGTAAATTGTCAATATAAGGTTCAAATCAACATTAGATGCCCATAATAGTCTTGTAATAGTCATATATCAAGATCTCAAAACAACATCCATATCATGCTAAATATCAAAACTAAACATTAGATGTAATAGTCAATTAAAATGAATTGAAACATGGCCAGAGTCAAATGAAACATATACAATATTGACTCCCGTGTGCCTTGAACATAAGTAGAATATATCGATGAGTACAGAATAGCACAATGCACATAATGAGAATGTAAGATGTCAAAATTGGGCCTTAAGTTATGCTAGGCTTTGATTTTATTGAGAAGACAATTTTAAAAACATCGATACAGTTTTTATCCAAAAGATCTGTCGCAATTAAGCTTTGATTCTGTTAAAAAGAATTTTTTAACTATCACAGGGAACTGCAAATTTTGATTCAACATGTTAATTTCTGCAGGAACATGAAAAATACATTGCTAAACAAGAAGACCCTTTTGATCCTTTAACAGACCAAATTCCACAGCAGCCAGTAACATTTGCCGAGGGTGTTTCCTACAGTCTTGTCATATTAGCAGGGTTGGCTGTTGCAGCTGGTGCCGCATATGCTGTATTTAAGGAGCTTATATTCCAACCTAAAGAGTGAGATTTTACTTATATTTTGTTTTCTGTTTACTTGGCTTTTCACTAAAATGTATGATTCTAATAGTATGAATCTGTGTAATGCACACATTCGATAAGAGATTTGTGCATCTTTCCATCTTTGTTAGCATGTAATAGGGGCATACAAAAGTTAGTCTAGACCAGTATCATACAGCAATTACACCGGCATCTCTATTTTGTGTTTTATACATCACCTTTGTAGCTGTGCTGTTGCCAGTGAATCTGAGTAAGTTGAAGCAAAAATAATGGCAAGGTTGTAAAGATGGAGCATGTCAAGAAGGGTAATCATTTCACGAACCTATATACCAGTCAATAGCAGATATAATGCTATTACTGTGTTGTTTCTGCATGTTTGATGGTTTGGATCACCAGTGGGTTAGCTTGCTAATTATGGACGAAGATAGTCATTAATATTGAACAATTTTGTATTAAGTTTGCTAAATGGCGGAATCTGAACATGGCCTATCTATTGAGCCAGTCTTCCATGAATTAGAAAAGATATCTTTCTCATCGTTTTCCTGGGCTGCGATTAATATCAGCATGGAGTACAGCTATCTGTCCTATCGACTTTATATGATTTCAGAATGTTTTGAGACCCCATGGAAGGGTTTTGACCAGGTTATTGTGAATGTATATGCTTGGAAAGCTCAGATTTTAGTCTGATGTTAACCATATAGCCAACACATGAGTGTTTCTGGCTGTAATTATGGGAGGTTTGGGCAGTACCCAAGCATAGGGTGTTTTCTTCTGAAAGAAAAATTCCTATGCTAATTTCACCGATTCATTTGTTTGTAGTTAACCTTGATGTAATCTCGATTTGCAGTAGGAGATGAGGAAGAACATATTGACTGTTTGTGGCAAGTGCTACAAGAATGGAAGAACATAAATTGCACACCAACATGGATAAGTGTTCATTTGGCATGATGAGTATCCATGTTCTTGTTGCTTTCTTGGTTGACCAAATCACTTGGGGGAAAAAGACCTATGCTAGGAAATATTCAACATATTATTACTTTGTTTTTCTATTCTTATAGAATAAGAGTTACTTCCATAGGTATTAAAACTTTCTTTGATCTTGATCTCTGTTTACCAAGTGAATTTCCTTCAGCTTGCCCATCCTCCCAAGTTTGTAAGCAAAATAGTGCAAGTCAAATGCATTGATGTCACTCATGTTGGCCTATTCAGCCTTTATTTAATAAAATAATTGGAAAATTTGGAGGTTGACCATACAACTCAAGCAATATTCATGGAAAGGCAGACCAGCTAACAGAAATAAAATTATATTGTATTAGTTTCCACAAATGACCAAATTAGATCAACAAAACTCAAAAGTACATGCAGTTAAATATAAAAGTGCCAGTAGATAGATCCCTAGATTCTAGAAAGCAACTACACAGCACAATGCTAAAATGATAAACTTGCGAGTATTCAAACATGATTAGAAGAACTAAACCCAAAGCAGTTAAACATCAAACGATATGATCCATGATGAACCCATATTGAATGTGTCAATGCAGGGCTTGATAATGTCTATGGAGGAGTGTCTGGGGTTAAGAGGTCTTGGCCGGACAATCTTCTAGATAGTAGGCTACTCCCCCCTGGAGCCTATCCTAGCACCCAAGCCCAATGATCCATGCACAAGTCCAAAATGCCATCTGAATGAAAGACGTCTCAATGAAGCATGGAACTAGTGAACACCAATATTGTCACACCTCTAACAAAGCTCAGGCCAGAAGAACTGACATACATCATCATTGTCCACCACCATGAAAGGGACAATGTAGGAAATAATAATGTCCATGTGGAATGTCTAGGGCTGAGAGAGATTGGCCTCTTAGGAGGAAACTAGAGTGATTCCTGCGTAACCTCTCCCAACACCCAAGTCCTATGATCGATAGAGAAAACAAGTAATGCATGCCTGTACCCAATTAATGGAGAGAGAAACTGAGAGCTATTTGAAAGTTTGATAAACTTTGGTTTGTGGATGTCATCAAAGTTAATAATTATGTAAATCAGTTTAATTATGATGCCATAAATGACTGTATGATGTCAGACAATGTTGTTCTCTTCATCAGTGTTCTGACTCGGGTATTACTATTCTTGTCTCTGTCCTGAGATATTCATTCACTATCTTGAAAATGTAGTAAATGATTTCACTGGGGAGTGACTGTAACATAAATTTTAGACATTAGCCATGAATATGAATTTTGAATGGTAAATTCATTTTCAAAATTGAGAAAATTCCTGTTATGAACAACTCTTTTTATGTAAACTACTGTGGCAACATAATTTTTTTTGTTATTCAAACTAAACATGTGTATGGTAATATATAAATGTGATGTTTGACAGTGGAGATGTTTTTAATGAACACATTGAAATATGTACAGGATGTAGTGCTTTGATCGTCACCATGAATGTTCTCTTGATATGTGATACAGGTACAAGATATTTGGAAAGGCCTTGAAGAGAATACAGAATGACAGCCAGGTGAATAGAAGGATCTATTCCTTTCCTTTTACACCAGTTTTTTTGTTTGGGTTACTATGTTGTTGAACGTGGAAAAGTTAACGTGTATTTTATTATCTTGGAAAATCTTTCATTGTCAGGTTAAAGTGCGAATAGGATCTCCTATAACTGGTTATGGTCATGAAAGTAGGAACCGTGCTGCCCGCCAGCGAATTCAACACAGGACATGGACTGATGAAGATGGAGTTGAACGAGTTGAGGTAGACACTAAATGTGGAGTGAATGATTGTAATACATGATGCCCACAAAAATAATTTCTTTTATGCAACTCTTTTACAACATAGCCACATATATTGTAATGGATCACTTATGACCTAGGTTGCAGGAAATGTCTTCACCCCTCCCGTTTCTGCCTTGAAACATACCAGGTACAAATGGCCAGTACAAAACATACTGGAAATGCCTAGGCACATGCCAGGATGTTCCTGGCAGTGCAGGTTCATTATAACAGCAAAAAAAATAAAAAACGAAAAAAAGTTAATACATTTTATAAAAATGAAAAATCTCTTAACTTGTATAACTTTCTTGAACCATGCTGAATGCCTTAGCAATATGGTTTTGAAGGACAATATGGCTTGGAGATGCCCTTGGGGCCTTGAAGGGGTCATGAAGCTTCCATATGCTTTCAAGCACACACCTATACCTACAAATCAATAACAAGACCAATAAAACAAACAATGCATACTTCGAAAATAGATGTAAAATAAATGGAAACCCCCTACACATGGGGTGAAGCCTTATGGGCTTTTACTTCTCAAATGAAACTAACTCTACACTAAAACTATGAAGTCTCCACCTCCATGGAAAGCTTTAGCTTGAGAGTCCATGGAGGCTTTGTTGGAGTTTGAGGAGGGACAAGGCATGGGCAAGCCTTTTCCCTCTCTTCCTCTCCTTTCTACCTTTCTCATGTTGCAAATGAGCCTCCAAATCTTAAGTTGACCTTTATGAGGCATCCTTATGGATTAGCGTAGGTTTTAGGGTTTGCTCAATCCAACGGTTATAGAATCTAATCTAAAAGTTGAGATGGTTTGCTTAAATTTGGAGAGAAGTCTTTTTAAAATCAACTTACTTTTAAAAGCGTTTTAAAATTGTTTTAAATTTTATTAAGTTGTGCACCTTATGTTTTCATGCTGGATTGCTTTTTAAAATGGGGATGTCACTTAGGTGACCCCTTGGTGCAACTAAATGACTTAATTTTTAATAAACTGAAATTAAAATTAGAACCTAAAGATTGCCTTGTGACTTAAACTTCTTGTATGCCGTTTATTTCTATAAGTGAAATTGAAATTATAACCTAAAGATTGCATTATGCATTTTATTATAGATTAATGTTTTTGTATAATATATTGTATGGACTTTTCTGTGCTGTTTCGTATCCAAGAGTTTTTCGAAAATCCACATTTCTACGTTTCGGATCCATTTGTGCTTCCTAGCAACATAGCAGTTCTGAGGTTGAATACCAGTTCAGCAGCATTTTCAAAACCAAAAGATATTTTACATGCATAAAGCATTTGTTTCTTTGTTAAATGTCAATATGCTCTTTGTACAGCCAGTATAAAATATAATGAACAATTGCAATTAGAAAAATGAAAATTCGTTCCTCCAGTTTCGTGCCATGTTTAGCCACCCAAAGATGAGGTCAATCAAATTATTGTAATGTTTAAGCATACATAAGTGCAAAATCTAATGAGCAATTGTGATTAGAAAAATGAAAATTCATTCCTCCAGCTTTGTGCCATTTTTACTTACCCAAAGATGAGTTCAATCAAACTATTATTATGGTCAAGCATATATAAGCCATCTTGGTATGTCTGCAAATTGGTATCACGCCTCATGATCTGAATGTTAAAGGATAATGTTAAAGAAGATTCCTTTCACAATTGTTACTAATTACCAAAAAAATGAAATTGAATGCGGTTTTGGATACTTAAGAGTTGGATCTCTTTCCTTCAATGCAGTGTTCTTATGGTTTAGCACTGTGGATGTCTCCTTCAAACCTCACATTGCACATAAATTTCTGGTTTATTTCTTTCAAAAAAAAAAAAAAAGCTGGAGTATGACACACTATTGCTTTGACTAGGGTTGCCAACTAATCAAGAATATTTTGAGATGTGTAATCTGCGAAAATCATATGCTTGGACGAATGTGTATTTTCTAATGAAGAACCAGTCAGCAAAAACCTGTGTGGTTGACAACCTTCATCAAAATATCTGATTGTATATAGGAACAAAAACTTCTAGGTAAAGGTGATTTTTAGGTCTCAGCCGAGCAAGGAACCCTCTTGTGCGTGAAAATGAGGGGACCATTTTACTTTACCTTATATTGTAGTAGCAAAAATAGCCACATTTTCTCCCTGTTTCAGCTGAACCTTGCTTTTCTGGAGAGAACGGGTTAACGTTGACCCACTCTCCATCTCTATCCTAAATCGACCTTAAATCATAAACTTTATATGAAGGAAATTCAACGTGCTTTGGGATATTTGCTTGAAAAGAATTGTCTTTTTTTTTGTTTTCTTGTTTTCCTCGATTTTTTTGCTGTATTGTATTTGACTTTTTATGAACCTCTTGTATTTCAATTTTTAAGGACACAACTTCCATGCCTTGTATGTTTTTCAAATTTTGTGCTCCATCATTTCGATCTTGTGACCAAATTCAAGAGTAAGCCAAGCCTTTCCATGCCAATCCATGTATGCAAGGAGTAATGTGGTGATAGACATGGTACAGTCAATTGTCATTAATCATAACAAAAGTTATCTTATGACCCCTTTTCCAGAATTGAGGAAACCAAAATTGCAAAGGCCATTTGTCTTGCTTCTTTTTTGATGTGGCAGGTTAATCCTCTTCTCCATGTAACAAAACCATGTAAACTAAATATGAAATCATATTGAAAATCCTTGTTTCTTTTAGTGTTACGTGGGGAAAACATTCTCCCATCTTTCCGACAAAGGATAAAAATTTGGGGATGTCTCCAAAACGTCTAGGAATATTAGGGAATGCCCCCTTGTTTTTGGGATGCTGGGGAAAAAAATTTTCTGTATGTATAAATCTATTGACTATTTAAAATTCACTTTGGAAGCTCCAATCACTTAACAAACTTACACAGCCTATATGTATATTTCTATATGAAGAGAAAGGTTGTGTAGATGATAAAAGCAGTAAGACATAGATCAAAACGTTTATTGGTTAACCATAACCCAACTGTATTGTATTACAAAGACATAATAAGAATCAAGAGTGATATATGAATATAAAATATTTCAAGCACAAATGCACATGGTGGACTGTCACAGACTGCTATTCATATATTTTTAAAAAACAAATTGATTTTTTTTAAATAGTTATAATTTTATTCATTATTTTAATGGCCGCCCCTGCCGTCCCGAAAATTTGGATTTTTTGTGGTCCTGGAAACTCCATCCTGCTGTCCCCATGTCCCAGAGTGTTAGGTAATACTGGTTTCTTTTACAGTACTCAATTCGAAACCAATTTGCAACTGATTACTCAACCCTGATCAAGCAATAGACATCTACATGTGTGTATGGAATATAATGGAATCCTTCTCTTCATAAAATTTGGATAACAGCCGCATCTCTTTCTGTACCATGAAACTCAGCTGTAGGATGGGAAGGGTTAAGGACGCTATTTATCCTAGGTTCAACTAAACATTTGTCTCTTTTATTATCTGCTTCTCTCTTCTCTATAAAGCTCTAGGAATTTGACATTTCATCAACATTGAGTTATGAGTCTATGACAGGCAATATCAAGCATATTTGTGAACATGTAGGGATTAAAGTTTCCACATCATCTATATTGCCATTAGTGAGTGCCATACAGGATGAGCTTGGTGCAGAGCACTTTAGGAGTGATGACTGCTTGAATTAAACCTCAAATAATACTTGAAGAGAACTTAGATCGCAGTTGCCATGCTTTGTCTCTAATTCCCGAAAAGGTTTTTGCTGCTACTTTAATACCTTCACTCTTCTTCCCTCTCCATGCAAAGCTCCTTCAAATTTGTAGAATGGGAATAGCAGAGGAATAATGAGCCGGAATGGGTGACCTCCCAGGAAGTCCCGGTGCCTCACCCGTGTGACTATTATGTAGATGCTATCAGTGGCAAATGAACCATTCAGGCTCATGACTAATGGATTCTGTTAGAGAGGTGTCATGCAGATTGACTCAATATTAACATGTAACAAATTCCCATAATGATATTGCATAATGATGCACAGGGTAACACCAAATAGATAATGAGGAATAACATTTTTAGACATGACATAAATGTTTCGACTCGAGGTGAGAAGGTGGATATAAAATGCACATTGGACTTTAATGTTTGCCATTCTTCCCTCTGTTCAGATCTGTTTTGTAGACCTGCAACAGCACATTAATAAAGTGTTTAGACAGAATCCAAATCTTTTGACCTGAGGTCAGTAGGTAGACATAAAATGCACATCGAACTTTACACCCTTAGTAATTGGCTACTTGGACATAAGATGTAGAAAGTTTAAAACATTTTGCAAAACAGGATGCAGGAATAATCTAAAGCGAAGAATGATCCCCTAAGAACCTATAGAACCTTTGTTGGGGACTCAAAAACTTTTCATAATTTACAGACTGTGGGGGAAGGGAATTTTACACAATCGTGGATTAGCAGACTTGAAGAGTAAGTTGACTTGATGCTCTCCTTTGAAAACACTGTACTTTGGACTTAGACAAAATTACTCCTACACGACCATGGGCTACGGGATGAAAAATACCAACCTTCCTTAGGAAATCTCGATCCAGGGTAGTTTTCTAATTCATAATGGACTTAGAAATTTGCTATTGGAACTTCAGACGAGCAGTTATCGTCATGTAGCAAATATGCTGCTAATTTATTCTTACAGCTCTATTGCCCTTTCTCTTGCTGAGGATCTCTTCTGCTTGCTAGATGGCCTGAAATCAAATGTTGAAAATGAGGAGGCCTTATATGAGCCTCTCCGGAATCTGATAATGGATATCTGCAATTTCTTGATCTATATTTTTCTGCATTCAACTCAAAGGACCCACTCACTAAATTCTAATCATCCAAGTTAAGACTCCAAATCTTTGGGGCATTGAGGTGGCAAAGTCAAAGTAAGCCACTTTTTATAGTTATGTCGTTTCATTTGCAGCATAGATTTGATTAAAGTCCTTGGATCTTCCAATTATTGATTGAGAGAAGTCCTTGAATCTCATGAGGTATTGTGACTGTTGCATGTTTACAGTTTATTAATCCCACTTCCTACCCTCCCACGCCATTGCATACAACAACAAAATTATTAGATAAGACTTTGAAGGCAAGAATGAATACTAAGAATGCTTCATGTCAATAGAGCATTAGTTTAAATTGTATCAAAATTGGAGAAAAATCTAAAGTTCCTACTACGGTTTTACATTTCATGGTTCAATTTGGAGAGAAAACAGTAAATAAACTCTGTATACCTGATTAAACCTAAGGATGTGGCAGACAAATAATTAAACAAACATGTAGTGTTAACTATTATAATAACATCCGACAAACATTTTTCTGTAATAAGATATCAGAGCCTCAAAAATACCAAAGTCATAAATAAATAAATGGCGTTAGACCTTTTTTTTGAAATTTAATGATTGCAAAGAACCCTCCAAATAATGGCTGAAGCAACTGCATAACTCCTCAAATTAGAAGATTCCCAAAAACTTTCAATCCATGACATCAACAACCCCAAAATAATAGGTCAAGATCGACACAAGAAAAAGTGGTTAACAGAAAGGAGAATGACCAATGCAGAGATCATAAAGAATCCCAATGCTCAATATATATGGGACACCATTTTGGAACACCTTGGAGGCCAATTAATAATAAGATAAATCCCATAAAAAAGAAAATAATATAAAAATTGATAAGAAACCAATCAAGAAATTCCAACTTACCGCTGGTGACAAACTAGTGGTGTAGAGATTTGCATCCTACCGGACTAGGATACACACAACTTTGTTCCAACAATTTTGTCCAAAACAATAATATTCAGACATTATAAGCCATTTTACACTTAGGAAGTTGAATTTGTAGACATGGTCTATAAACTCTTATTAAGGATGGTTGCTTAATGGAATTTGCAGAATCACAACTTGCTGCCCTATTTTGACTAAATTCGTTGGCAATTTTGAATGCTTTAGGGACTTAGGATGACTGAGCGTGCTGTTGGAAACATGAAAACAAAACTTATAGAGCTGAAAGTACAAATGTAAGAACATGAACAATGTGCATAAAGCACACAACAATGGACACAAATTTTGAATTGGAAAGCCCCTAGATGGGGCAATACTAGTTGGAAGTGGCAATTGAATACCTTCTTTATCCTTATTATGGCCAAAGACAGATGTACAAAGAGATTATGGAACAATTACAACAGTTGCTCTATTGTCTGCTCACCCAACTCTGCTTTGCATCCTTTCTTCCTCTTACTACCAGTTAAATACCAACTTTGTCACTCGCACACACCTGTCTTTATTTGGATTTCTGCCTCTTTCTTATCATGGTCCTTTCATGCATGCAAGGACTCCCAATTGTTTTAGAATTGAAGAGACACCTTTATACTGTCATTACTCTGCCTGTACAATTGATGCGGGTGAAATCACCACTTAATGCGGATTGACAGTTATGTAACCGCCCGTGTTAACCATTATTTATGAAATTACCATCAACAGAGACTAGTAGTTACACAATTTACCCTTAAGGGAATCGACGGCTATGCAACCGCCTCTTAAGGGATCATGTCTAACCTCGTACTTGGCTTGAGACTTTTCCAATTGCTTTTTCACCGTGAGATGGATTTTCTAATCATCTCAATGAATCTTGTTGCTCTTGTCACCTTTGAATCTTGTTCTCCTTTTCTGTAATGTCCCCAAATGGACAAATTCTATCCCTAGATGGATTTTCCACAAATCCCAACCAAAAATGCAAGTGGTAGCAATTATACAAAAATAAACAAGTGCAGATCTGAATTTATAGGGAAAAATGCGACTTGCATGAAGGAAATTACTCAAAACTGAAATAAAATCACCCTTTTATTGCTAAAAACAGATCAGTTGATTTTATATAGCCAAATACACAAAGAAAATACCAGTTTGGACTTCAATTGAAGGCTGATTTATTTATTAAAAATATGCAAGTAATTGTCCTCAGATACAACTGGAAAGTACAATATCCTTGAGCCAAAAATCACACCAAAAGGCTGATTGGATGTCTGAAAATCAGCAGATGGAACAACCCAAATCTGAATTTTAACAGCTCCAAACACCCCAAATCAGTCCTCTATATGGGTCGCTTTACCTAGAACAAGCTGGAAATAAAGAAGTACAACCAATCTTCCCCTTCAAACCCTTGTTCAGATCTGCAACATAAAGCCTTCAAATACTGCTGGAAAACAGAAATCAATCCTTGATCTTCAATGGAAACTCCTGAATGGAGAGTCCTCTCAAATAGAAGAAGAGTTTTCGTTCTTCTTCTAGACCTCAAGAGGGTTTTCGTCCTCTAGAGATGACTTCAAGGGGTTTTCATCCTTTGAAGTTGAATTGCAAAGCTCTCAAAGCTCAGACAAAATTCAAAATTTTTATATAATAAAAGAGATGCCTTTCACAAGCAAGTCGACTTGCTTTTATAATCAATCTTGGCTTAGTAGCCACCCACAACCACCAATCATCTTCCTTTTTCCACATTTAATTATTTTTTTGGCTGTCCCTCTCTAACATGGGTCGCATTTTCTCCTAGGGGAAATAAAAAATATAAAGTGACTTCCTTTTTCTAATTTTATTTTATCACTTTATCTTTTTTTTTTTTTTTTATTTTAACTTTATCATTAATAAATTAATATAAAGTGCTTATAATAATATTTTATATTGCACTTTATAATTAATTCATTATGACAAGTTTCCCTTTTGTTCCTCCCTTAGCCGTCGGGAAACAACGAATGGGCTAAGGGTCTTCGACCAGCTGCCTCCAAGAAAAGGGGATATTACATATTCTTTGCTGCCTCATTGCAACATCAAGTGGATTAGGAGGAAAACAATCTAGACATTCTTTGTGATTGGTGGCCTAGATAACATATCTGCCACAACATTTGTGCTTTTACTTTCTTGTACTTAATTAGCAAATGAAATTGTTGAAGAAAATCCATCCATTTGTAATATCTTGCTTGCAACATCTTATTTTGTGTTTGAAAATATTTAAGTTTTTGATCTTGGTAGGATATGGTAATTTTTTTGGCTCCGGATATGGTGTTGGATATGGCCATACAAAAATATGTAATATCTAACAGATTTGGATATTTTGTCATTCCCTAGGGCAGCAATATTAAAAATCTAACTTTTATAACAATAATAATATGATTTTTTATATAAAATCAACGAACCATAATGCATAAAAATTAGTCTTTTATTTATTGAATACGAACCAACTACAATAAAAATATCAGTTTCTTAATACAATTGTTTGGAACTAAACTGTGGGAACCCTTGCACCCTGAATTGTCACTGCAACCCCTAAAATGTAATTGCCTAGTTGAGAAGAAAGGGATTCTGTCCTCAAATCAGTGTGTAAAGGAGGGTTTGCGCCCTCTAGAAGCTACTTGCGAGACAAAAATAATTGATGAATCTCCAAGATGTGTCAACAATAAACCCCAAAGCTGCCTTTATAACTTCCAACCCCTCTCTAAAGTGGGCACCCCCCTTTTAGAATTACATGCATGATCCTCAAACAATTAAAAATAATTTAATTCTTCCCCCATGTGGGCACCCCATCCTAAGAATAGGATTAAACAATTTTAAAATACTTTATCCTCTTTCCATCCTAAAAATAGGACCTTGGCACTCATGCAACCCTCTCTAACTTTGGTGCCCCATTTTTTATTTAATTATTAATCTAACTTTGGCACCCAATAATAGAATTCATCCCTTCTATTATTATTTTATTCTATTTCTGTTTTTAAAATATAATTCAAGTGTCCTTTTTCCAAATAAAATATAAAAATACCCTTGGACCACTTATTTAATTTATTTTCCTCTTTTAATCTCCCCTTAGCCTATGGAAAATAATAAAAATAGGCTTCAGGTATCTAGAATTAATTAATTCTGAAAAGGGGACATTACAAAATATATAAATATTAAAAAAATATATAAATTCCAGCCTGATAAATAGGAATTAACCACATATTATGCATATGAAAAACAAAACAAGCTAAATAATCACAATAAACTACTCATAATTTCATTGAACTTGGGCACAAGCATCATCCCTACCACATCTAGTCGAGGTGTTTATTACATTTATCTCATACATGCTATTTTTGTCCTTGTTTTTGATGGCTTGTATTTGGTACCTTCTGTAGAATAATGCTGCTGCAAAAACTGTAATTTCTGCTGTAATGATATATTAAATTTAAAGTAGAAAAAAACATTTTTAGGCCTCAAAATGCCCTGGAAGCAGTCAGTGTACCGCCGGGCTTGTCCGGGTACATCCGCAGACATACCCATCCATACCTTGACCTGCCTGGCTGTACCTTTTCGTACATTTTCCTATCATATGCAGGATACCCTTTTACTGCTGAAGAGAATACCTCTGAATGATCACAAAGTGTCTTATCTCCTTGCAATATAACTGCTACCACAACATGCTTCCATTTCAACTTAGAATGAAGGCGGAAAATTAGGAAGAGAAAGCATTGGTGCATGGTTGATTTTATATTTCAGAGAATTAAAAGAACTATCATATTCCTTATCCAAATGAAAACTCTTTACCACTTGATGCAATAGTATCTAGTCAAACGATATAAAACTATATGCATGCAAGGATCAAACGTGAGACGTACTCATCCATACCTAGACCTGCCTGGCTGTACCCTGGCCGTTTCCAAGCGCGTATCCAGGCCGTACTCATACCGGGTACCCTAGGGGTGGTGTTTCAACGACTTAGGAAAATATTGAAGAGGCTTGTGACCAGTATGTGCACAATAGTTTCTTCGCCCAAAAATATGCTTCCTTTTCTTAATTGCTTGAACTAATGCATACATTTCCATATCATATGCAGGATACCCTCTTACTGCTGAAGAGAGTACCTTTGAATGATCACAAAATGTCTTATCTCCTTGCAATATAACTGCTCCCACAGCATACTTGCTTCCATTTCAACTTAGAACGGAGGCTCAAAATTAGGAAGAGAAAGCATTGGTGCATGGTTGATTTTATATTTCAGAGAATCAAAAGAACTATCATATTCCTTATCCAAATGAAGACTCTTCACCACTTGATGCAATAGTATCTAGTCAAACGATATAAAACTACATGCATGCAAGGATCAAATGTGAAAATATCAAAGCTCACCGGAAGAATTTTGGCAGCATAATCACAAGCAACAATACAATTGTCTGAATTGATTACAAAGGCACATTATTGTCTCAGTTATCCTTATTCAAATTGGAACATACAAAGCTTTACAAAGACTAGAGATTGGTTTGTAACTGAAGACTAACAGACCCATCAAGTTAATAATAAAAAGATTCCTCTAGTTAATTGAGTCTAACTAGAGAGTGTTTGACACATTGTTACGCGAGGCCACGTCCCCCGAAATTCAGGAGTCTGGGATGTCCTGGACATCTTGGGGACGGCGGGACGGGGGGAAAACGTTCCCCCACGTTTCCGACTATGCAAAAATCAAAGGAAACGTCCCCGAGATGTTTGGCGAGAAGAAGAAATGTCCCAAGGACGTGTGGGACGTTTGGGGACGGTTGGAAGTCCCCGAAACGTTTCGGGGAAGTCCCTGAAACATTTCGGGACTTTCGTTTTTTTAAAAAGAATTTAAATTTAAAAAAAATAAAAAAATTAACTTGTTTATTGTTTTCTCTTTATAAATGTTTACCCGTTAACCATAACCTGACTGTATTGTATTACAAATACATTAAGAAACAAGAGTGATTTATGAATACAAAAATTTTCGAGCACAAATGCACATGGACTATAATAACATGCTATGAAAACCAATAGCATACATATTTGATATTAATATTAAAAGTTATATGGACATAACGTTAGTATAGCTATATGTATGCTGCGAGTTTTTAATGTGGACTGTATGTACATGGTGGACTGATATATAAATATGAATTGTTATTCATAAATTTTTAAAAATTTATTTGTATATTTTTAATATTTATAATTTAATATATTATTTTAATAGCCGTCCCGAAATTTTGGAAATTTTTTGCCGTTCCAGAAACTCCGTCCCCGCGTCCCGCCGTCTCGAAGTCTTAGGTAACTATGCTTTGACATCTAACTGTCAGTCACTAGGAGTGAGCAAAACACCTCACTAGGAGCTTCACACCTAACTAAAATATCCAGATATCGAATTGATATCTTGATTTACAATATTTATTTAATGCAACAATGATAAATTATTGTGCAAACTTAGGAAATAGAAACTAACCTAAGTAAATATTATGAAGCGTATCTTCATACAATAACATGTAGGGGTGATGCAATGGTGGAAAAAACTAAAATAAATTTTCACATCTATCGTACTACTCTAGCAAAAATCCTAGTCTTTGCAGCACTTCTAGGCATGCAACAATTTGTAATAGCCTCAACCTTTGTTGAATCCAATCATAGTTCTCCTCCTCCAACCACACACCCCTAATAGACTAGTCATTGTTTTGCAAACTCACATTTTTTCATATTGCCTAAAAATGTTTTTTTTTCAACACTTGCATGACTTGCTTCAAATGAGTTAGATGTTCCTCCCATGTAGGACTGAAAACAAAAGTATCATCTAGATACACTATAACACATATCTATGAAAGGCCTCAATTGAATTTATCATTCATCAATCTCATAAATGTAGTAGATGCATTGCGAAGCACCAACTATTCATATAAACCCTGTTTTTCTTCAATGTTGCTTTTCAATCATCCTTCTCCATAGGAATTGATATTACTAGATTTGAAATCCAATTTTGTAAAGTATTTGGCATGCTAAAGTTGGTCCAACAAGTGATCAATTTGTGGGGGTGGATGTCTTTTTTTTGATGATGATCTTGTTGAAAACTCTATCATCTATGCACATCCTCCAAGATTTGTCCTCCTTTTGTACCATCACAATGGGTGACCTACATGTTGATTCATATTCCAATTCCAGGCCCATTAGCATAGCACGGAATTCTGTGGTATAATCCTGCCCACTCTAACCGCTTCCTTACCTGAAATACCACCACTTAATTTTTCTATGATCAGTTTTATGCCCGATTTTTTAAAAAGATATAAGGTAACTTCTCCCCAAACTACAACATCCATTTTAAGATGTGCAAAGGAGATTTTGTGCCTCGCTCATTATGCATACTAACATATACCCACATCTATTTCAACCAAATGTCGAGCAATTTAGCATCTACTTGTCCTTAAAAAGATCTAATCTCAACTTTGGTTTCAGCTTTGAGAGAAGAATGATCAGATGATTTTACCTTAGTTTTCGAGGCTACTCATCTTCACTCATGAACTCTTATTTTTTTCTTCAAAGGGTTCTTCTCCTCTTATACAAAACTTCTTGGCTAGATCATGAACCACCATGTCCATGGATTCGTGTTTTCTAGCTGTGAGCTCTTGTTGCTTGGTGATAGTAACTTGGGACTGTATCATGCTTTCATGAATGACCTCAAAACTCCTAAATACAGTTGTTTAATGGATCTTACAGGATCACAACTTGCTACATATCTTAGATTAATCAGTAAACTCTAAGTTGACAATTTTGAATCCTTTAGGGACTTGGAATTTGTGCACTGTGTTGTTGGAAACATGAAAACAAAACTTTCAGAATTGAAAGCTTGAATTTAAGCATAAAAGACATACAAACGGACACATGACTTTTGACTTGAAAACCCTGAGAGTGGGAAAATCCAGTGGAAGTGGCAACTGCACACCTTATTTATCTTTCTTATGGCCAAAGAAAATTATACAAAGATATTATAGAACAGTTACAATAGTCACTATGTTGTTTGCTCACACAACTCTTGGCAACCTTTCTTTCTTTCTCCTACTATCAAATGAACACCAACTTTACACCAACAATGCCACCCACAAACGCGTCTTCCTCTGGAGTCATACCTCTTACTTATCTAGTCTCAGATGTGGCCTTTCATACCTCAAAGGACTCCCAATCTTCGTAGAACCGACGAGACATTGTGATTCTGTTGCTACTCTGCTCATACAACTAATGTCTACAACTTAATGTAGACTGACAGTTTTCAAACATCTGTGGCTGTAACATAAATACTCATGTGTTAACCGGTGGTTACGCCACCACTCCTTAAAGGAACTGGTGGTTATGTATCTGCCTCTGCAAACACCGGCAGTTTGATCACCGTACATTGAACCATGTTCATTGACTGAAACCCATTGTCCTTTGGTTGAATGATGAAGAGGTTTGATATCCTTATCCCCATGGATCAAGAGGGACATCAAACGTGGGATACCTATGCACTCAAAGTTAAAATATAGGTCCAGCTACATAGCAATTCTCTAGACTTCAATAATACCAAGACAGGAAAATACAATGTAATCTTAGGATACAAGTGGATTTAATATAACGCTGTGGTAATGCATTATTAAGATCATATTCTCCAGCTGCAAATTGCTAAGAAAACCAACTCCATAGGAACAAAGTTATTTTGTTAAGAAATTCAACCATTTTTACACTAACATTAAGGGAAGTTCAGAAGGGGAACCACGAAGTCATCTATTCAGTGATGTATTCCAAGGCAAGCTACTCTATTATAATCTCCATGTTATAATCTCTATTGCATGTATAATCTCCATAGTTCAAAAATTTGGACTCAGCAAAACAATTGGTACCCCAAAGTTTGTCTCCGATTCAGTCTTGGGAAAAATCTATGAAAATAAATTAAATATATAAATTCACAAAATAAACTTAAATATCATTTAATATGCTTGTAAAAAACATAAGAAATGGATTCAGAGAACTAAGAGTCTGATTTCTATTAGATTCAGACATAAAAGAGTACAGTGCACATCACGGTGGAAAATCCTTCAAATCTGATGATATCACTTCATGGCAGGGGAAAATTTGTTGGAAGTGTTGAAATTTGTGGAAAGCTTAACAGAACTGAAAATGTCAAAAACAATTATTTTTTCCTGTGGGCTGTATTTTAACAGTCAATCCCTTAAAGTTTATCAATACTGGCACAAGTTTGAGTCAGGGCCTGACTACCCAATAGTGACATCCCCTCCCATTTATGATGATAAAGAAAACAAATTTGAGAAAAATAATTCCTTTTGTCGCCGAGTCTTCTGTGCAAACTCATATGTTTTTGATGAGTTCTCGCTTACTAGGAGCATAAAAAGATGGCTTGTAATTAGTAGTCATGTGATGCCGAGTGATCTATGTGAAGATCATAGTTACCCCATTCAAAATGTTTTGTGCGGACATGAGAAATGAATTTATATTAATGTCCACTAATAACCAAAAGTATTTAATAATTAATATAATTTACCACTTTAAGTTTCAATCCAAATATAAGTAACTAAAAATCAGGAGAAATGAAAATCAAACAAAAAAATCAATAACATGAATATTTCATTGTAGAAAAATAAATAAGAAATAAAACTTACTCCTCTTTATCTCAAACGAAAACCCTAACAAATTTCAGACCTTTTTCGAATGACTTGGAAACCTTAACAAATCTCAACAACAGGTAGATATTTTTTCTCCTCAGTAATTTGTTATATATACATATATTTTTATTTAATGTTTAATTTTTCTAGGTCGGCAATACTAATTTTTATTTAATGTTTAATTTTATATAAGTCAGTCATAAAAACGAACAACTCACGCCATAGGAAGATGATGGAATGATTCTCTTGACAGTTCTCACATTCCCTTCTGGAAGATATTAAAATAGTAATTAATTATAGTAGACACCCTTAAAAGTAAATTCATGAAAGCAGCAGCAGTTTGAAGATTTTTAAGCTATCGAAACTGAAAAGTATGCTCCATCTGCACATGCCAATTTATAACATGCAGCAACAGAAAAACTACAATTTTCTTTGAGGTCTTTGACTGTAGTCGGCAGCAACTGAAGTTTTTAGTTTGTCAAAGGATTTTTGTATAGAATTTCAGTTTTATGATTTCTTTATTCACATTGAAGACTCACAAAACTAAGCTTCATTAGTTTGCCTGGCTAAATTTTGAATACAACCAGCTACAAAATAATGTTTTGATGTAGCATTTTAAAGATTAACAATTTGGTTGTGCAAACTATGTATTTACACACATTATTTAAGAAACACTGATGTGTTTCTGCCCATAATGTGCAATGTATTGTTATTACATCTTTGAAACTGACAAATGATTGTTATGTTCGATTTCAAAGAGGACATAGTCTACTGTTTGGCGCAATATTTATTAAACATGATACTAATCTCATGAAAGTATTTTTTTCAGGTAAATTTTTACATTCGTGGCCCCCATGGAGCTGGTAAAGTTTATTGTGAAATGTTCAAGGACAAAACAAATAAGAATTGGAAGTTTACATATTTAATTGTGGATGTCACGTCACCCACCCGGACACAACTGATGCTGGAATCTTATGTTCCAGCATGATGTATAGGTAAAATTTGGCATGTAAGGTTCCTTGCAGTAAGCTTGAAGGGGCAGCTGGTTTTCCATTTCTTATGCAATGATATTTATCTCTCAACTTACAAGCAAATTTATGTTTTCTTGTTAGTTGTTTGAATGGTCTGTGCTTTTGTCTTCAAGTTATATCCTACAATTTTGCAGAAATTTAAAGATTTGGTTACAATTTTCCGCCCTTAACTTTTACGAAGGCAATACCATCCATTGTTGACTAGCTTAAGGAGCTAGAGGAAGCAAATTCTTCTCATTCTATTTATTAACATTTTTGTTTTTGATTTACTACGGCAGAACTCTGAGCCACGGATGTTGTAATTCAATGAATAAGAGTATACAAGGTTTCTCCTTTTACGCCATCAGTACGGTTTTCCTCAAACTCTGGATATTTACCATAGGCATGTAAACTATTGTGTCACAACTATGATATCAAAATGCCATGTCATGTGAATGTGTGAATTTCATAGTCACCAAATTTGGAATTTTTGGGAGGGCTAAAAACTAAAAATACAGAATATTTAAAAAGATTGGAAAAATCCGGCCCAAAATACTATGAGTGTAGTTTTATAAATCTGCAAAATTGACTGAACCAATGGAAAAATTAATAACATAAAATATAATGTTAATATATTTAATACTAATATTAACACGGCCAAAATATCCAAAATTTTGGAATACTTGAAAAAGTTCGGAAAAATCCTGCACAAAATATTACATATTATACAAGTGTAATTTTATAAATATGCAAAATTGACTAAACCAATGAAAACAATTGTTAATATATTTAAATACTAAATAATATGTAAGGTTGTCCGGTGTCTTTTTTTTTGGCCAAACAAAAACAGATTAAAATTTTTATTTTATTCTTTTGGGAAAAAAAAAGGCTGATCATCTGGGTTGGCTGAAAAACTCGGATCTAGCCAGATTTGGTAACTAAGACCATGGGGATTCAATTTACCTGCCAGCTCAATGAAAATTACAAAAAAATAGCTCAATATCAAGAAGCCTTCTGTTTTCTGGTTCAATGGTTTGGGAGATTATTATCATAACTGCAAGTTGTAGTAGGGTCATTTCTGATTGAAGGTCAAGCCATTTATTTACCTTTCTTTTTCTTTTTGCCTATAAAATAATATTCAAGAAAAATCATTAATGAAATCGTCAGCGAGCAATTATTTGAAGTTTTCATGTATGTTAGAGTGAGGCTGGTTGACATATTTAACAATTTGGTGGTCACATCTTTAGTTGAGATTTTTTTCCTCTGTTACAGCTTTAGACACAGCAGGGTATTGTGTATTTGCTTAAATCAACTCTACATGATGTGACAGCCTCCAGCGAAGGTTTTATCAAATATATGATCACATATCTGCCATTTGTCTCCAAAGTAATTCGTTATCATCCATAGCATTATTGCATAACGAGCCCTTGCATGGTTTCTAATCTTTTGTTTGTGGGGTAGGGTACACGTGCTTTATATTCCTTTGTAGAGGAATTTCCCTCGTTGGAGGCACAAAGCAATTTAAATTAGATCATAGACAAATTTAAAATATACAAAAGTTCGTTGGATCTTTGGTTATAGCTTATTGTCTCCTGAGATAAATTTCTAATTGATATGCTCTTTAGTTTGAATTTTTCTGGATAAAGTTTTTTATTGTAACAAATGCAGGGTAAGAAAATGAAATTAATCTGCTGTTCTAACCTATTCATGTTTAGAGTTGCAGAGAGTGAAAGCTGGCAGTTAAACCCTTGTTTCTTGGCATACTGAGGTATTGTAGCTGTATGGATGCAAGATATAACATAACAGTATCGTGTCTTTAGAGAGAATTGTTAGAAAGGCCAAATCAGGATCAGATATCCTATTGAAGACGATTGGGATGGTCAAGGTAGTACGAAGCTAAATAAGACTAAAAGTGGTCATTCCTTTAATAGCTGCGTCCCTACAACTATAGGGTACTCACTAAACAAGGTGTAAACAAAACTTAAAACCCTTTAAAAGCTGCTAATTGTCCCAACTAAAGGGTACTCACTAAACAAGGCTTAAACAAAACTGTAAAATCCTTAAATGATCCATCTATGCTACAATATGTGCCGATGTTCAAGTGGAAAATGGACCCTTTTTTGATGTGTAGGGGATTAATCTATGAATGTTTAATTTACATGTAACTGAAACTATCTTTGGCCTCTTTGAATTGTTCACTTCTATATTTTTAGGGTTTTCTCCATTGATATTATTATTACATTGATATGTGTAACCTACTATCACAACCAAGGGGTGGTGGTGGAGTGCATTAGTGATGGATGTTAATAAAAGATACATATCTTAAAGTTGACGTCTATTTGGTCACAAGGCAATTTTCCTTCTTATTTGGAAAAAGACGACTGAAAAATCGAGACATCTTAGACATACAAGAATATTTAGAGCCCTATTATATATTTTTTGAAGAAAAACATTGTCACTAAACAAGGTATAAACAAATATTAAAACACCTTAAATGATTTGTATATGTCACAATATATTTTGAAGTGGAAAATGGACGTCTTTTATGATTACATAGGGGATTGATATATAAACATCTAATTTACATGGAATTGAAACTATCTTTAGTTATCTTTGATCGGTACAATTATACGTTTTTAGGGTGTTCTCCATTGGTTCTTTTAATACACTCGATAAGTGTATCCTCCAATCGCAGCCAAGAGCATGGAGTATAATAGTGTTAGCCTTGGCATGGAGTACAAAGTGTTAGAGACTAATACAAACCTTATATTTGACATCGATTTGGTCTTAGGGCACCTTTTCTTCTTATTTGGAGAAAGACAATTGAAAATTTGTGATATCTTAAATATACGACGGTGATTTAAAGCCCTCGTTTTCCTTAACATTTTTTTTCCGAACCCTAATGTAAGGGTGGAGTTGAGATTATGGCCCTCTATTACCAATCAATAGACAATTTACATAGAAGGTGGCCTTTGAAATTGGTCTCTATTGGCATTTTTCAAAAAATATATTTAATAAACGTTTACTAATGTTGATTCTACTTGCACCATGTTCAAGATGTAGGATGCAAAGTACTTGCCCAAGATAAAATATGCTACTAACATTAAATTATGAGTAAAAATACACAAGCTGGCTAAATATCAAGCAAAACAAACCTTTAAATACCCTTGCCAATGCTGCTAGGAGTGGTTAAAAATAGAAGGGCTAAGTATCAAACAAAATGCATTTTTCATAGCCTTCTGTTCACTCAGGAAAGATTTCCCCTTCCCAAAAAGTGCCATTTGTTCGTGTGCAAATCAAGACTTTGTTTTCAATTTCCTTAAAATCCTTTGAATTAGTTTTACATTATACTAAACTCATCATGGAATTCTTGGCAAAGTGGGCTATTTGAAGCGTTTACCATGCGAGTTGTTAGTTTCTCAACGAGTCAACGTACTTCGTTTTATGTAAACAACTTATTGCAGAAAAGGTGAAAAGTAATAAACAATAAAATGCCATTTCTAGAAAATAGTAAAGTTCTCCATTCATGTGGAAACAAAATAAAATACAATTTATAAATAGAGTTAAGCCCACCACTCATGGGGAAGAAGCCATGCGAAAAAAGCAACTAAAGCAAAAGACCTTCATTAAGCATACAATTTTCATAAAGTTCAAGTATCCAAAACCAAGTATAAGACATAACAACTAAGAGGTTGGTCCAAAGAAAAACTAAGAGAAAATATGACCGAAGTCCTTGAGTGTGGCATCTTTTGGAAGATTTTCCTCTAACAACCCTCTCATTTTAGTAATTTTGAACAACATAGGGTTCCTTCAGTTGTTTCTAAACATTCGAATGCATTCCTGGGAAAAGGCGCAATTTCGAGTCATTGTAAACCCTAGAGAACAAGAAACTTGGCAACAACCCATTTGATTGTTGAGACCGAATCTTGAAGCATAATCAATATCAACAAAATTGAGAACATTAACAAGGAATTTTCGAGTGCTACTGTTGTTCATTGTCGGGATGGGTATACATGGGGAGGGAGAGGAAATTGGCTCAATAAGATCCATTCAAAGGTTTCATTACAATGGAAGGGCATGCCTTGTTTTTCTTCTTTGTCAAGCGAGTTTGATGAAAGGGAGATGGGTAGAGATTATGGATGCTAGAAGGATGAGAGATGTCCTCTTGATTAATCTTGCTAAAAGAAATCCCAATCCGATGATGCAAGAAGACTTGCATTTAACCGAAACAAGGTTCAATATCCCATCCCAAACCTTCAAATTATGGCGATTCACTTATAGTAGGTTGAGAATAGCCTTCATGGTTTGCTTTTTGCAATTTTGGATGGAGAAAGATGCAATTCTATGTTGCCTCATCATAGTTTCTTTCTAATATGTTCATACTTGAACATTGATCTTTTGGGTTCCAATCTGTTCTTCTTTTCTTCTCCAATTACACTTCTTATGAATCCTACAACATACATTTAGAGATTGAAGACTCCTGGATAGTCATTTTTCATAGATCCCCTATGATTGCATGCTACCTTTGGTTTGTTGAAACCCCTCTTCCTCATCGTCTTCTATTTCACATCAAACTTTTAAGCGATACCATTTTTCAAACCCTATAATTTTTGTTTTGCAATTGGAATACAAATGGGTGAAAGAGAGAGCCAAGGGATGAGATGAGACATGTAAGAAACAAAGGGACTCACACCTATGACAATCGGAAATGCAATCATACCACTACCGCTTATCACCCTCATTTCGAATAATGGTCTCCATATTCACAAAATTAATTTGAATGTAATGAATTTTCCCTATCACAATTAAGGAGGGGAATGATCATAGTGAATAACGAATAATGAAAATCCTTCCCCACTTCCGACCTTAGTAACACCATAATTAACCAAGAAATTTGTTGGTTAGTATGTCGTGACAATGTCTAAAGGAAATAACATCAAAGTTCTCCATGATTCTAATCGCATCATTAATGATCTTTCTAAATTGATATGTGAAAAAGTGGTTATTTTTAATAGTGTTAATGATCACTTGAGAATATTCTTCAACAATTAACTTAGTGATTTTAAATATTATAGGAAAAGATTTTGATAACATCACCTTTGTTGCTTTGGATGAGGCCCTTGAGTCTCAAAACACGTGGGTTACCTTTCGAGGTACCATCAAAATTGAGGATAAAGAAGCTTATGGGGATCTTACCATTTTGTTTCATTTCTCTTATCTTCTTCTTGAATCGTTAAGTTATCCACTTGTCGAAGAAGATTCCATCTTAAGAGAATATGATGCTCAAAACCTTTTTTTTTTTTTTTTTTTTTTTTGATAAGGGGACATTGGTTCATAAAACCTCCTTGATAAAATTTTCTAATTTGACAAGAAATTTATCATGAGAAAGTCCATTGCCTTGAAAAATCATATTATTCCTCTCCTTCCATATGCTCTATTTTATAATTGTTGGACAAATCTCCCAAATGGCATTCAATTGAAACCCACCCCTTCCCAATTATGAATGAAAATTTGAATGTTATTAGGAAAACATCCGTTTTTTATTCTATTAAAGTACAATGTCCACACATTCCAAGAGAAACTACAATGTAGAAAAAGGTTATTAAGATCCTCGATTCAACATCACATAGGACCACTTTGTTGCCAATTATATTGAATTATCGTAATCCGTAATCTTATTTTTAGAGAGAACTAAAGGAAGGCATCAACCCTTGTTAAATTTTGTGGACATAAAAGTGACCATTTTCATTTAGCTCGCTGATTTCATGTGATTCACTAGTTTTGAGTAACCATCTTTGATTATATAATCACTTGTAGAATTTCCAAACCAAATAAGACCATCGGGGTCCCTAGAAAAGTTGATTAGTTGAGAATGAAAAAAGAGATGAAAGGTGAGTAGAAAGTATTTTGATAGAGAAGGAAATAATCTAGGATTCTTCAAAACTCTTTCTACATACCATGCATAATGGGAATCAACCCAAGTGATCTTTGATTTTAGATCCCAATGTAGAAGAAAAGAAAGGTTCGAGCGCTTCATAAGGATGAATTCTCGAAGGGGACCAAGAATCTTTAACATCCCATTTGAATAAATCTAATATCAAAGATTTGCATGTGACCAAAAATTCCATATATGAGAACCTCTAAACTAGTATTAGAAGAGAAGATCCTTTTGGGTTTTTACCTTATCCATGTATTTCTTTTGGAGAACAAAGGTCCAGTCTTGATTTTTTTTTGTGTGTAAATGTGCCAAAACAATTTGGCTCCTAAAGCTTTGTTCATGAGTGAATTTTTTTAATTCTCATCCCACCTTTATTTATTCTTGCACAACCTTGCATTATGCCTTGCGGTAGCTCATAACTATGCAAGCTTCATCATTTCTCTTGTTGAATCTAGACTTCACATCATGACATCTCACGACAAGGATATAACCTCACAACATTATGTAGTGACGACCGAATTATTCGTGGCATCCCTTGCAGATTACTCCCTTTGTGCAACTTGCCTTACCATTGTGACATCCGGCAAGTAAGACAAAACCTCGTGTAATTGTACAAACCCTTTGTACTAGACCGCGTAGCTTTTAACTTTTCCACAACTTGTCTAACACTTAACATTGTTTTCTAAGACTCGTGAAACCTTGGTGCTTTGCCGCACACAATCCCTCATGTTTTGTACACATGATTTATAACCCTTGCAACTCTTGCAATCTTGTGCCAACAACTCGCAACTGTCACAACTTCCACAATCTTGCACAAGTCATCCCATGTTGCATTCATTTTGGGAGTGTAGAAGGGATTAAAAACCGACAAGAGTATATTTTGTATGATTGTGCAATCCTAATGGATATGCATAATCTAGATAAATATAGAAGATAGAGAATGCAAAGAGCCTCTCTTGTAAAGGAAATGAAGAAAAAGGGACTAGTAACTTGACAATCACCTCATTTTGTATAAAGGTATCTAAGCACACTATGTAGAAAGTTGATCTTTGATCATTAATTTTGAAATTCATCTTTAATCCTTGATTCCATTTTGAAGTATGTTTGTGTTATGATTTAGTAATAATCATTCCTGTTTTATTTTATATATGTATTTCCGATCACTGTTTCTTCCTTCCTTAAAACTTGCCAATTATAGCTATTGTGCAATTGAAGATTAAACACTTTACACATCATATTAATCTAGACTACTGAACCTCGCTACAAGTCCTAATGCCATGATCGAGGGACCTTTGCTAACAATGGTTCCATTGTTGTGACCTCAAAAATGTTAAAATGGATACCGAGAAAAATAGATGTGGAATGATGGCTATAAAAGAAGATGAAATAATTTGTAGAAGATGAAGAGACTGTGATGAGAATTCCCGTTGAGAAGATTTTTGTAGATCATATCTATGGAGATATTCGTGAGATTTTTGGTGTGAGATTCCTGAGCGGTTAGTTGTCTGCTTGTGTCGATTTGGAATTTTATTGTTTTAGGCACAAAGACAAAGAAGAATACAAATGGATGGAGGACAAAATTGAAACATTGTGCAAGTTGGATGTTCCATGGGCTCGTGCTTTAGATCATTAGATGCAAACCACAATCGATGGGTATGTAACAAATATTTTTGTCCATTTTTTTGTTCTTTTGATTCTGTTGAAGCACATTTTCTTTTTGGATTGCGAGGAAAGTTTGTTAGACAACTCCCTTTCTTAGTTAATATGCTAGTTGTGGAAAAGGCCATGGTGCCAATTCCGCACAATATGGAGTAGTCAAGTAGGTGCTAAAGGGATGTAATCCTAGATGAGGAGGATGAAGGGGAAGTGGTTGGAATTAAAAACGAATCTTGAAGGGCTCGAGACAGATCAAAGAGAAGAAAAGAGAAGAGTTGAAAGATTGCAGAGAGAAGTTAGACAACACAATAGACGGGGAAGCTCATGTATTAATGAGGGAAAGATGAAACCAATTATGAGTAGGAGTTGAGTGGGAACGTGGCTGAGGAAGGAGGAAAGAAAATTCCTAGGGAAGTAAAAGAGAACACCAAAGGAGAAAAGTAAAGTGATCGAGAAGGTGCATAAGAAGGCATGGACCCTAATCGTGAAATTGAGGAAACGAGGAATCAAAAGAAGAAATCAAAGGTAGAGGATTAGAAGTAGTTAGAAGTAGATTGATGAAGAATTTGGTGTTGAACTCAGAGAATCCATCATGGAAGCCATGATATTGCGAAGATAAAGAAATCACACCATATCTACAAAGGCCGGTAGAAGATGATAGTACCCTCTTCTAGGATATATGTCCCTTGACTTAGAAGAATAATGAATTACTTGGAATTGTCTAAGCGATTGGGAGTAGATTGCAATTCTACAAGAATTACAAAAAAATGTTAAGTTAGTCGTTCACAATACAAATTGTCTTGCATATGAGAGCCGAAGATATACTTGTGGAAGATATTTTGAGAGAAGTATATCTATAATTGCGCAAAGCATCCTTACAAAAAAAAAGGTTAAGTTAGTCGTTCACAATACAAATTGTCTTGCATATGAGAGCCGAAGATATACTTGTGGAAGATATTTTGAGAGAAGTATATCTATAATTAGCGCAAGCATCCTTCGCACAAACTCGTATTCGGGGTAAATAGTGAAAATAGTGGGGAATGTATTAGTAATAGTTATGTGAGCCCATAATATGGAGTTAACTTTCTAGAATATGAAGAGTATGAAGAAGAGAATCCCGAATCTAGTATGGCTAGTATAAATCTTTGGTGAAGTACTAATCAACCAAGTACGCAATTGTATCCGAATCATATCATAATTCATACTATATTGCAAAGTCATCTAGGAATGGGAAGAAATGTGGATCATTATCCTAATCCCTATACAAGTTTACAACCATATGATAGGAATGTTGATCCACAACATTACCTATTAACACATGACATGCAATGCAAAGAAAAGGGGTAACAAATGATAATGCAAATAAGTGGAAAACCATAGGAGCACTATATGGAAGGGATTTGGAATTTATATATTCAAGAAATCTTAACGGAAAAACTTTACAGAAGTGTGTGATGCACTCACATGATATTTTTAAAGAAATAAGTGTGTAGGAGAGACTATTCAAGACCCGAAGTAAATAAAGCATAAATTAGAATATTCTATCATGGATATGGCATGGGGTTCTCTCGATGTAATGAAAAAGACTAGTTTCAATTTTGATGAACCAAATAAAGTAGTCTGGTTTGTGGAAGGATTCCATAGTGAGATTCGTTTTGCAATTGCACAAATGAAATTCAAGAATCTGGAGATAGTGGTGCATCTAGTGAGAAGATCGAAGAAAAATTAGATGCGAATGCATAAAATTTGGAAGAGTTACAATAAGGAAAGCAACCTAGACTAAGTATATAGTGTGCAAAGTGCGGGGATGAAGGGTATCATAAAAATGATTGCACTAAAATAAAGACACGGGGATGAGGATAATATTGTGAAGTATGTAGAATATGGGGACACTTACTCATTAACTATCACTTGCTACAAAATTATGTCAGACAACCTCATTATGTAGTATGCACTTTTTACAAGGCTACTACGTATGAAGATAAATATTGTAGAGCTTCGATGGCTTTGAAAGAGATGTTAATATAAATGTATTCATAGTCCAAACACAATTGGCTACTAACGCACAACCGACTATATCAAAAATTGAAATGTTCTCCTCTCCTCGATTGAGTACACAATTAGCTCTTTCCTCACCAAAATCAAACATGCAGTGGATACCGCAATCTCCACAACCCAATCTGAGTTGGACATCTTTGCAAAAAACAATATGGGTTAATCACCTCGTTTTCCATGGAAATCACCTAGGTGGAACACTACCTCCACCATAAGCCCCCTATGGAGGATATCAAAACCAAAAACAATGATGGAATGCCCCACAGAGGCAATATGGTTTGCATGACAAGAAGGATACCGGGGAGGTTATTATCAAAGGAGGATTGGACCTCGACAATAGAGACAAGGGGTGATTTTCTATCTTTGTGGAGAAACAAATCACACTTATGGAATTGTTCTTCAAACCTAGAATGAGAATATTTTTGTGCATAATAAAGGGTGCATACACAACATAGTATAAAAGATTATCCTATGTTGGAAAAACAAAGAAAAGGAAAACTATTACGTAATGTTAAAATGATTTATGTGGTGCCCAAGTATATTAGTAGTCTCCAAGTTATCAATAAATCTCACAAGAAATAACAAGGCTTAGAACATGAGGATATTCCCAATGAGCCCCAAACCCGACGAGAATATAAAGTTATGTACCCCAATCCAAGGAAGGGAGAATATTTCTAGAAGAAGCCAAAGGATCTGCTACACTCAATTCGAACAAATATGTCAATGGACATAATACTAGGGAAGCATAAGGACACATATATTGCCAAATGATGTGAATTTTGAATTAGGAAGGAGTGGTTTTGCATTACAAGATCTCCTAAAAAGAGTAAATGTTTTACGCAAAACAAGGACATATCAAAAAACATCTCCAATTTACTCGATACTTTATTAGAAAGAAAAACTAGTGGAGCATAATACTCTAAAAATCCTATCTTGTATGTTAAGACACAAAAACCTTGGGATGTGGATGCCAAACTAAACATAATTCTAGAAGGCTATGAAATAAGAGATGCGGTATTTGATTTTGCAAGTACTATCAACATGATGTTGAGATCCATGAGAGCTCCAACTTTAGCTTACATGATTTTTATTCTTATCCTCACAAACGTGGAATAATGGACCCAATTGACGGTTGGAGGATATAGAAATTCAAGTAGGGGACTTAATTTTAAAGGGATAGTTTGAAGTCATTGACATGAAAACTAATGAGATGCACTATCTTGTGCTAATTGGAAAAAAATAGGCATATGATGGAAATATTGTACATTCAATGCAATGAAAAATCATATGAAAGCGCACCTGGACGATTCGATTATTTTCATACCAATGAACAAGACTCAAAAAATCCATATACTATTTATAAGGAACCCATGTCTCCCTATGCGCATGATAGTAAAGTTTGGTTCAAGGTGGAACATCACAATAGAACCAAGGCTCCACAATCCAAGAAGGAAAGGAATACAAATGATTATGTAAATTAAGATATTCATGTTACTACACAATCCAAGAATCCATTTTCAAAAGAAGAGTTGTAGTACAATATTAGGTTTCCTATGAAGTTTGAGATAACACAATTATATGCATTTGAGCATAATGACCATGACTATACCAAGACCAATGGAGGAAGTCATATCCGATGCGAACTAGTATCTCCAATTGGTGGAGATTTGGATGCAAAATTAATCGTTGGATGCGTAGAGAACACAAGATTAGTTCTATGAGAATGGTTAAAGTGGAAGAAAAATGAATTCCACAATGCTTTGGGACTTATAAGTTAAATACATTCTTGGTTGAATTTTAGGAGCACATACCATAAGAAGACATGAGCATAAGTGCACTAGATTATAAATTTAAGGGAATACCAACTACATGGTGGATTGTGAATAAAAAAAATAACCTTGCATAGACTAAAACAACGGGCATGATGAGCACGAGATTTTATTTACCTTCCAAAATAACTAAAGATTGGCCTAGTCTACTGCACAAAACCAATGTTTGAAAATTCATATTCAAGGGTGTAACGAGGTCTTGAAAAATACAACAAATTGAGCCTAAATGGTGGGTTCACATATTTTCGGAGACACTTACTCCACTTCCAAAAGCTTTATATTTCCACTAGAGAGGAGAAGAGAAACACACACTTGGAGACATGTGTAGGAAGATTTTATTCAAACCTTCACATTCAAAGATAAAAACCTCATGTTAGATGCAACACTCTAGAAGATTAAAACATTATTATGCGAGACAATAAGAACATGAATGAAACAGATTAAAAGGAGATGTATTCCAAATTGGAAGTATGCCATATAGTAGGAGATAACAAAGAAGAAGAAGAGGAAGGCTGATGCTTTGATGAAGATAATGAACAAGAAAGAATGTTTGAACCCAACCACATTGAACCTATGATGGTAAAACAAAGAATTGGATAATGAATAAGAAGAACATTTGCACAATTTTAACATAGAAAAAAAGGTTCAAGAATAGTGGAAGACACCATGGATAAAGGAAATGCTAAAATGTATGGTGAGATAATGTGGAAGAGAGTATAAGAAATCAATCCATTAGGTACAATAAAATTAGCCACTATTGATCTTCTTTGGATAGAAAAAGAAATGTACAAGATTTTGAAATTACTGCGAGACTATGAAGACACGTTCCCTACTAAATTTAGTGAAATAAAAGCAATGGATCCATCACTAGGGAAATGTAGATAGAGTTATAAAGGAGAAAAGTTGGTTAAGAAGAGACCTCAAAAATTGAATCATAATATGAAGGCAAAGGTCAAGGTTGAAATGGACCACATGGTGGAAGAGAGACTAATCTATACCATATAAAAATTAGATTGGGTGAGCTTGATAGTCACTCAACCAAAGAAATCAAGAGAGATTAGAATTTGCGGTAATTATAGAGCTCTTAACGATGCGTGTGTAAACAATCCATTTCTAACACCATTAACGATGAAATTGTGGAAATAGTAGCAATACATGAGGTGTACTCATTTCCAGGACAAATTTAGTGGCTATCACCATATTCCAATTGCACAATAAGATAAATAAAGGACACTTTCACAATGGAATGGGGTGGATTTTCTTATCGAGTTATGCCTTTTGGATTAAAGAATGCACTCAGATCTTTTCTCAAGTTGTGGTCACTACGTTCAAAGATTTCATACACAATTTCTAGAAGTCTCATCTCGTATTATTGGACATTTTTCTCCTTATTCAAAAAACACATCTCTAAGGTATGTGTTATGTTAGAATGTTATAGAGAATCTGTGAATTGCATTGAATTTGAATAAATATTTTTCGTTACCCCTTTTGGAGTGTTATTTGGACATGTTGTTTGCAAAGAAGGGATTCGGTAGATCAAATAAAAACCATAGTTATAATTGGTCTTAAACCTCCTATATAACCCTTTAAAGTCCACACATTTCTTAGGAACGCAAGTTATTACATAAAATTCATTAGGGGATATGCTAGCATTGTGCAACCAATGGAACAACTATTACTAAGGGGGATAAATTTCAATGGATCGCAAAGTATCAAAATGCATTTACCCAACTTGAACAAAAACTAGTTAGTGCACAAAATATTATTTTTTCCATACTTGACCAATTTTTCATGTGCACATTGATGCTTCAGAAACACAATCAAAGCAATCCTTGCACAACCTTAGAAGGAGAAATTGATCACCTGATTAATTTTGCAATCAAAAAATTTTCACCAAGAGAGAAAAATTATACGAATATAGAACAAGAGGCACTTAGCCATGTGCTAGCCATGGTCTATGCACTTTAAAAGTTTCGCGATACCTTTTGGAAACATCATTTGAGTTATTCACAAACCACCAAGCACCATGGTATCTAGTAAACAAATTATTGTTAAGAGGAAGGATATTAAGATGGCTTATGTTATTTCCAAAATACAGATTTAAGATAAATGTCAAGCTGAGAAGAGAACATATAGGACTAGTCCACCTAAGCCACATCAATACGGGGAGGAACTCGAGGAGTTGGATGAAGATGCACCATACTTGCACTTATTTCAAGTTATCACAATCCCAGAGAAAATTGCGTAATTCCTTCAACACAAGATTTTACAATATCACTACCCGAAAAAGGAGAAGAAGCATCTTGTCACTAAATATTTGCAATACATAATTAACAATGTATTTATGTATAAATTGGGGAAGGATGAAGTATTATGTAGGGTTTCATTGGAACATCGAAGAGAAGAAATATTCCATGAGGCACATGCTGACATAACATGAGGAAACTTTGTAGGTGAACTAACTGGAAAGAAAATATTGCAGAGTGTAATTTTGTGGGCAAATTTGTTTCAAGATGCACACCACATTATGAAACATTGCAATATTTTTCAAATAATAGAGAAACCCAATAAAAAAGATGATATGCCACTCAATCTGGTTTTAGCCACATAGCCATTTTAAAAACCGAGGATAGATTTTATTGGGTTGATTGATCTGCCATCCAAAAGGTCAAGAACTAGATAAATAATCATGACAATTGATTATATCACAAAATGGGTTGAAGCTGCAACCACACCAAATTTCACAGTGAGAGACACAATCAAGTTTCTATATGAAAAACATCATAACTAGATACGTATGCCCATATAAATTAAACATCGACATGAGAACACACTTCTTAAATGACACAATCAAAATTCTTAAAGAAGAGTTTATGATTGTGCATCATCAAAGCACAACATATCACCCGTAAGAAAATGGACACATAGGCTACTAACAAAGTTTTGAAAAGAGTTCTTACAAAGATATGTAATGTTCAAAGAGATGATTGGGAAGATAGAAGTCCCACTGTACTTTTGGCATACCGAACAAACTACAAAGGAGTACATGGCATAGCCCATTTTAATTGGTCTATGAAATAGAATAAATCATGTCAATGGAATACATTGTACCAATAATATGCATTGTGATAATCACACGGTTAGGGGATAAAGATTCCATAGAAAATAAACTACTGGATTTGAAAAAATGGAAGAAAACATGGAAATCATGCAATGGAATCATGAGGCATATAAATAGAATAGAAAATAGTGGCATGCCATGAATCTCCACGGTAAATAATTTTAAATGAAACAGTGGTACTAGTCTATAAAAGCAAATTTAAAGTGCTCCTAGTAAAATTGAGCATCTAGTGGAAAGACCCCTATATCATTCATCATATCAAAAATAGGGCATACTTGTATCACGAGATCTATAGGGGAACATGTTACCCGGTAGAATCAATGGATGTAGGCTAAAATCCTACAATTGATAATTTTGCAAGGACAAGAAAGTGACAATAAGTGCATTCGACACATGAGTTAGGGTAACAATTTTCAAAGTTTATACAAGTGTAGTAGATTGACTCGGAGAATAGAGACATGGGCATTTCCACAATGCTGAGATAAAAAAAAATGAAGTGACCCACCACATCACGACTCGGTAGCAAGAGTAGAGAAAGCTTGGTGGTATGATAGGCCCGTAATATATGTTGAAGCTACAAAAGGATATCTAGTGGAGAAAGATCCATTGTGAGGAATGGTTGTTGATAGGATTGTGAGATTTCCATACTTGGGGATCATCCAAAACTCATGAAAATGATCATGAGTTGATATTATAATGGTTCCATTTGGTTTAGTGTGTAAGATGCATTCCTAATAAGTGCAATTATAGTCTCCCGAGTCATTAAATTTCCCAAAAGGTATATTTATGCTCGTATTTAAAAACACCCACTCGGTATTGAAACAATCAAATACGACCATTTATGGTAATCTATGTAAGGGAAGGGGAATCCTTTGGGAGCTATCGTGAATCAAGTGGTATTGTAGTAGAAAGATACAGGAAAGCTACGAGCGAAAGCAAGTAACCATCCCTAGGTGGAGTGGATAACTTTAACAGAATGTGAGAAGATGGAAATGAGTTCAACTGGCCTGAATTCCTAGCTCAAGAGCTCAACAAAAATGCATGAAAGGTAACTGAAATTGTTGGAAAAGTTTTGATGTATCAATGGTTGATAGTATTATTGTGCTTTATACATTCGTGGACCTCAGAGGGCATAATAAAATTCAAAGATGTGTATTACCCGCATGAGCGATTTGTGCAATATATTCCAACCAAGCCATATACTACATACGAAGATACTCAGAAGATGGGATATTTACTCAACACAATAAGGAAGACATTCAACAGAAACCCCTGCATAACAAAGGAAGTACGTGCATACATAGCCTTGTATGCCAAGCTGACTTTGTTTCATAACAAGGTCATATTGTAATCTGAAGGATCCAAATCCAAGCATCTGAAGACACTCCCATTATTTATCAATAAGGAGATAGCACAAGAAGTGCTAGGCAGACAACATAGCATGATTGCAATAAATGTAAAAACATTGTGCATTGAAAGACCAACACAACTAGTCACAGGAGGCCAACATGCCAAAGTAACTGCGTAACCACAGGAAGAAGCTCAATCTGCAATACAAATGGAAGCCCAAAAAGGAGGCATGCGAAAGGAAAATAAAGGCCACTGCACATACTACAGAAGTTTTCCCATAGGTCAAAAAGACCCCATATTACTAGTTGGTTCACCGATTTGTATTTTGACAAAATGAAAGTCAATAGAAACAAAGCACTCACAATGGACTCAAATACATGGGAGCCACGATGTACCCAATATAATGAAGAGAGCGGTACACGTGGAAAACAATGTGATGAGTGCAAGCTCTAACTCAAAAGGTAAATCCTGCGGATCTAGTTAAACTTCTACTCATGTCGTGCTCTCTCATGATCAACATTAGAAAGGAGAATGTATTATGTGACACAAGACTGAATGATTAAAAAAATCACCAAGGGAATCAAGGATGTGGGATTTGATCATAAAGTCAGACGATGCAAGCCCATACAAGCCCGTGTAAGGGATTGAATTGACAAAGATGGAAGAGTAAATCCTTGTGATAACTCTTAAGAAGAGGAGGACAAATACAAGCCCATATAAGTTAGTGCACAAATCACCTTGTGAAGGAGGACGATACAAGACCATATAAGTTCTTGTGTCGATCACCTTCACAAGGAGAGACGACTCTTCCGGGTCAAGGAATCAACACATGTTGAAGATCCTCACTCATAAAATAGAAGATAGCTCAATAAGCTTCCATGTAAAAAGATGAGATGATAATTCCACAAGAAAGACAAGAATGTGCATATAAGAGAGAAATCCAAGATCCATAGTAGGGTAAAATTGACAATCCCAAAAGTTGCAATGCAACAAATGGTGAGTACACATTCTCCTCCATATCTGCAAGATCTAACTACTCTTCCATAAATGGGCACAAAAGAGGAAACAACTACACAACAGAGATGCAAGTAGACGTAGATGCTTATAATTCAGTGTGCAACAAATTTCGAGAGAATTTTGTGGCAACCCCATATCAAGAAAGTGTTGGACAACAACAATGACATGAATAAGAAGGCCAAAATCAAGAGGGAGCAACCAATGAAACCAAAAAAAAAAAATAGGAAGAAGAACAAAAGAGGAAAGATCGGGAGGCCAAACAACACAAACAAGAAATTACCTAAGATGAAATTGAGAAATCTACGACAAAAAAAAGCACCAAGAAGAAGAGTAGATAAAATAAAAAGAAGAAAAAGAGATAAAAGAAACATTAGCAAGGAAAAGGCAGAGGAAGAAATAAAAGTGAAGAAAGAGGAAGAGGCTAAGAAGGAGGAAGAGAAAAGGAAAAAAACATTAAAAGGCTACGAAAAAATAGGAGCAATAGAAAAAGGATTCCCGATGCACTATGTGGAAGCAATTGTAAAAGCAAAGGAAAAAAATCATATGGTCAAGAGCTAGACACTACCACAATCAACGCCAAAATTTGAGAACAAGCAAGTGAAATTAGAAGGAGAACAAACCAAAGGAATTGTACAAACCATAATAACTACCCTTGTGCAATGGAACACCACTCAATTGCTCCCAAACCCAACAATTAGTGCCATAGAGATTGGATCCTTAAGTTCAAAGTAGTCATCGTCGGAAGAAACTACATAAGGGGACACCCAAATATTTTTTTGGGCGTCGTAATCAATTTTACAAACAAAAAAGCATAATTTGGTCCTCCCTTCATCTCATGTCTAATTGTAGCCCCTATATTTCCCAGACAAGTGCAAAAGATACAAATTCCAAAGCATTAGTGAACATAGTCGAGGTGGATTTTGAAAATTTACCATTATAGAGACAAATTTAAGGCATGCACACATTGTAAGAAAACATCGGGTATACTGAGAATGTATATGGCACAAAAACAACTCTAGAGTAGGAAATATGAAATATGAAATGTCAAATCTAAAATTGAAGACAATTGTCCACAACTTGTCACTGACACCATAGGTGAGCAAGTAATGAGCAAACAAGTGTAGTGAAATACTATGTAGGTAAACTTGTGGAGAACTAGAAGAAAAATGAGATTGTGAAGAAAATAAAAGTTCAAGTAGAACAATCCAAGAGGGAAGTCAAGGATGTAGAGGTCATTTTATAGGAATATAACAAGATGCTCCAACAGTGAAGCACAATTTAAAAACTTACTTTCAGATCTTAGATTGGAATATGCAATGAGACTATAATAAAAGATAGTAAGAATGATACAAATATGGGAAATCAATGCAATCCTAAATGATGATGAACAAAATGATCAAGAGGTTGAGAAGGCATTGTAAAAATCCTTGTAGGATTGAGATAATGTCAATGACAAACTACAAGAATGGGAACATAATACATTTGCAAGAGTACAAGCACAAAGAATGTGGGATCGACTACAAGTACTCATCCAGAAATATAAAATGTCATCCCTTTCCATGGTAAATTTGTAGATAATTCCAAAAGGGTGATTTTTATGAAGTTATGCAAGCATTATCATAGTTTCGTATATACTTTGGTAAAGTGAATGTAGAATTTGTAGAATGAAATGTGTACAAGGCATACTTGGAAGCATTCCTCCCCACTGCGAAGAAAATTAAGAAAACTCCATGGTATGTCCTACCACATATCCTACTCCATGGAATCAAAATAGATAAGATACTTCCACCTTTTCCTTTTAATCAAATCCTCTAGCCAACACAAGCCAAGCAAATGAGAAACAACCATAAGAAAGAGGAGCAATACAATTTTGCGGCAGGTAATAAATTTTGAAGTATAATTGCAAAAATTTGTTTGATATTTGTAAGTAGGCATGCATATATTGAAAACCTACAAGGGTAGTCTATGAGGGAGTTTTTGTAGATTAAAAACCTGAAAGGGAGGTTTGTTGGAAAGTCTACTTAATTAAAACTAGAAAAGGGTGGTTAATGAGTGTGCGAGAGGATGAAAATTGGTAAGAAAAGTCTTTTGTACCGATTGCAAGTAGTATATCATAATGCATAGTGCAATTAGTGTTTGCCATAGCCTAATGAAATAAACACATAGTGCCTCTCCGGATCATTGAAGCATATTTTTTTCTTAGGAGGAGATAAGTATTTAAGTCTAGAAAAGTGTTGATAGGGTATAAGGGATTAAAAATCTAACATGAGCATATTTTTTATGATTGTGCAAACCTAATGGATATGCATAATCTAGATAAGACAAAACATAGAAGATATAGTGCTTCTCTTTGGATTGTTTTTGTGTCCACAACATGCCCCTAATTCCACAAGTGAAAATCGGGAACCTCTATACTTCCACAAGGAAAGTGAGAATTGTGCATCCTGCGTCCCTTACAAATATGTATACTTGTTATCACACAAAATGCTTTTGATACTCCCACGCAATCCTTCTGCACTTCTATTCACCTTTGTTGAAAAGGATTTCTTGCATGCACCATTATGAAAATTCACCATGTGATTCTTTCACAAATCCTAACGCACCCTTGAATCTTTCATGTTTAGTCATGAGCTATTATATAGTCACCTTTATGTTTAAAACTAGATTCACACAATCTTTGCACAACCACAACCCAAGTCTCGTGAACCCCTAAATGCACCACGACACCTTAACCTATCCTAGGTCACACAAAAATTGGTAAACTTCATGTGCATTCCCAACACTTAGCCAATTTCCAACCAAGTTAAACAAGTTATTTCTCACACTAATTACTTCCACATGCCTCCAATCAACATGTCCCTAAATATGAAAGTCCTAACCGTGCCTAAAATGTCCTGAACATGGTAACACCAATTGAGGCCACATGTCTCTAATTGGTATTTAGTAAAATATAGAGGCCGGGGGAAAAGTTAGAGGCTCACCAAATGTAACTAGGATGATTTGTGCCACATGTTCTAAATTGACACCTTGTCGACCATACGTCCCAAGATAAATATCAAAATACTTCATGTGCCCAAATAAACCGATCATCGCCACATGTCAACAATTGGAACACTATATGGTGGACTTGAGAAAAAAATTGCACACCATTTTGTGCATTCCATATAACTATTTCTCCCTTTATTTAATCATTGCACACAATACTAATTAGCCCCTTATTTTATTTTTGTATGTAAAGATGAAGTAAAGTGTTAAGAATGAGTGTGTGCACGATTAAGACATAAAGGAAAGTGTGAAAGACCTAGTGCACATGGAATTTTGAGCCTCTATTTAAGACACCACCATTATGCAAAGCTAAATGCATAATGAAGGAATTCTAAATGTGTATCCCATTGCACACACCTTTCATGTACACCATTGTATGCCACAAATCAGAGATGTAAAAGATGAAAAAATGTTAAGTCAACCAGAGACAATTTAGATTTCCCACAAATCAAAAATCCATATCTAATATATTTGTTAGAAGATCTCGGTTTAGTGTATGAACACACCATGTTAGAGGTAGTTGGCTACCTTAAATGATTAATTTTACTTATGCAACCAAACACACCATACTTCCTTTGACATTGCAAAATCTAAGCGTACCATATCAAGGCTTATTCTTGAGCTTGATGTTATTTAATGAAGATCTTTCTTCTTGTAGAGGATGTTATTTGACATGTCAAACATTCTAGATAGCCAACTAGGTATTCAATATAATCGATTATGCATCTATCATGTAATTTTTATATTTTTAAATGCGGGATGTGAAGAGCCTACCACCATTAATTCTTATAAGCACTATTCATCTAGGTTTTCCTATAAATACATATATTGAAGTCATTGTAAATGTCCTTGAATCTAGAATAGAAAAGCTTTTGAGAGTTTTATTTACACTTTCCTTTTCTCACTTGGCTATCCATGTTCTTGGCCTAAGTTAGCTTATGAGTTTATCTTGTTTCAATTTGAATGAGTGTTAAGGATTCATATTATTGATTGAATGTAATATTTGATCTTCATTTAGTGGCTAGACCTGATCAAAATACACATTGTGTGCATTTAATGATGTTGTGCAATCCTCTTGGTGTTCTAAATCCTCAAACTCTCGCACGTGTCGGTTTCTCGATCGTGTACATACTAGTATGAGTGTGGACATGGTTTTCAAATCCTTGGAATTCAAATGAGATGTAGTGAGTCTGTGAAAATTTTTACTTATTCTCTTTCTTCCATACCCTACTCTCTTTTGTAATTTTTTATCAACTATGTTAATATTAGGACTAATCTTGTAGCATGTAATCATTGCACAATGTATATTCATGTTACAAGTGATACTCATAACTGGATATTAGTTTTTGAAATTTCACATAATTATCAAGTTATGAATTAATGTTAAACGATTGTTTTTACTTGTATAATTCTCAAAATGAATCCTTTATGATGTATTCCCTAAGCCACTAGTTTCCCATGACCGGTTAGAAGTGGTAATAAACTAACAAACTCCCTCAAAATCATTAACATACACTCTACCTTATCTTGAGCTACTCCTCGCAAACCTTTTTAGCCACCAAGACTTGGTGAGAACAGAACCTTGGAAAAGGAATTCCCACACCCATGTTGAACTACATATTGCACCTTCTTGTGTGTAAGCCTTATTTTTAAGAGTGGTGGAGCCTTTCCCATTTATGTGAGACTCTATCTAGGTTTCCCATGCTTGCACATGCCCTAATTACTTTCTAGTTACAAAATCACTTGGCATTGTGGAGGGAATCATAATACAACCTTCATGGAGATTAACAAGGATAGATAGAGAATGTGAAGAGTCTCTTTTGTAAAGGAAAGGAAGAAGAAGGAACTAGTAACTCAAAAATCACCTCATTTTGTATAAATCTATGTAAGCGCATTGCACAAAAGTTTTATCTTTTATCCTAATTGAAATTAATATTTAATCCTTGAGTTCCATTCTAAAGTATGTTTGTGTTTTGATTCAGTAATATACATTCACATTTTATGATATATGTATTCCCTATAATTGCTTCTTCCCTCCTTGAAACTTATCAATTATGTATCTATTGCGCATTTGAAGATTAAGTCTTTCCATATTAATATAGAATTAAACTTGTTGCAAGTAATGATGTTGTGATCCAGGGACCTCTGCTAACAATTCAAAAAACCTACAATGCCACACAAACCTTTGTTATCTCATGTGTCATAACACTTGTGGCTTGCTTTCTTACATGCAATTTGTTGCCATGGATATGCACAAGACTGTCAGATGTTAGTGTTTTCTCCTCAACAATTTATTTCCAAATGATATGTTAGATGGCATGTCTAACAATATGCCATGTTAGAAAATCATCTCAATATGCCACATGCTAGATTCCAACTATCCGCTCGAGGAAGATGGAATGATTATAACCATATTTCTACCAACTATCACCAATTTTAACTACTATTATCGGCTACGTATATGTACGTATATGTACATGTATGTATGTATGTATGTATGTATGTATGTATGTATTGTAATATATAATCTAAATAGGGTAGAACTTTAGTGTGATAAGCTTGCACTCACTCAAGACCCATCATATAGCTTCACTTATTTTTGTTTCAACATCCATTTGTTTGTAATACCTCCGCAATAGTCTAAACAATCAATAAAAAACATTTCCCTTCGATACAATATCCTTCTTAGTATTGCTTACTTTTTGTACACCTTTGCTTTTTCCTATACACTAGTAATGGATGGAAATTACATTTCCTACAAATAATTCTTATGCTAAATTATTATTTGTTTGGTTCATTACATGTAATAACCCACATGCACTCTTATAATCCTTATTGCTCCAACTAGCCATGTTTGTCCCCCATACATGGTCTTGAGATCTACAATGTTGATCATTGGTATAAAATCATAGATCTTAACATTTTCTATGTGTATAAACATGTAAGTGAAATGAGAGAAAGGAGGACAAGAATTTAGTTCAATTTTCACCTACTTAAAAGAACATTGTAGTAAGAACAAGATGGATGATGACCAAAGACAACTTGAGGTCATCAACATGTTAAAATGATCATTCAAGATACTCAATATGCCAAACATAATGATATATTCAACCAATTTTTGAGTTGATGGTTCAACTCTACTCAACAAGAGTACCCATATTCTCCCAATCGTTTCACACATGATTTCAACATCAAACCCCATCATAGGTCCAAGTAAACTTTGATATCCAAGTTTTCAAAGGAAATATCGATGGTGTCATTAGATAAGTGATTGCACTAACTAGAGGCCTAATTCTCTATCAAAAACTTCATTAGTAAAGAGAATGTCACCTTACGGTATTGGAGATGTCTATTTTAGTGCCCCAATTATGGGACACATTAAACACAACATAATTCAAGCCCATTCAAAGTTGTGATGATTTGTAGCACTTTGTAGGAGTAACCCCCTTAGACACTACGAGTATGAAGACATTAAGTTCTAGTAGTTGTGGCAACACAAGGAGAATTTGGTTAAAGATTACAAAAATGAGTTGTACATTTATTTTTCATGGTTGCATGAGGAAATCTTAGAGCAACATAAAGTGTTGAATTACATCGGTGGAATCTCACCTTATATATGCACAAATATGTTATTGATGTTGCAAATATCGAAGCCAACTACAAGATGAATTAGTACTTCACATCTTCATTCAACATCATGCATAAGATCCAACCCTCATATGATGCACCATCTGAAGCCCCTATGTAAAAACATGTAGAATGCTTTATGTAGAAGTGAGAATCCCAATAAATCAACCCAAAATAACTAGACGGATGCTACACCTTCCAACTTAGACAAAGGAAATAAGAAGATATTGAAAATTATTTTCATCAATACTAATTTCACACCCATGAAAATTCTAAATCTTACGTAAAGTTATCTCCGCTTACACAATCTACATTGGTTCCGATACAAAAGAAAACACCGATAAGATAGTTCTTGTTTGAGCACCAATGACAATTCCATCGATGCATATGAGAAATAAGAGCACCTCTTCCATAAAAAGTTTTGGATAAAAGGAAAACCTCTCCATACCATCATCGATAGTGGGAGTGAAAAGAACATCATCTCTTAAGATGCAACTTATTCCATATATCCTCACCCATACTCATTTGGATGGCTCCAATCAAGAAAATGTATGCGGGTGATTTCACTTTTTGAGATATTTAATCCTATTTCATTCTCTTTTAAGATTTTATATGTGTTTCTAACTAAACATAAAAAGGATGAAATAATGCAATAAGAGGCTATTATGATTTAATTAACTTCCAACATTAATTTCCCAAATCAGAATAACACTTTACAAAGTGACTATTGATCTAAGAACTATCAAAATACAAAGGAGAGATTACAATTAGCTGATTTTTGTGGATCTGGGAGGATCTAAGTGATTTGAGTATAAGAACATGTTGATCTAGACTTAACTTGCATCTTTTATAGAAATGACACCTAAAATCGTACTGGTATAAACCAGACAACTAGGTCAAAATCATCCATATTTTCTTGACCCCTTTCATGCGGTTTTAGACCTACTTGGATTCTAGATTTGAAACTTTCTACGTGTTTTACTTTCTTGGAAATGAGTTTCTCTCTGATAGTATTCTTTTCTCTCCTTTAGAATAGATCTATAACTCGATCAAACCCTCAAACCTCTATTAGGGAAACCATGGGGATAAATAATAGAACATATTTAATTATCCACCAAAATAAATTGTCAAAGATTTTTTTGTTTGAAGAAAAATTATGATAGATTACATACATAAACATGAAAGTAAATGAACACAAGACACAATATATAAGTGGGAAAACCTTTCAAGAAAAAAACTCACTAAAAATCACTTATCTTTATTGAGAATAAACATTTCACCCAACACTCCCACTATTTCCAATAGTTACACCTTCATGGAGGAATTACAAATTGTCACATACATTCACTCATGAGTACATCATTCACATCATGTATCTTATCTTTTTGCATATACTACTCACATAGTTTTTTGTTGCCCACTTGTTACATAATGTGCTTCATGGTAACCAATCTCTAATGAGATCACCTTAATTTATATCAAGGTGGGTGGCCCTATTTTGGGTCACTCTTATATTTTAAAATCAAGCAATGTGTTGATCTATATGGAATCCACACACTTATATTTTGAATTCCATGTCCATTTAGTATTTTTGGGTTTCTTATTAAGACAATTTCCACTTAAGATTACAACCCCAACACCCTCATAGTGCAAGATAGAGTTCATGCAAAACAAATTTAGGTGGGTTGTGAGCACCCTTGTGCACTGTTGATGTTGCCACTACTCCAAAGAGGGCTCAAACCGCACATCATTCTCCTAGCATGTGATATCTACCATAGTGCAATCAAAATTTGATAAAACATTCTTTGACAATACCTTGCTTGAGTTTCACACTTGCTCAAACACTTGGGAAGGGTCACTTTGCTTGCTTATGGAGAGAATATGGAGACTCTTGGAATGAGTAGGCACTTATTACCTATAGATAATATTTCCCTAGTGGATGTGCGTGATTTATTTCACACTTTTAGAAGCTTGGAGTGTCGTTTTTGCTTGCTTTTACATGAGGAGATCTTGAAAGTTCTAGGACCCTAAATGAGGTATGATTGACTTGCTTATATAGGATTTTGATGATTGTTATGTTGTGAAAGGATGACTAAGAGGGAATATTAGACCATATGAAGATGATGTAATTGAAAATTTTGATGCACAATGTGTTGGTCTAAAACTATATAGTAGGGTCGAGCTATAGATTTTTTCCATACCAATCCAAACCGGCGCTTTGACCCGAAGGGAAAAATCATAGTTTGTGTTTTGGGTTGAAGGATAATTATATTTATATGAATTGTATGTTATAAATATTTTGAATTGAATGAAGGCGAGATATGTATGAAAATATGATAAAATAACCTAAGAGCTACAAGGTGAGCTAAGAAAGTGTGAAGAGAGTGTATTTTTGTGTATGTAAGTGTGCAATGTCAAGATCAACAATGTCAAATGGTAGATTGTCAAATCCGAGTGTCTACAAAAGTGTGAAGGTAATGTACTTTTTAGTACATATTCAAGATAATGGAAGACAATGCCACTTGCAACATTTCACTTCTAGAGGTCTAGGACACATTATTACGAAGACCCTACTTATATGAATGTAATGCTACATATTAGGTTAATTCAAAAAGATGTATTGTTCCATCTAAAGATGAAAATTTCAATCTCTTTTAAGTCCTCACTAGTGACCAAAGTCACATCAAAGTCTCGGCCAAATAAAAATGTAAACTCATCTCACATATGAAAAATTCATGTTGCTCATGGTTTGTTCAAAGACACCTACACATGAGAGAAAGATGGCATTGACAATGTGCTCTACATAAAAAATGTTACAACAAAAAAATTCAATAAGTTAATGAAGTAACATAATGAAGTCTTTGTGGAACTAAAGTATTTCCAACACATTGCACAATAAAACACCACATCGATTTGGTTCTTGGATCCCCTCTTCCAAACATCTCATTGTAATGTAGATCACTTGGGAGGTGATGAATTTTGATGCTATATACAAGATCTCTTTGTCAGGGAAAGATTTGGGACTATCTCGATCTTGGGTAACACCCAAGAAAGATGGGACCTGGTGACTTTGCATTGAATATTGTGCTCTCAACAAGATCGGGTGAATAATTGGTAATCACTTTCACACGTTGATGCATCCTATATCATCCTCATGGTGCATAATATTTCACCAATATCAACCCAAATTTTGGTTACCACAAAGTCTAATTCCATCCGAAATAAGTATGGAAGATAACTTTGTAGACATGGGATGGATTGTATGTATAGTTGGTTATTCCTTTTGGATTGACTAATGTACACCCAAAATTCACGTGCTTGATGGAATACCTTTTTTAAGCCCTTCCTAAACTCCATCATCATCTTCTTGGATGACATTCTCATCTTGAACAAAACTTGGGAGGAGCATGTTGAGCATATCTTTTACATGTTAAACACTTTCCACAAACACAATTTGTTGGCAAGATTAGTGAAGTGTTCATTCAACATACAAAAATCAATACCGTGATATATCATTGACCAAATAAGGATACATGTAGATATAAATAATTTCAAATTGATTCAAGATTGACGTCCTCCATGCAACCTCATAGTTTGTGGATATTTCTTGGAGTCACAAAATTATGCCATAGGTTTTTCCTTGGTTTCTTGCACATATCTTGGAAGATCAACTAGACCATATATGCCAAGGACACATTTCATTGGAATAATGTGAAAAAATACACTTTTAATGTTCTCAAATAATGTCTCTATGCAACACTTATTCTCTTAATGTCCGGCATTGCACACTCATTTGACCTTCACACACATGCATTTGACTATGCACTAGGTGAGATACTCGTGTAACATGGAAAATCAGTCACATACCACTTAGATATATTTAACATCATATTGTATAAGTACTCCACCTACAAAAATAATTTTAGGTTATTGTGTAAGTAGATAATAAAAGAAAACACTACATCTTGGGAAGAGATAATTATTCCTTCTAATCATAAGTGACTTCAATTTTTTCAGAAAAAAGATTAAAAAATATGCAATACATGAAGTGGATGAATTACCTTCAATAGTTCCATATTGTGATGAAGCAAAATAAGGGAAATGATACTCATGTAACATGGAAATTTAGTAACATACCATTTAGATACGTTTAACAACACAACATATAAGTATTGCACCTACAAAAATTAATCATAGGTTATTGTGAAAGTAGTTAAGAAAAGGCAACACTACATCTTGGGAAAGATATAATTATTCATTCTAATCATAAGTCACTTCAATTATTTCTAACAAAAAACAAACTCAATAATACACGACACATGAAATGGATGAATTACCTTCAGTAGTTCCATCTTGTGATGAAACACAATAAGGGAAAGGATAACAAGGTGATATATTACCTTAGCTTTCGTCCCTTTGGGACTACAGACTCTATTTAAAGACAAGACTAAAGAGTATTGGTTTCTCGTCTTTCGTCCCTTCGGGACTACGACTCAAGACCAAGACAATACTTAAGTGTCTCTCGTCTTTCGTCCCTTCGGGACTACAGATGAGATACCAAGGATTTCCTTTGTTTTGTTGTCTTTCGTCCCTTCGGGACTACAGACGAGACAACAAAGATGTTCTTAGTTTGTGTTGTTTTGTCTTTCGTCCCTTCGGGACTTCAGACGAGATAACAAAAACTAAAGATGGGGTTCCTTTGTTAATTCCCCAGAGGGGGTCTCCCAATTAAAGAATGAGGGGGAGGGGGGGACCACGGTAATACTCGTTATACCCCCGAGGGGGTCTAGCCCGAAGTATGAGGGCTAGGGGGACACGGTAATACTCGTTCTTGTTGTCCACTGGGTTAATCCCCCACAGGGGATCACCTATATAGACACTCATCACGGTGTTGGACATGTATGAACACAAAATTTTAGATTGGGTATCACTATAATCGACTAAAAAATACTTTGTAAATTCCTATACCACTCTTTCATAGGGTGAACAGATTAGGAAGTTGTGTCTAGATGACTAGTTTCTTTACAATCTTTTCCATCTCGTTTGGCCATCTCTATGTACTTGATGTTGCACCTTTCCAGAGACTCATTTGGGAGGTGAACTGTGGCAATACATTGTGGCACTTTAGCATTATAAAGTATCTAGATGTATTTAAGTAACATTTATATTGGTTGTATATGTACACAAACATGGAGTGACACATCAATTCCTACATTCATTATTGCATTGACAAGATCACAAATGAGAAATTGAGACTCCAAACAATCTCCCGAGTTTCATCCAGGCCATGGGAACCCATCAAAAGGATTTCACATGACTAGACTTCCTAAAAATGTATGATCACAATGTAGTATTTGTTTTCAAAGATTACCATTATGGTTCCTTTTCGAAAAAACATTGATACACCTAACATTGCTTGTGTTTTTCTCCACCCATGTATTGGTCCACTTTGGACTCCCAACATCCATTGCATCTAACCACAATCCTCATTTTTTTAGTTTTTTTCTAGATAACACTATGGGAATAGATGGGTACATACTTTGATTATTTGATGTTTCATCAATATGAATAAAGAAAATGAGTAGTTGTCAACATGCCTCTAGTTCATCATTTACGTATGTACAACATCATACATACTCATACTTGGGATTATAATTTGTTTATATTCAACATGCCTACAATAAAGCTCTTTATAGTTTTATGGGGCATATTTCATTCTAAATTTTTTTGGGTTCTAACTAGTAGAACCTATAGAAATATCCTACTACACACAAACCAACATGAAGTTGTACACACAAGAAAAGGAAGTAAAAAGGTAGATAATTTTTTGCATAACACACTAAGAGCACAATAGATTCCCTCTTCCTTAAAATTGTAATACAAAGAGCACCATAACACACAACACACACCTCCTACATTTTGAGTTGGTTATTAAGTTTTGTTGCATCTTAAGAAATAATTCTTCAAATGTATACATTAAAATTTCAAGACTTTTTGTTACGATCCTTACACTATTCTTCATGCAACTAGTGAGAACACCTCTATTTTCACCTACCTCTACACTTGGGTATGCACCGAGACTTCAATCTGGAGTGTCTCCACCATAATTCCATCCACTTCTTCAGGAATAATGGTACACCATTCTTCTTATTTAGATTATAAAAAAATATTCCCAATAGATAAGGACTAAATTTTCAAAGTGACAGACTCCTACACCAATCATGACATTTTCATGATGTAAAATTTTGGTAGTATGATGATAAAGAAAAGTGGAAAATGTTAATTAGATTCATGGTTAATTTCCTTGGATAAACTCTAATACAATGAAGACCATTACTTCTTAAGAAATAATGAATGATCTGCGCAACCTTGTAGTCTAGGGTGCATAGTGCAAGCCTACTTAATTCTCTTGTGAAACCTAGAATTCACATTTTTATATCTTGGGAAAGGATATAACCACATAAAGATATGTGATGATGACCCAATTGTTCATAACATGCCTCATAGATTACTTCCTTTACGTAACTTGTTTTACCTTCATGAAATATCATGGCAAATACATAACCTCACATCATCACATAAACCATTTTTCACCATCTATCAGTAACTTTTTACTCTTCCACAACTTGTTCAAAATTAGCATTATTCGTTGATCCCCATGACACCTTGGCGCCTCACCTACACAATCCCTTGTGTCTCACACACATGCTTCATTACCTTCACAACTCACATAGTCGTATGTTAAAAGCTCACAACCATTATAGGTTCCACAAGCTTGCACAACTCATCATGTGTTACATTTGTAGCTCATGTGATGCAATGCAAACTTGTGTAAGTATCAACACATAATCACTTTTATGCCTTGATATATTGCATGCATTTAAAGGTGAAAATTTTCATAGGAAAATCAAACATCAATGTTTTATCGTCAAGAATTTGTTTCAAGTGGCATGCCGATGGCATGTCCAACACTAGGCAATGTCACAACATCATCATAACATGTCATGTGATGGATTCCAATTGCCTCTCCCATATGAAGATGAAACAATTGTAACTCTATCTCCAACAACCGTCATGAGTTCCAATTTCCATTGTTAGTTGTGGGTATGTGTGTGTATATGTGTATTGTAATAAAAATCTAATATGATAGATCTTTTAGAGTTTTGAGCTTGCACTCACTTAAGACACAACAAATAGATTTTCTTAGTTTTTCTCAAACATCCATTTATTTATAATACCTTTTCAATAGTCTTTACAATCAATAAGGATACATTCCCTTCTAATACAAAATCCTACTCTCTAAGTCTTGTAAGGTGTTACTGTACACATATTTATTTTCCTATTCACCATTAATGAATATAAATTAGGTTTCCTACAAATAAGTCTTCTACTACATTATTTTGTGTTTGGTTCATTACATTTAATAACCCATGTGCATGCATAATCCTTACTGCGATCCAAATTTGCTCATGATTGTCCCTCGACATGGTCCTAGGTTCTATGGTGTCGATCATTTATCTTTCATTTTACAAACTTCTTCCCACTTCATAAGGGCATCTTCTTAAAATCCTTAGTCCCCATCTGAATAAAATTACTCAACATTATAATAACATCATTTTTAACATTTGTAAGGGTTTGTAGAATAGACATAATGTAGACTGAAAATACTTTAAGAACATATTGAATAAGAAGTTCAACCACCCATAATAACCATTTCCCTCTCCATGAATCACATTTGTTTTGGAGCTTATTTATAATATTATCCCAAAATTGAGATTAATTTTTCCTTCAAGAGAAAACACCGATGTACTTGTGATAATTTCCAATGAGAAACCTAATAAGTACTATCTTATGAGGATGATATGAAAGAAGAAAATATTGGACTTTTTCATATTCACATAAGTACTATCCCAAATCATCTTGGTACTAGTCCAAAATTTTCTTAAAATTTTTTTCTGATGAAAATTAGTTTGGCTTGCTAACATGGTGTGATCCATGTACCAACCATGTGAGACAAAAAAATCATTGTTTTCTAACCTTAAATCAATTTCCACTCCAATACTTTAGAAATATCTCTCTTCCCCGGGATTTAGCAAGAATAATGAAAATAATGGGAGAAAGGATCCCTTTCCTAATGTCTCCAGATACTTGAACACATTTTTCTCGTTCAACTTCTTTCCATCTTCACTTGTTGAACACATTTTCTCTTACATCCGATGCCTCTTGTTGAGATCTTACCAAAGTTTGGAGTTTTTCTTAAAAAGAGGAGAATGACCCATTACATTTAAGTGAAATTAACTACTTAGTTTGGAAACAATTACGAGGCACAAAATTTATGGAATTTTTATTATGTCATTGTTTACTTCTTACTAATTATTATTACGGTTGTAATATATTAATGCTAGATAATATAATAATAAAATTTATTCTATGTAAGATCAACAATAATGTAATGTTTCCAAAAAGATCGATTAAGCCATAAAAACTAAATTCCTAGAGTGGCAGCATTTAGGCGATGTCAAATTTATAGGAATATTATTAGGTTGGTCACCTACTACCCACCAATAATTATTATGGATGTAATACATTAATGGTTGATAGTGTCTATTAATGATAATACAATACTAAAAATTTATTTGTGTAATATTAGCAATCTATGGTAGTGTCTTTAGTTTGATAAACATGCCTTAGATGGGAAAATAATATAATAGTTTTTCTTAGTGAGTTTTTATCAAACTAAGTTTAAGAATCTTGAATACCCTTTGAGGGATATTTCTTTAAAAATGCACAAAATATAGAACTTGTAGCAAGGTAAAATATTGATTTTTAATGAAAATGTCCAGCTAGGACAACGAATGGTATTAAATTGATATTACACAAAATATTTGTCCACAATGCATGAAATTACAAGGGAAGCTTACAATAATAATAATAGACACTATGCAGACATTTTATGGAATAATGTATTGCTTCCCGACAAGGTACAAAAGCCCTAGGTGGCTAGTCCACTTCAGAGGTCCATGACCCTCTTGATACAAAAGAAAAATAAGGGTCTTTGAAAACAACAAGGTAGGTATAGGGAATAACACGACCACCTACGCAGATCTGACACGACTGACTGAAGAACCCCCAAATAGAGGCTGCAGTCGCCACGTTTGGAATGGAGTCAGGAAATGAGGGAGGCGCCTTCCACGTGTTGTCACGCCCAGCCTAGATGGTTATCGTGAGTCGGATCTAGAGCCCCTCTGACTGTCTTCCCCGAAAGCCCCCAAGAATCCTCGAAACCCTTCCTTTGACCCTCTAGAAATATCTCGTAGCACGGCCCAAAAAAATGGCTCCAAAATGACAGACTAGGTATATCTTTCACTACCAAAGAATGCCCTTCTAGCTAGGGACGGTCTCTCACCACCGAAGCTAGGGTCCTTATGGGATTTTACTCCACAAGCTATAAAACACAAGCAACAATAGTAAAGCTGCATGTGAAGGAGGCTAAAAATGTATATGACAAAAATTCTTTTTCTTCCTTCCCATCTCCATATACCTTTCCTTGGCAAACGAGCCCCCACAACCCTAGCGCATTTCATTCCATGAAGGGGCCACTAACATAAAAGTATCTATAATTACTTTCTCCCTTTTTGAGTCGTCGTGTCCAAAAAGACCCCAAACGCCAAACTAGTACATTAAAACCAATGGGCCCCTTCCCACAAGTTCCCAAGCGTCCACAACCCCCTTGGGTCCGACCACGCTTTTGGGCCCAACTTGGCATTGAAAGAAAAAGGGACATTACATAAAGGGGACATTACAAATCTATGTATTTGGTATGATTATTTAAGTTGCCTACATTCTTTTGTAAATATCAATCACTTTATGTATGATTTATAAGATGCAACAATTAAATTTTGATGATTATTTTTATAAAAATGACCATACAAAACAAAAACAAACATCATTCAAACCTTAATATTTTGATAAATAATCATCTTCAACCCTAATTTAAGTTGATGTGTTTCCAAAAGGATAAATGTCTATTTTGATTCTTAACACTAATGTTTTGATAAAGAATCATTCTTAACCTTAGTTATATATTATTAAAAAATCCAACGTATAATGTTTCTACAAATTAGGTAGGGGTGTTTGGATTTAAGTATTGCATAGGGTGCTCAAAACTCTTAATTTGGCCTTGATTACATTATGGGAACTCTCTTGAAGGAAACTTTGGAAGATTTTCCTAATAAGAGGAGATGACCTTCAATCTTCAATGTGGCATCTCTCGTAATCAATATTCAAATTTATCTCTAAAAAAGGGTCACCAAATAAGCTATAAAGATGATTTTGAGGAGAATATTAAGAAGGGGAAACATCTAATCCATTAAAGTTATTCATAAGAATAGACTCGTGGTTGAATTCTTTCAAGCTCTATGGCCCACCCTCAAGATGGATTTGTTTAATGTTTATAAGGAGGAAATGACCAATAGATCCTTAGGGTATGTCATTAATTACAACCTAATCAAATTAATTGTTAAACCTAGAAATGAGAATATGATATGTGGTTGGTGCCCCATTACTCTTCTCTATGTATCCTACAAAATCATTGCAAAGGATATTGCTATAAAACTTAAACCCGTAGCTAAGGGTATTGTTCTCAATGAGAAGAACATATATCTAAAAGGTAAATACATTTTTGATTATCTTCTTTATGCATAGGAAACCGCTAAATGGGATGAATATTCTAATCAAGATGCATTATTATTCAAAATTGATTTTGACAAAGGATATAATTGGATTTGATCGCAATTTATTCTCAAGATGCTTGAGTGCTTGGGATTCAAAATTTTCTTCATATAGTTCATTAAAATGATCTTCATTGAGACATTAGATTAGATCATGGTTTATGGTATCCTCACAATAGATCCTTTGACCTACAATGCTACATTAAAAAGGCTATCAAATTTCTCCTTTTTTATGTTTTGCTATCGATGTCCTTGGCGAAAATGCTCTAATGGGCTCATCATCAAGGATATTTGACATGAATTACTCTTCGCATGGTTATTATGATCTTTATTATTTTTTTGATGATTCTCTCCTTTTCGTAGAATACGTAACAAGTAATTGCTAATGCTCAATCAATTCTTGATGTATATTATGACTTGTCTAGATCCAAAGTGAGAAATCACAAAATAGAAGTAATCTTCATCAAAAGTGCTCCAAATTTGGCTTAAATCCCATCATCTTGGAACTTCATCCCCTATGGTAGTATTACTTGCTACTTGGGTATCCCATTTGATATTCATGTTACTCCTTCGGACATGTGGGATTGGGTGTTCAATACAATTCAAAAATGTGGAAAACTAGTTTTACAAATTTCTCTCCCTACTAGGCAAGTTGTTTGTCATTAATCACATATTTTTGGCTAGTCATGTGCATATTATTCATCTTGATGGTTTCCTTTGAATTAAAATTATTGGAAATTTAGAAAAAGGTTTCACAATTCATTTGGAGCAACAAATCTAGTTAAAAATGATAAACACTATTCCTAGGGAACTTTTCACTCGACTTATATATGTGGGTGGCATTGGAATCATCGAACCAATAAAATTGGGAAAATTCCTTGGTTTTAAATGTATTACAAGATACACCTAAGGTTCCAAGCTTCATAAGATACTTTCGGAGGAAAAATTCAATGTGCATCCCATAAAGGCTCTTATACTTCCATTCCGTGAGAAGATAAGATCATATATATATATATATATATTTGACTCTCTTCAAAGGTCAAACGTAATTAGGTAGCTTGATAGGAAATGGTCCCTCTACTCCAATGACACCATTGATCTCTCCGACATGGATTGTGTAAATTTGGTCAAAGATTTAGCACAAACACAAAAAAATTACATAATCTAAATTTTGTATTTTTAATAATAATACTATTGCACACTATATTTCTCTGTTAAAATCAACTCAAAAATGATTACAAATATATAGACATTTAGTTTCTTATAAAATAGTAAACTTGTTGTTATCAACATGGGTTGTTTAAACAACCTCGTGAGTAGCTTTAACCACTACCTATATGATTTGTTTATTAAACAACTCCATAACAATTATATCTACGTGATTTATTATTATAAATTGCACACAAACTAACTTATTACTAATTACATAATATATTTACTCATAATAATAATTTACCACATGTAAATTATTAATCAACATATGAGTATTAACCATCGAATTTCCAACATCCCCCTTAGTGCAAATATGGTAGAAAACAATCACACTTCCTTCGCAGCTTTCCACCTATGCGTTCTCATGATCTAGATGGTTTTTCAAGATAGCGAACAACTTGCACATACAAATGGTTTTAAAGGACAACCAAAACCCAAACACACATATGGTTTTGCATGAAAACCAATAACCCAAATGGGTAAGTGCACCAAGTTGGGGGCCAAAAGGGGTCTTAAGTGGATGCATTTTTTCTAAAAAAAAACTTCAACTTGTATGAGTTTTTCAAATAGTTACACTCAAAATTGGAAGATGTTGTAGAAGTATGAATCGTAGAATTTTGAGTCTAGTTTCTAAGCTACTAAATTTTATTGAAAATGGATAAGTTTAAGTGGGTCAAATAACTAAAATACTAATAGATGCTCCTTTTTTGTTAAAAAAACATAATAGAGTGACTTTCATGCCCCCCGCCATTTTTTGAGTACCATTTAGTATTTTTGAAAACCCTTTGGTAGAAAGATAGCTAGGAGCATCTAGTTTGGGCTCCATTTTTATAGATTTTTTTAGTGCAATATTTTTTTTTTATGATTTTTATAGTACATAAATTTTATGTTTTGAAAAATAACAGAGCTCCGACCATGCCCCCCCCCTAACTACCTAAAAAATATCGAATTTTTTTTTTTTTTTTTATGTATAGAATTATGCCTAGTTTAGGCTAGTATAATTTTTTTAAATTTCAATCACCCAAAAAAAGATACACAATGAAAGATAGACATATTTACACTTCAAAAATAGCTATAAAAAGGCATAGTTAGAAAATAAATAATATGGAAACCTTATATTAGTCAAAAATTTGAAAAATTATATTTTTAGAAAGAAGAAACTCTACTCTACATCGTGGTATAATTTTTTTAAAATGGATCAATTTTTTTATTTTGATTTATCATAGAGGAAGTGGCATTTTTACATTTTCTTGCAAAAACACATTGTTTGTTGTGTTTGTGCAGGTCCATGCCTCAGGCTTGGGGATCCAAACCGGATCCCAAGCCTTGAGGCATGGCTTGGGAAAAGAGAAAATGTAAAACACGTACGCATTACATAACATGTATGCCTTACATAACGCGCGTATGAATTTTTCTTTGTTTTATATATTGTGGTCCCCCATGTCCCTTTCATCTCTTTCATGGGAATTCTGCAAACATTCTATTTTGTCTGCAATTTTCTCTACATTCTTACATGATTTTTTAGTAGTTCATTTTTTCCCCTACCCCACTAGTTAATTTTTTCTAATCATGGGTGATAAACTTGAGCTAAGGACAAGAGGAAAGTCAAGAACAAGACATCGAGCAAATTGGAAGAGAAGAGAATAAATAAATTGAAGAGAATGCAAAAACTTTGAGCAGGGCAAGGTACATCCACTATATCAAATGTAGCTAATGTATTAGAAAATGGGGATGAAATACATAATGAAAATGTAGAGAATAATGATTTTGCAATGAATAATGATATTGAATTAAATGATAATGTTGGTATGGATGAAGAAATTGATATGAATCCAATTGTTGAATCCTTACCTAAGAATCCAAATGTTAACCGCAAAATTTGTATGAAAACACTAAATGAAGAAAGTAACCTTGTAAATGAATATTCACCTCTAAGAACACCTCCTTCCATTTTGTGAAGAAAACCAATTCACTTAATTGAAATTGATGAAAACATTATAAAACCAATGCCTAATAAAATGTTTGAAAGAAATGCGAGAAGAAAAGCTAGTGGAATTTGGGATAATTACTTTGAGAATTTAAATGACACACAAATATGTCAATTATTTGTTTCATTGATGAAATTAATTAAGATGAGACCTATAATGAAGACCCTAGGGTTAAGAACATCTAATGTTGTTGATCAAAATGCATCAATTGTTGAAAACATACATAAAGCATACCAAACTTGTAGATGGAAAAAGACGCACTCCAAAGATAGTAATGCTACATGGCATGCACTTACTAATTGTATAGTAAGTGATAAAACAATTAATAAATGCTTGATTAGAAAAATAAGCAGTGCTTTGAAGCTAAACAAAAAAACACTAATGAAAGCAATAGAGAGACGTAAATGTCTTGAGTTAGTCAATAACACTGACTATTGGGCTTTCTCTAGCAAACTTCCACAAAAGACAAGAATACATATGATATTCTAAAATAATTAATTGTAAAATTTTGGAATGAGAACACAAGGGTGTCACCGAATAGAAGAGATACAGTAAAAAGAAGAATAGTTCTCGTAATCATGAATCATGTGTAAAACATTTCTTATATATGACTCAAACAAAATTGTTCTCTAAGTTTAAGAATGAAAATCCACAAATTAACATTAGCCAAAGATTCTTTGAAATGAACAAACCCTTTTATGTGAAAATCAATCACTCACGTACCACTTGTTGTAGGCATCATGTTGAATTTTCAATGCATTATGATGTTTTTTGTCAAATACGTCATGTTTTACATACTGACATCATGTTGCAGGAGTGTGGAATAAATGTCCCACAAAAATCTTCAAGGGAATTTATTCTGACAATATTTTGTGAAAAATCAACAAGACAATTTTTTATAACAAAGCATGTTTGGATGGAATGTGCAATGTATGCGATGGCTTGCCAAATCTGAAAAGTTGTATCCACGAGGAGAGTACATATTCAATAGGAAAAGAATTGGTTGATTTCACCAAATATAAATCGATGGCATATCAATTAAAATATGGAAAAGAATCTAAGAGGTGTGAGCTTGTTAGAAAACAATTACCTGTATCAGAATATATGGTCAAATTCAAAGAGAAAATTTTTTTATGAGTATGCAAGGCACACACATAAAGCTCGATGGTTGGATGAACAATGTAAGTTAAGCAATGACACATTCCCACTTGGTACTATTGTTTCAATAGTTGACTTCACAGAATTACATATTGCAACATAAATGGAGGTTCAATCTCAATATTATAACTCAATGCAAGTTTTATTTTTCGTGCATATAACATTCATACACTCTCTTGAAAGCACTTGAGAAGATCAAAAAATATTAAGAGAGTATCATTTCTACATCAGTGATGATTGGACACATTCTACAGAATATGTACAAAGGTGTTTCCAGGTATTTTATACGAACTTGAATGAGAGGAACATTAGTTTTGATCAACATTACATTTGGTCAAACTGCACATCACAATTCAAGAATGTATGGATGTTTTATTGGCTAAACAAGATGCACAAAGAAACAAATGTACAACATATCTAGAGTTTTATTGAGGTAGGGCATGGAAAAGGAGAGCATGATGGTGTAGGAGCATGTGTGAAAAGAACACTTGCAAGAGAAGAGTTAAAGTTCAAGGATGGTGCTAAATTTATAGATGTAAAAAACATTGTTGATTGGTGTGTTAAGAATATGGGCCATGAATCTCAAGAGAGATCAATGGTTCATAGATATTTTTGGTTGATAGAGGAACAACATCTGAAAAACTTTGAAGATTGTATGACAGTTACAAAATCAAGTGATAAGCACTCATTCCGTAGTTCAAATGCAAATGCTTGGACTATTTATTCTAGGTGCATGACATGTTTTTGTATATCATGCATTGATTTTGAGTGGAATGAATGTGAGTCATAGCAGTGGGTGGATGAATGGAGTTGTAGACCTCTAATTCCACTCGACACACATCAAGTTCCACGAGCATTACAACTTGCAGGGTCTTCAGATCAAATGACAACATCACCCGACTTTGACCAAGTCTTTGATTTAGTGCAACAAGGTACATACATATATGTACATGCCATGTTTTAGATTTATAAATTATTAAATGGTCAACTCTTAATGTATTTATAAATTGACTAAACAATTTTACTTTGTGATACATAGGGCATGTTTTTGCAATTATTGTGGAATTTAACAAAGAGGGAACATACTACTTCTTGTCTCGTTGTGTAGAGGGGAAAAAAATTGACTTCCACAGTCATTGATGGTGAAGACCTTGAGTATCCCACTGGATCAGTGGTAGTCACTGGAACTTGGCTTTGATGATATCCTATCAAAAATCAAACATTTGGTTGTTTAAAGACTATGAAGTACATCAAAAGATACTTCACTATTCACATTTGGTCCTTACAACAAATATTAAATTGATCAAATATCGAGGTCGGCCATCAAACAAAAATCTATGGAAGGTTCGTGAATCAAATCATGAAGCAATTCTTTGCTACTATAAAGAATAGAGTTGATCCTTGTGGTTCATTGGATTGAATTTGCAAAGGTATGTTCTTCATGAATTTAATTTGAATATTTACTTTAATGATTTTGTTTAAATTCTATATGATTTAAAATTATATTTAATTGCTTATTAACATGTTTATGTAAGTTAGTGGTGCCAAAAAGATTCCACCTTCACGTGGTTGGCACTTTATCGCGAGAGAATTTATTATTCTCGAAGCCAAGTGAAGCTAAGAGAAATTAAATATTAGAAAGGAACAACAAACAAAAATTCTCATTTCACCACCTATATTGTAAAAATATCTTATTAAAATTCTCATTTCACCACCTATATTGTATGAACCACCTATATTATTTAGGTGATTGGCAATGGAAAACCTTACACCGAATAGTGTTCACAAGGCCACCCCAACATGTTGGCGTAGTTGGTTCGGTTCCACGAGCTTCGTTTGTAAACTACTGATGTTTGGCATAATGTTGTACCGACTCATCTTGTACTATTTTGCATTTAAAAATAGCACATCATTGAGAGAACCAAATGGAGATTGAGAAAATCACAGAGGATTTCATAGAGGGCCCCAACATGGAGGTCTCATATTTCTAATGAGACATCTCTAGGTGCCACAGAGTTTGAGAAATCACCCATCGAAGATATGGTTTGTTTGGGCCTCGGGGCTCTTAAAATGACTACACCTGGATGAGGTAGCCCAAAGCACGGGGAGTGTAGGGAACTAAAAATAAGCCTCCACTAGTGTTCACGTGGCCACCCCGATGTGTTGGCATAGCTTGTTCGGTCCCACAAGCGAGCTTTTGTTTGCAAACTACATGTAATGCAGCGGCAACCGTACACAGACTCAGGCCGCACTATTTCACGCGTTTGCAAACAATAGCACAATGAGAGAACCAAATGGATATGGAGAAACCATGAGAGGATTTCATAGAGGATTTTATATGGAGGTCTAGGATTGGACGAGATGTTTCTAGTGTCACGGAGTCTCGAGAAATCACTCGTCAAAGATATGACGTGTTTGGGCCTCTCGGGGCTCTTAAGCGACTACGCCGAACGAGGTATCCCATAAGCATGGGGAGTGTAGGGAACCAAAACGAGGCCTCCACTAGTGTTCACCAATCCACCTCGATGTGTTTGCGTAGTTTTTGGTCCCACGAGCTTGTTTGTAAACTACAATGTCTGATGTCAAACAGACCTACTGTTACTCAAACGCACTATTTCACACGTTTGCAAACAATAGAACAACGAGAGAACCGGATAGAGATGGAGAAAAATGTGAGATAATTTCATATAGGGATTCAACATGGAGGTCTCGGATCGGCGAGACATCTCTAGGTCTTCGAAGTCAGAAATCACCGTCAAAGATATAGCGTGTTTTGGCCTCGGGGCTCACGAAGGGACTACGCCCAACGAGGTAGCCCGAAAGCATGAGGAGTGTAGGGAACCAAAATGTCTCATCAGATCTAAGACCTCCATATCAGGTCCCTCTATGAAATCCTATCGTGGTTTTATCCATCTCCATTTGGTTCTCTCGTTGTCCTATTGTTTGTAAACGCGTGAAATAGTGTAGTCGAGTTAGTGTAGGGCTGCCAGATGTTGTAGTTTGCAAACAAAAGCTTGTGGGACTGAATCAACTATGCCAACACATTGAGGTGGCTTGGTGAATGCTATTGGAGGCTTTGTTTTGGTTCCCTACACTCATCATGCTTTCAAGCTACCTTGTCAGGCGTAGTCCTTAAGAGCTGAGGCCAAAACACACCATATCTTCGACGGTGATTTCTCAAACTCGTGGCACCTAGAGATGTCTCGTCAGATCTAATACCTCCATATTAGGGCCCTCTATGAAATCCTCTCATGGTTTTTCTCCATCTCCATCTGGTTCTCTTGTTGTGCTATTGTTTGCAAACGCGTGAAATAGTGTAGTTTGAGTCAATGTAGGGCTGCCAGACGTTGTAGTTTGCAAACGAAGCTTGTGGGACCGAACCAACTATGCCAACATGTCGGGGTGGCCTGGTGAATTCTAGTGGAGGATTTTTTGGTTCCCTACGCTCCCGTGCTTTCGGGCTACCTCATCCGAGCGTAGTCGCTTAAGAGCCCTGAGGCCCAAACACGCCATATCTTTGACGGTGATTTCTTGGACTCTATGGCACCTAAAGACGTCTCGTCAGATCCAAGACCTCCATGTTGAAGCCCTCTACAAAATCCTCTCGTGGTTTTCTCCATCTCCATTTGGTTCTCTTGTTGTGTTATTGTTTGTAAACACACGAAATAATGTAGTCTGAGTCAGTGTAACGGTTGCACACCACCTTGTAGTTTGCAAACGGAAGCTCGTGGGACCGAACCAACTTTGCAAAAACATCGAGGATGGCTAGTGAACACTAGTAGAGGATTTTTTTTGTTCGCTATGCTCCCTATGCTTTCGGGCTACCTCATCCGGGCGTAGTCACTTAAGAGCCTTGAGGCCCAAACAAACCATATCTTCGACGGGTCATTTCTCGGACTCTATGACACCTAGAGATGTCTCATCAAATCTGAGACCTCCATGTTAGGGCCACCTACAAAATCCTCTCACAGTTTTCTCCATCTCCATCGAGGTTCTTCCATTGTGCTATTATTTGTAAATTCATGAAATAGTGTAGTTTGAGTCAGTGTAGGGCTACCAGAGGCTATAGTTTGCAAACAGCTCATGAGACCAAACCAACTACACCAACATGTTGAGGTGGCCACGTGAATGATAGTGGAGGCTTTTTTTTGGTTCCCTACACTCCCTGTACTTTCGGGCTACCTCGTCCAAGCGTAGTCACTTAAGAGCCTTGAGGCCCAATCATGCCATATATTCGACGAGTGATTTCTTGGATTTCGTGTGGCACCTGAGACGTCTCGTCAAATCCAAGACCTCCATGTTGGGGCCCTCTATGAAATTATCTCATGCGGTTTTCTCTATCTCCATCTAGTTCTCTCGTTGTGCTATTGTTTGCAAACGTGAGAAATAGTGCGGTCTGAGTCAGTGTACGAGCATGTCATACACTGTAGTTTTACAAAGAGAAGCTCATGGGACCAAACCAACTACGCCAACACGTTGGGGTGGCCTGGTGAACACTAGTGGAGGCTTTGTTTTGGTTCCCTACGCTCCCCATGCTTTTAGGCTACCTCGTTTGGGCGTAGTCCCTTAAGAGCCCTGAATGACTAGATTGGCTTAAGAATGAATTTGATAGGGGTATGTCTAAGAACACATGGGAGTTATCAATCGCCTAGTAAATATTTCTTATTTAGTTCGGATGGGAGTCAGCTAGCCTACGGCTTAGTGACCTTCCATTCATTGATAATTTATGCTATGATAAACCCATGGATGCTTTCAAAAGCACCTTCAAAAGGATAGGGGTAGTCATCAAGCCTAGTGAAGGGTGTGATGTGATTTCCAAATAACTTGAAATTCCTATAGATTTAAAGGTAATAACATGAATTGGACAGGATTAGACAATCAAGAATCATTGAGTGTCCAATCGAATGTCACCGCATCTAGAGACATTCTAAAGCATTGGAGTAATGTATATGGAGAGACATTTTCAAAATATCAATAGATGAAAGGCATCAAATTATGACAATTCTCAGGTGTTTTAACAAGGGAGAAGACTACGAAGCATAGAAGAATGTAGTAAGTGCATGATAAGATAGGAACTAGTACAAAAGACCATGAGCGGGAAGAAGCGCGAGTAAGGTAAATACACATATACGCATTGATAAATTGAATGAATAATTACTCAGATTAGGTAACTCTTTATATACATACATTATATAAATATTGATTTCCAAAGCTTGATGCATATTATACATTGAAAATGCTAGTACATGTACATCACCAATAAATGAAAAAATAATCCATAATGTTTTAAATATTGCCAAGTGCACATCATATTAGTTTCATGCAAAAATAATCTCGAAATGTAAGGTCTCATACAAAATTATCAAGTTCCAAATAGTATTTTAATGTGCATAATAAATACAAAAATGCCCAAATAGGTCATATACCATCAAGTTCAAATGCCATATAGGCGTACATACAATGCCATGCACATAGGCATACAAAAACAATGTCATGTAAGACATATATATTTCCTACTCATCAAAATCTATCCCTCTCTTGGCCTTGCTTGAAGAAGGCCCTCCCTTAGATGAAGATGGAGATCCATGAGATGACTTTGGATCGTCTGAGCCCATGCTTCGAGTCCTCTTCTGCTGAATACTCACCTGTAAATGAGCCTATAAATGCAAGCAATGTTTTTCTTGTTAAAACTTAATTTATATATGTTTTCAACATGTATTTAAGACCATGCTAGAATGAAAGTATTTACATAAATACACAAACTTACCACAAGTTTTGATCACGTTGAATTTACATCTCACGCTCAGATGAGTCATTGGGAGCTCCTACAGTACAAACAGGGGTACGAAGATGACGAGATGGAGGAGTCCGTGCCCTCGAAGTCAAAATGGAGGGGGTTGAAGTTCCCTACATACACATAAGATCAGAAAATCTAACATCAGAATTAGAAAAATAGAACTAAGTACATGTATGTACATAATGACAATATTTTAACTAATTTTATCAATATAGAACTATTGTTTTTACCCCGCCACGCCTTTGTGAATCAAATGAAACAGGGGCTAGTACTTTATCGCAAGTAACTCCTGCATATACATAATGAAGGACATTATTAACATAATTTAATAATTCTACAATGAAATACATTACTAACATGTAATTTAACATAATATGAATTACACGAGAAATTTAACAAAATTTACGTGTTTGTAATGCCCACATTTTACGCACCCAAAAACAACAGTAAAATACCAGGATAATTTTTTTTTACTTACATTGCTCACTACACACAACACAACAAGGGATCCAAGTACAGAAACTCGACTCACAAACGACAATCACATAAGTCATTGACTCACATAGACACATGAAAACGACATAGGCATGTCGATGCCACACTTTTCCCAATGAACGAATACTAGCAATGACCCAACCACAAGAAACATGACTTCAGGAATGGCGAACCCACAACACATCATTTCTTTAAATGTATTTTAGTTACGATTAACATTCCAAGAACATTATTGAGCAAGGATAAATTTCTTGTTTGTCCACCCACATATTCTTAAGTTTATTCCGTGGTTAAAATACAGTTCGACCATCTTATGTTGGCTTCTTATACTTTATAAAAATTTCCATAACTAACATACTTATTTGGCATAAATCAAATTACATACAAAGTACTTAATTATCTTATTATTATGTTAAGAATATTCTTCTCCAACATTTATCCGATATCTACAGTTTTAACCTTACAACTCAAGCGAAAGTAACTTGATATCGAGTAACGATAAAAGGATTTAACAGAGATTTAGATACAAATAGTTTTTTACCAAAAACATTCCTTGATCACAAAATAGAGATTTCCCTACCACAGTTACTCTATTTCAATGACTTGTGGAATTCCATTTTGATTTATATATGTATTTTGTTTTCTCGAAGGTTGATCACACCAAGAACAATTCATATTCTTTGAAACAAAAGAATATGTTTTATTGAGTTATAAGGTCTACAAGGGTGGCATTTTTCTGAACCTCAAATCTCGTCTTTACTCTTATATGCTTTATTTTCTACGTCACATTATGGTCTTATTTTATTTTATTTTTGCATTGTCTTGAAAAGGAGTTACAAACTATTTGTCTAACCTCTTGAAGACAAAAAAGATAAGGAGACTTGAAGCTACACACATACCCTAAGCCAACCTCCAAATCAAACGAGGTTTAGATTAATTCCAACTTCATCTAAGGGTCTACCCCTCAACTATATGTGAGTTTTAAGCGAGAGGACAAATTTATGCTAAACCACCTTCCCGAAAGGACCAAGGTGTTATGTTGAGAGAAATCAAGGTAACACATTTAGTTGAGTGGGGCTAAGGGGTTCATTAACAAGAGTATAAGACCTAAAATCAACTAAGTCACAACCTCCATCCATGTCGTCTGGATCCAACCGGGTTTTCACTCAATGAAGAACTTTAATTTTAAATCTATCTTTGAATGACAAGGTAGTCCACTAGGCTATGAAGGAGGGGTTAGCTCTACACTCTCCAAGAAAAGTTTGACTGCATCACTCCTATCAGACGGGTTTAAGACAATGTCACTAAACCTATTGACTAAGACGATAAGTCCATTCTTGAGCTCTGATTTGCCTAAATTAGGACGTTCCACCGAGAGCAAAGATTAAGTTCATCCTACGGTTTTCAATGTCTTCTACGGTAAGGAGTATCGCACATGAAAAACAAGTTATGTCTCGATGTTGAACAAGGGTAGTGTGTTTTCGATTAAAACTCTTTATTACATTTACAAAGTATGAATGCACAAGATGACTTGTTAATCATTTATTGAACACTAAACATACACTACAAGATATTACTTCAAATTCATTTACCTTATATAAATATCAACCCCTTTTAACCATGTGTTCTCTGAATCAAAATTGAACCTAAGATTAAATGCACATTTCCTAGATGTCCTAGAAACCAACATCTCATACATAGCAACAAATTATCAAATATAACCTTCTGAAACATGAGACTACAAAATACATTTATTCATTTAAAAATGAACTATATAAATTACAATGATAATTAATACATTACACAACGCATTTACGTCATTATTCTTTCATCCTGCGAAAACACATGAGCATGATATCAACAATAATTCACCGGGCATGGCATCCACCCTAACCTAACATAAGTATCATTTTTTAGTTTCCTATTTACATATGACAATAATTACAATTTGAAATCAAAATAAAAAGGTCTAGAGACATGTATTCATTGCATTTCATTTTTCTTCATTTTGTAACCCAGGAGAGAGAAAGAGAAGGGAAGAGAGAGAAAACACTATTTTTTCAAAAGTTCTAATGCACACAAAAAGTTCCACTATAGAGTTTTAAATAGTTATTTGTATGTGTTAAGAGTTTACAGGGTGGTTTGGCAACCCTACGAGGGTCAACTTTCTATTTTTACATTTTCTTACTAGCTACAAAAACGTACAAAATGGGCTCGGAGAGGCTAAGAAGCGAACAAAGTTATCTTCCAATGAGAATGTAGACCATGATCAACTTTCTACGTGTCCCCAGATATACCAAGAGTTCATAGCAACTGATGGAAATGGGAAAGAGCGAACGGTTTGCGTTTGGTGGCTAGTTCTTTGGGGCCACTGGTCATAGTTGACCCAGTTGCAAATGAACAAAATTTAGCTCGAGGGCTAGAAAACCACGTCCATAACTGACGTTCGATGGATGAGCATGCAACGAGACACTTCCTACAAGTTCCCCTATATGAGGAGAATTCATCAAATTGACGGGGACCGAGAACTAGAAAACCATTTTCAAACGCAATACAAGTTTTACCGGAGGCGACAAGTCAAAATTGGTCCAGTTTGACCTCATCAAACTGCGGCTGGAGGCCTACAAAATGGCTTTGCCAAACTATCCAAAAGAGTGCTTTTCCCTAAGCTGAATGTTCCATGCAATTGTCTAGTATAAACACTAGAGGTTTGCAAAGATGGGAAATAATTTCTCTATCCAGGTTTCAAATGGCGGTTCAAAACGAAAGCCAACTTTCTAGATTTGACAGCACTTTACTACTCTTTGTAAACCAATGTAACAGGGCTCCTATAAGAGCATCAAAAAGATCACAAATGTTCGTTCGGGGTCAATCCAACGGTCCAGGTGATTCCTCACATAACAAGGTACATGAATGAAGCCTAACATCTCATTTTCAGAGTTCCGAAGGGTACTTAATGAGTCTCCAAAAATGCAAAAATTAACTATTTAAACAGGGAGAAGGTCAACATTATTACTTTGGAAAAGTCGGTTTCATCAGTCGATAAAACAATGTTGTAGCGATCCGATTGGGTAGGAAGTTTTCTACATCACCTCAGAATGAGGGTGGGAGTTTGTGGTTTAATGCGAAGAGTTATTTTGATTTTGTGAGTTCTGAACATGACCTTTCATTGTTTTTGCTGGACGAGTTGATGTAAACATTTAACTATATTAAAAACCTAATATTTTAAGATTCTATTAATTTACAAAGATAACTAAAACACGAGAATTATGAGAGGTAAGGGAAGATGAACCATGCACGAGAATGAAAACGAATAAAGCTGCGGATTCGGTTCGATTCTTGGTTGGGCACATCATCAACCAGATCATGAGCATCCATAGCTCCACCATTTTACATACACGTCTATCATAAAATCTGTAACTACAAATTTGAAACCATTCTGCTACTCTGATCACATTTCTCCTACCTTCTAGATTCGACCCACCACTTGTTGAGCATGATCAAATGGTTTCTTATTGTTGTTTTTTTTCGATAGAATGAGATCTTCTTCCTATTGTGCATAGCCTCAAATCTTGCAACCATGAGACCATGATTTTTGAAGGCATTTTGTCAAACACTTCACATGCCTTAAGCATGCCTCCACATTTTGCACATTCTCATGTGCTCATCAAACACCAAGCAAACATATCCACACAACCACCACAGGCCGGATTGGCATGTTGATGATACAATATAGGGTTTCCTCAAGATAACCGACACGGCCAAGAATGTCAATCATGCAAACATAATGATTAATTATAGGCATGATTCTATAAGGGGCACTCATGCCATCAAAGTATTTACAACCCTCATGCACTGAACCTACATGGCTAAATGCTAATAAAACAAAAATGAAACTTACATGGTTAGGGTATGTTCCATAAGACCACATCTCTTTGAGGCATTTTGTCAAACAGTTGACTTGCCTTGTGTATGCTTCCGCAATTTGCATACTTGTCTACTAGTGCACTTGCAACTAAAAATCCTCTACCATTATGCTTTGACGGTTGTCCGAGGCCTGCTCTAAAGCTCCCATTTTGACAGAGGCTGGGAGGATGTTGGAAAATGTTGTGGAGTCTGGCTTTACACGTACCAATTGCATTTGCTTGAAATTTTCCAAGGCCTTTTAAAAAACTCATTTTTGCACATCCTGCAATCATTGCAATCCATAAAGCACATTTCTTTCAGGCATTGTCGAACAGTTGCATGCTTCCACATTTTGCATATGTATCTGCTAGGGCACTTACAACTAAAACACACAAAAATCCCTTCTCCATAATGCTTTGGCGGATGTCTACACCCAGTTTCAAAGCTCTTATTTTGGCACAGGCTGGGAGTATGCTAGCAAATGAAAACTGATGGGGTTGGAACCCTGTTTGCTGCACACGTGAAACAATGTTTGTCTCTTGAGGAAACCCACGCCTTCTGTATGCTGTAATACACACATTCCAGAGAAGTTGTCTCGTTCTTTCATCTGGTCAAACGCAGGAAAGGCTTCCTCCCTCCCTCCATGGCAGCGGCTTCTCCCCATGACCAAACCATAAAGATGCAAACCAACAAAAACAAAAGGAAAATAACAATTGGAGTCAGCCCTAAATCCGCCCCACAAAAAAATCACGACTTTTTAATTTAAAACTTTTATTTAATTAATTTATTTATTTGTTTGTTTGTTTTAATCTAAAAAGGTCATAAGACCCTAAAACGAAGTAGATAAATAAATAAAATATAGCTTAAAGTTAATCCATTTCCAGTGATAAAATTTTGACCAAAAGCAACTGATCGTAAGTCGGCAATATAAATTATAATATTATTATAAACATTATTTTAATGATTTTACTGGCTAAAATAATGATAATAATTATTAATCCTATTAATGGCGATGACCAGGCAAACTCGAAGAACCGAGAACCAAATTTTCCTTTAACCGGATAGTCATCCATGACGCTACGAGGTCCACAGTTTGGGGTGTCGACAATGACCCGAAAGGAAAGAAGGAGAGGGAAGGTGCAAAATCTTCACGGCGACAAGGACAAAGTCAACAACGGTCAACGAGAGCACACGCACACAAATCTCCCATGCTTAGCAAGGGGTTGTCATATCGGGACCTGGGGAAACATCGAACGAGGCATTATAGTGTTGTTTGAATACCTTAGTGAGTTGTTGTACAAATGAAATCGCAGCGGCAACACCTTTATCTACTTGTCGCAGAGATGGTGGGGTGTCTAGTGAAGTCAACATCTTTATCAAACATGTATATCACGTGAGTTAGATGGACATACAAGAACATACATATATTTGACTTCAAAACTAATACACACACACACACACACACACACACACACACACACACACACACACACACACACACATGTATGTGAAAATTTTACATAATTAACATTCTAAATTACCTCTGTGAATGTATGTGTATGCATGGTGCTCGCCGCCTGTGGTTGGGATGAAGATGCACCTCCCGCACGCTATAATATCAATGCATATACATGTACAAATACAATTATTTCAAAAATTTAACATATATAAGTAAATCAAGTACTCCAAACTTTTTGTAACACACATAACAAAACATAAAAAATTTACCTGCAAAGGTGACGCCGATGAATGTAATCCAAATGTCTCACTCAAAAGGACATCTGACATAGTGACATTATCATGTTCACCCCTAGCACCAGGTGCACCAAAATTAGTACACATGAAAGTATCGTCCTCCTCGGGCCCCAAACATATGCTACCACATGACAAGCAAAGATGTGGCCTCATGCTAGTACTCCTTGAGGGAATACTCTGTGTACCTCCACGAGCATCTGGCTCAAAAATCTCCCTCATATGTCAAACAAGGGTCACAGATAGCCCCTGAAGTGCATGGAGTGTATCAATCTCTATTGTCTCCTTCACTACTTGAGGGACAATCTCAAGGTGAGGGGGCTTCTGTGCAGGGAATCTACCCTGCTGAATAGGTGCATGTTGTGCACTGTCGATTTGTGAGATCCTTTTCCTCGGCCCCAAAATCTCGAAATCAAAATAATTTGGAATCTCGTTGAGGATAAACTCGCAATAGAGTTTCCTCATAAAGTATAGTGGCACCTCGTTGTTATTACAAGGTGAAAAATCAAACACCATTCACCATGGGTCCCAAAAATTATTTTTGATCAAATTATTATTGCACCAATGGATGGGAAATCGTTTACATGACAACGGAACATGAAAATTAGTGTGAGGGTCTCTGTGAATAAGGCACATATGAGGTCTTTTGAAATTTCTTTTTTTTACATCCACATACGAAAATTTGTTGGAATAATAAACCCTACAACCCTCTCTGTAAGTTGTCCAACGATCAATTTTCTCGGTTGCTACGTCAATTTGAATACGTAATGCCTCCAATGTGTTTGCAAGAGAGGCGCGGTGGGGGTTTGTAGATTGCGAATCCCTCATTATTTTGATTAAATCCTCAATTTTAATTTTTTTTTCAACTATGTGGGTTGCTAAATCTTCTTGACTACCCAGGGGATGTTGAGTAATTGTGGGAGTGTCGGGAGGGATGATAGGAATAATAGGGTTTGGTTGTGGTTGATTCCCTCGACCTCTAATTGTAACAATAAAAATATGTATTCAATTCAAATTTTAATATATAATTATCATATTTCAATGCAATTTTGAGAAAAGAATTGTGCTTACCTCTTCTCTGTGGCGCCATTGTTGATTCAGATCTTCCCGGTGATCCAAAAACGATCCTTTGAGCTTGAGATCTAGCTGAATGAAAAACGCGAGGGCACGATTAAGCTCTGAAACTTGCATTTGAGGGAGATAAAATGATAGAGGCTCGGGCTTCTTTTTTATTTATAGTAGGCATAACGCATACGCATTATGCTTCGGTAAATCCCAAACCTGACAATTGAAAACGCGATCGCATTATAATAGAACGCGTACGTGTTTTGCTTTTTTCATATTCTTGTCCGCTTTTTGGCCCCCCAACTTCGTGCACTTACCCAAATATCATGATGTTGTTTTTCCTTGTGCTTTCATCTGGCCGCTAAGTTTTTCCTTTAGGGAATTATGTAGGAAATAATGCTCATTTTTACAAATTGGATAGGAATGTTCTTCAAACATATGAAAAAATGATTGAAAATAGGAAATAGGAACACACTAGAAACATGTAATTTGAAAATGAAACACACCATAGTAAACACACAACTAAACCAAAATGTCACCAATGCTACTTATGCATGACCTGGCCACATCGTTGGTGAATGACGAGAGGTCATTGGTTAAACTCCTTCCTCCCGTGCCTCCATCCTCTAGTGTGACGATCTTGCTTACTCAACATATTGGAACTTAAAATACTATTCCCACATTGTGATTATTATTTTCTTCCCCTCACAATGTGAAACATATTATTTTATAGGCCGTCGGGTTACACCAAAAATACATCCGTGAGGCAATTTTTTTTGAATTTTGTAGACTTTTGACTCTTGACAACAAATGACATTTGATGACAAAAAGGTGTAGACTATATACACATGACTCAATAATTGAATCGACTCAAAACAAATAAAAATATTGACCTTGACAAGATATGGACTTATAACGTTCAAATAATGTGTTCACTAATAACACAAATATTTATTAATTCTTTTGCAACTTGACAACAAACAAAAACACTCTATTCACAATAATATGGACTATTTTATAAAACTAAACAAAACGTGACAAACCTTTAAACTTTGAAACTTTAAACACCTTACATGGATTATTTACTTTGACAAGGCTATTTTCTATATATAACTTTTAAAAAAAAAAACCTTAACCCAATGACTTTTATTACAAATGAAATTTGTGAAAACATTTTATAACCACCTAAAACGAAATATTTATTTATCCAACACTTGAATAAACTTGACAAAATGTCTAACACGACTTCACTTCAAAAAACTAATATAGAAAAATATGTGGAGACCGAGAGAAAACAAAGGCATGGGTGGATGTGTCGAGACCATGGGAGCCAGGGGTTAAATTTGACAAATTATTTAGACATTTTTATGATTTTAGACGTAAAATACTTGTAAATATTTGAATTAACCATCACACGTAACTTGCATATTTTAAGTATGACCATTTTTATATAGATTTACATGTAAAATATACTAATATATATCAAAATGGTTAAATATATATACAATAATCTTTATAATATTTTATTAATAGTATAAAAATAACACTATTTTATATTTTTGAAGGGTAATATTTGAGAATAACCATCACCAAAAAATTATTTGACAAGCATAGGTGGCCATCAAATTTAACCCCGATGGGAGAAAAATACATGCGGTCTTGAATTTTGCAAAGGCGTTTAAACATTTTTAGTCATTTTAGATGTCAAAATACCACTTTTGAAAAATGAACATCATGATTAACAAATAAATATATAAATTAAATGTCAAAATGACATGTATATTCAAAATTTGACATTATATATATATATATATATATATATATATATATATATATATATATATATAAAATAAGAAAATTAAAAATTCAATATTACACATACATCACATTATAATTTTGTGAGATTCGTGACAAAAATAACATAAATGAAAATGGAAACTTTGGAATGTAAATAAAATAAAAATAATAGAATTATCTTAATATCTTATTAATGAAATATAAACATCTTCATATCTCATTGATAAAATAGAAACATCTATTAATTTTGATTTTTAATTAGTTTTGTTTAGTTTCTTTTTTAGCTTTATTTGATTTTTTGTTTAGTTTTATTTTATTGATTTGTAATTTTTTTTTTTTATTTCTTACAAATAAAGATTGAATAGTGGACTAGATGCATTAGATTTGGGATTTTGCAAGAAAAGTGAAATTTGAAGATTGAACTTGGAGAAGTTGGAAGTTGGAAGCTAGAACTCATTTTCTATAGAATTCTAAGTTTGCACTAGTGATTTTGAGTGAGTCATTTCTATCATTTTCTTCAACAATTTTTTAAAATTATAATTCGAAATTTTATTTTATTTATTCTCAAAAAATTTAATGATGTTTATGGATCCAAACATTAATTTTTATGGGAAAAATGAATCTTGAAAAACTATGGAATTGATTAATCAAACATATTATCCATAATTAAATAAAAGTCACAAAACTATGGAGAGAATATTACAAAAACAACATCCATATAAAATTTAACTCAATTTATGTATTTTGTAATAATTGTTATAAAAACAAATTTGACATGCATATTAAATTTTGAACACCAAATGACGTCCATATAAATTTGTAGAAAGTAAAATAATTTCATTGTGACATGTAACATTGAACGTCAAAATTCAGCTTTGTGCATGTGTCTTTTCTTGATACAAATATGATCTAAGTGCATAACATTGCATGTTATATGTACATATCATAAGGTTGTGGTCCCAGTAGAGGAAAGCTAAAAATTTTAAGCAAGTGAAGGAGAGGAAAAATAGGATATTTTAGCATTAATAGGGTCCCATGAATTTTTATTTTCTGTGCAGAGACAAAATAGGAGTCTTTAGCACTAACAGAAGTATGGTCCCATGAATCCCGAATATATTATTAGAAGGAAAAATTGAGAGGGAAGCTTAAATTGAAATGCCAAGTGTCACAAAAGCTCCCTAAAATTATAAGCAACTGTTTTTGTGTGCCCCCATTGCTTAATGGGGTTAGAAATCCTCTCCCTAAAATGTAGCTACTGAGAAATTTTAGGAATTTTTGGATTTTAGTAATAGTATTTTTAAAAAACATGGGACCACATTTCCCATACAAATAGGAGTAGTAGCCCCTGGCATGGGACCGCTCTCTAAACACTTTGTGGATGCAAGTGGAGATGGGCGATGATTGGAAGGGAATTGAATAGGGAGGGATAAATCGGATAGTTGACGAGTAACACAATACTAAAGACATTGAGTAATGGCATACAAGTCTATTAATACACAAAGATACAACATGGTATTGGAGTAAAATCACGAAACAAGGGGATATGCTCAAAACTTAAATGCTTCTACTCAAAATCATGGAATCAACTTCTCTTTTTGATGTCTTCCCCAAGTATCCAATATATTAATATATAATATCTCTTACTTCTAATGCATTCCAACAGATATCCAACGTATTAATCTCTTTTTTCAATCTTGATCCACATACGTAGTGTAGAAAATACAATGGAATGACATTGAAGATCCCTTTCTCTTGTTTCAACCGGAACATACAAAGATGCTTAGAGGATTGAATATGGAATGGGTACCTAAGTTTATTTCAAATCTACACAAAAATCCATGTTCTCAACTAAACTGAATTAATCAAAAAGACTTTCATGGCTAAATGCATATCCTTCTCGATACAAATGTAAATTTGGTTAGATATTTAACACAAACACACAATAATTATATAATCTAACATTTGCATTTAATTTAATAATAATAATAATATTGTTGCACATTATATTTCTCTATTCAAATCCAATCAAATATGTTTACAAATATATAGACATTTAGTTTCCTATAAAATAGGAAACTTGTTTCTATCAACATGGGTTGTTTAAAAAACCTCCATGAGTGGTTTTAACCACCACCTATATGAGTTGTTTATGAAACAACTCCATAAAAATTATATCTATGTGATTTATTATTATAAATGACACATAAACTAAATCATTACTAATTAATAATATATTTAGTCACAATAATAATTTACCACATGTAAATTATTAATACACATGTGAGTATTGACCATCAAACTCCTAACAGATTGAGTATCCCCAACTCCAATATTTGGTTGAATGAGGTTATTCAATATAATGGTCTTCCCTTTATATACAACAAGAATTTAGTGTCAATGTTTTTACAAAAAGAAATTAATATTGTTAAGGATATTTGGGATAAATACAACAACAATTGGTTTTCTTGGAATTTGTCGTGTCATATGTTTGTTTTTCTTGAAAAAGTTAAACGAGTCTATGATTTAATCATACAAATGATTCCACTTGATGTTCTCCTTAAAATCATGGACAATCCTGCACCCCTTGGAAATATCGATGTTGTCTAAACCAGGTGACCATTATCATAGCGATGCTTTTTTTACATTAACTCATTCATCACCTATTCCCACTAGAAGAGTCTCTTAATACCAACTGCTATATGTCTTTCTCTTACGCTCAATGGAAATGTATGGCTAACACCATTTGGTAGTCCCTTGCTGAGGCTAAATGTAAATTATTAGGATGGTGTGTTTTACATATGAAGCTCCTTGTTTCTCGCACTTTTTCCAAACATGGTCTTGTTTCAAGAGAATGCACCTTATATCCCACCCTTGAATCTATTCCCCACCTCTTATGGAATTTACATCCACATGTCAACTATGGTCTTCTATCCACTCTTCTCTTCTAGATTTCTTTCATATGGATTTCAATATTTGTTTTTTTATTGACATTCTCTCCCTCTACACTCTCTCACTCATTTAGAAAACTTTACGGTTGTTCATCCTCTTTCTATTTGGAAAACCAATTTCCAACAACTATACATTAAGAATGGTATTGTTTTAACTATTCAAGAAACTCATATTTTGTCTTCTCTCTATTTTAAGTTGGACCAAATTAACACTAGGAACATAGAGAGGCATGTTGATCTTGAGAAGATAAAGGAATGCCTCTCACCGCTGCAAAAAAAAATGAAATATAACCTCCCAATGTCTACAATCAATATTTGACTAAATTTATTGATACTTAGCTTAATTGTTTCCCTTCTTTTAAGGGTTATTTTGTATCATATGTGATTGGTCTTCAACTAGCACATTTCACATAAGGGGGACTTGGTACCTTGTACTTATTTAAGATTTTGATTCATGTATTTTTCAACAATAACAACATCATTTTTAATTAAAAATAAAAATATATATTTGATTTATTTATGTTATTCATCATATGATGGAAATTCATCAAATTTTCAATGAAGGCACTCACTTAAATATTTACAAAATTTACAAATTATTAAATTTGTTTATAGTGCTTTATTCGAAACTCATTGGATATTTTTCACAAGTGATGAAATGTTGATTTAAATTTCACACCTTTTAACTATTTTGGAGCACTTTTTATGAATTCATCTTCATCATAAGCTCTCCAAATTCAGATTTGGATTCCCTTTGATAAGAAATGTATCCCTATGGGAATATTACTCATTACTTGAATATCTTGTTTTATGTTGGAGCCTAATTGCCAACACTTCACATGAGCGGGCGCGACGACTTCACTTAGACATATGTATAAGCGCTCACCCAAAGCATTTGCAACCTACGAAGTTCCTTCTTATTTATCTTGTCAAGATGCGGGTTGTATAATTAACCATTATATCATGGGTGAAGATAATAACTAAGTATAGAAAAGATAACACATGTAATAAAGAAACTAATCAACATAGATAATCAACAACAATATTTGGATTCCCATTTCTACTCACTCTACCAATCCATACACAATTATCAATAATTAGCATAGTTCATTTCATTACATAAACTCATTGATTACATTCATGTGAGCAGTACTTAGTACTAGGCACTTACACACATACATTGTATGTCTCCATAACCGCATACCTCTATCCTCTCAATCACACACTCTTACAAAGAAATGCAACACCTATTTATATACGATGGGAAATTGTCCTTCACCGCTTACATGCTTTAATTCTAACAATAAATGTCCTAAATATAGGTTGCATGCCTTTTAACTCATGCTTTAACTCTAGATCGAGCTATAAATATCTCGACCTCTTTCATGCTTTGATCCTATAATTAAATGTCATCCTTTGCATGTGCTTTATCCTTTCCCATGCCTATTTCTGGACATGCCTTGCTTGCTACGCCATGTTTACTTTTCCTATTTTTAGCCTTCATTGGGAAATTCGGCTAAGTGTTGTAACTTGTGTGCATGTATGCGTGGACCTTTACACGTTGATCTCATTTTCCCTCATGCAAACCTTCACGTGTTGATATATCTTTCCTTGTGTGAAACTTCATGCACTAACGATCTATATTTGTTCTCTCTCTTGTGCATGTGCTTTCACGTGTTAATATGGCCTTAGCTGTTTCGTCTTAGTTCATGTGCACCCTCCCGCGCATGGTATTTTACCTCCGCATATGGATTTGTACTTAACCATATTTTCAATCCAACATTACCCCACACTAGGAGTATTGTCCATCCTCGACAATATCATGAATCAAAGAATAGTTGAAAGAATATTTGAATAATAAAGAATATGGAAATTACCCCAATGAAAAAGAATGAAGAATTTTTCCTCCCTGCACGCGCATCTAAAATTTAAGCCTTAGGTGATGGGAGGAGTTCTAGAAACTCTTTGTTTATTATAGCTTCTAGTTTCTTCCATCCTTTGAGCTATTTGGTATCCTTATCTGTCTTTGTATCTACAATATTTGGTACCTCCTCCAAAGTTAACTCATCTACCTTATCCTTCATCTTCTTAACCACCATATCCAAGTCTAATGCAACACCATCTAGAGTATCCATCCTGCACATTACCACATGATGGATTTCTTTGAGGCTCTCATAAATAGCGCGTGCTTGGATTTTATTAACTCCCTCTTTTCCTAAATCTCCTACATTACCTTCTTGTGCTCGACCTTATTGGTTTTCATTGTGGCTTGTATTTTCTTCAACTCTGCCTCTTTGATCTATGGTGCGCACGTTACATATCGGAGAGAAATCCTACTTGTTTTCAAAAACTTGTTCTTCCTTCTACACACCTCCTTTACCTCTATGATGAGTGCCTCATATTCTTCAATCTTTTTCTCCACTTTTTCTTTATTCATTTTCTCTAATTCTTTTTGATGTCCACGGCCCAATTTTCAATTTGATTAACAACATTCGAACTAGATCCTCCAAATACTCCATTTCTATATCATATTCTGGTTTATCTTGTTCAACCAAGTTAGGGAACATGCGTAATATCATTAACTATATATGTTTCCTTAGTATATGCGTTGATCATTTATCTTCTTCTCATCATTCAAATCCTTGGTGAGATTTTGTTTCTCTCTATCTTTTCGCTCCTATCTTTTTTTGCATGTTTCTAAATGTGGTTGCTTATCAATATCTCCTCCCAACTTTGGGGGCCATTTTTTCAAGTGCATTGAGTGCATGTTCATCGAGATATCTTGGTGAAGTCAATTATAGGAACACCCTTCCCGGTTCATTCTTCAACTTCATCTCTGAAAATGACTCCTTGCTCACCTCAAACTTGGGCTCCTCTATGTGCGTCTATATGTTCCATGAGAGAATTTTCCTTGTGCGTGAAAGGGCCTCAAAATTATCAACATTTCCCAAAATAATAGGTTGTATCTTGGTAATGAACTCGGAATCTAGCCCTTAACACCTTTGAGGGTCATTAAGGTAGGACATTGGGGGTGCATGTGGCGGTTTCCATCACTTCCTCCCTCATGCGCTATATTGAACTATTCCCAAATCATCTCTTCTACAATGCCTTGGCATTCCCCAATTACTTGTTCTTCATTCCCACCTTATTTATCTTCTTTCTCCCCTCCATGCTCTTCATCGTCCTTATGTTCCTCTTCTTACGCATTGCGCACATCCTTTTATTACACAAGGTGTATGCCTTTCTTATAGAGGTTATTCCTTATGTTCCTCCACTTCTTCTTCATTATCTTGTTCTACACGAGGTTCCTTATGTACTACATGGTTCTCATCTTCGTTGTCCATATTATGGATAATGTGGGGTCCTCTTCCTCTTCAGGCTTGTCCAAGTTCTCCCTTTAGTTGGAGATTATTTTTGAGCGTGTGATGTGCTTTCTTCTCTCTACGTCTTTTGTATTTTCTTTCTCTTGCTCTAATCGCGTGCAATCGCATCCAATTCTTCTTCCTCTTGTGGAGGAGTCTCCTCATGCCTACACTTAGAGATATTTACCATGTGTTTCTTTGATGACTGTGGCATGTCAATGTCGCGTGCGTCAACCTCCTTTCCATCCTTCAACTTTGGGCATAAGGAGATATACACTCTGCATCCCTCCTTACCAACTACCAAGGTCATGATCGGACTCGAGATCCATGTTGTATGTTTCCATGGTCTCCACATATGCTAATTTTGATATATACACATATTTCTTATGTAGTGTATGGTAGTCTATATCAACCCTCTCTACATTTAACTTCAAGTGTTATGTGCTCGTAATTCTATTTACTGCACACTTGAAATGATCTTTGTTGTGAATACAAATGATAGTTTGCACCATGGCCCCATTTCTCCATTGTTCAGTAAGAATATTGCAAGGATTAAGTGTTGCATCACTGAAAAATCTTTTTGTTTATCCAACAACATTGAAAATTCTCGAGGCATGTGCCATTTTTTTCAAATGCCTCGCACATTCTCTTGTACCGCTTTTCCAATCACACCTTATAAGGGTTTATAATTATGCCATCACACGTATAATTGGAGAAAAAATTTGTTGGAGAATTTGATTCTATGGGGTCCTCCCACATGTTTCCTCGAGACCCATCCGGGTACCCCTATCTCCCAAAATATAATAAAAAAGAATGACACCTCAAGTAATCTTATCTCCTTCCTCTATTTAAGCATTTTCCTCCTATATAATTTTGTCACCATGTATAACCCAATGTTGTATTTAGTTTTGTGTGCCATATTATATGTAATATGGAGGAATTTCTTATTTACTTATGTCCATATCTCGAGGGCACCCAACATGCAGCTAACCAAGTGCACAACTACTATTGTCTAGGGTCAACAATCTTATCAATGTTGAAGGCTTGGATTCCCCTTTGATATTGTAACTTGATGCTTTCTTCCTCTATTTTTGTCTCATCACACAGAACTAGCTTTATCTCTTCTCGAACATCATGCAACCCTATAATCTTGCTAATTAACTTAGTAGTTAACCACATTCATTTTCCTATGAAGTAAAAGTAGTCTTCATGCATGCACTGATATCAACCACTAAATTATGTGTGTGGTTTCCCAAATAAAGGAAAATCATACAAATAATGTACCCCCACCCATTTCAATGTTTTGCACACATTGTCATCAAGGAAAATCTACCCTTTTACACACCTTGTATTCAATTCTCACAAGACATCCTTATTGATTTCTTCCTCATGCGCTTGCGCTTGATGATTTTATTCTCTAATCTTTCATTTTTGTAGCTATGATACCCATGGTTATCCTACCACTACCTATTGTGGATACTACATCTCAAAAAACCAATATAAAGGTGACTCTTTTATAGTCTTTTTAGTTTTTAGTGCTCTCTTTGGTACCATTGTACTTCTCTAACTGGTATAACTTTTAAATTTGAGAATTACATGCCCTATGTGTTATAAATCAACCACTTAATTTCTCAACTTTTCCCTTCGGTCGATCTTCCAAACCCTTTCTCAATCCTTGCACTTGTTTTCTTCAACTTTGTGCCCTAGCTCACTCTACAATACTTTTTGCCCTAACTTGTCCTGGGAGACCCTTTTCCCTAGATTTTTGTTTCCACCTACGAACCCTAGCTTGTTTTCTTACCTTCAACCCTTCACCTAGATTCAAATTCTCAAAAGGAGCTCCTACCATCAATGTTTTGTGATCATTTCTATTTAATTCAATCAACTTTGGTTCACACTTCATTTTCATCTCTCTAGTTCATTCTTCACACATCACACTTTATCACAATTTAGCTCTTTATGCACTAGTTCTTCAAAGAAAGATAAGAATGAATTCATTTGTGCATCTTTTATAGATTTTCAATTTTCAAATTCATTAATTACACTTTCACCTACCATTGTTTCCAAGTTTTAAATAGCTTTTATGATTTTATGATTTTTCTTTCATTTTCTCTAGTGCGTAAAATTTATAACCTTCGGCACACTACTACTTCCTAGGCTAAAACCCTCTTATGTGCATCTTCTTTGCGCCACACATATCCTTCTATGCCAATTTACAAGTAGTAATCACTTTTCAATGCCTCCTCGCATTACACTACGTGGCCTCTTCATTTATGTGGTTTTAATATGAATAATTTCATCAAGCACCACCACTTTTAGGCACCTCCACCCCTTATTATCCAATACTAGAATACCACCTTTTTGAACCTTTAATTTTCTTACGTTATAACCATGCATGCTTCCAACTCACACCTTACTCTTCTCCCATGCACTTTTTTTTTCTATATCGACACTAAAATCTTGCACAATCCTTTGCATCAATCTAAAATAGAGGAATCAACTCCCGCGTGTGAACACAATTATTACAACAAAACAAAATAGAAATGGAAATCTAAAATATGTGGAAATATTACCTTATTAAAAACACATAAGAAGCTTATTTATAGTAGGGCTTCAACCTAATCCCATCAAGTAACTAGGAAATATAGTACCATCCAAAGACATGTAACTAACATGCACTGATTCTAGTATCTTAATTACTAGGAATGGTCCCAACAAATACACTTTAAGATTTCTTGGGTGGCATGTAAACTTGGAGTCATAAAAAGCACCATCCTCCCCATAGTAAAAGACTTATTCTTAGTATGCCTATCATGCCAAGCCTTTTGTCTTTCTTTTTCTGTCTTCTAACTCCATCTAGCGATCACACACGCTCATATAACTACATTAGTTTATCAATGCACTCCTCCACTTCATTCTCATCAGCAAGTCCTCCTACGTGAGCAATATGTAGAGAGGTAACATGAACTCAACAGAAATACTACCTCTCGTGCCAAACACCGATTGAAAATGTGTGGCCTTATTCAACCTTTTATACGTAGTTCTATATGCCCAATAACAATGTTGATACTTAGTCATCCAATCCTTCTTGTGTACATAATAGATATTTTTCAATGTTTTCCATAGATATTATTAAAATCCTTTGTAGTTCCATTGGCTTGTGGGTGATAGGGGTAGTCTTATGGTGTGTTATCATAAATTATGCCAATATTGTTCAAATTGTCTCATTCAAGAAATGAGTTCCTCTATCACTAGTAAGGCTCAATGGACAACCATACCTACTAATGATGTTTTCCCATAAGAATATGGATGTGGTAGTTGTAGTTTAATAATTTGAAGGCATTGCTTATTCCCACATTGTCAAGTAATTTTTCATGTGATAATATAATATGCACTGTCCTCCGAGCAAGAGGTGCAATTAGTCCAAATAAGTCAATTACCAACTTCTCAAATGGCTCTGCGCTTACTTGGAATAGGTCGCAACGATATTTCATCCCAATTTCCTAGTTTTCCTAGTCATTAACAATGATCACATGCCTTGAAAAATGCCTTGGTATCCTTATAGAGTGTCTCCCACCATAATCCTGCTAGTAATATCTTGCACGTCCTTGCTTTTCCCATATAATGAACTCCATCTATTCCTCCATACACCTCTTCCATTATTGTTTTTCTCGCATGTTCTAATACACTCCTACACATACTTCATCTCTACCCATCTTATATAGGTCTCCTCCAACTAACTAGTAGGGCACCACACGTGGATCAATAGTTACTTCTTTTCTAGGGTCTTCATACCTTTAGGTACAACCCCTATGCACTGCAAGAATACCGCAATATCCTATAAGTCAACCGATGTGTAGTGTAGTCTTAAATAATGGGCATCGAACATAGTGTATTTTATGTTTGTGTGTCCTCACCAGAGTTAATTCATGACAAGTGATCTAGTCCCAAATTGTTTTTCTTGGGCTTCACTATAATAAAGAAATCAAACTCTTGGAATAAAATGATCCAATGACAAATGCACCCTTGCAAAAATGGCTTATTAACCATATATTTAAGTTCCATGTGATCAGTGTAAAAGATAAATTGTGTGGCTAGTAGATACAATCTAAATTTGTGAAGCATGTACACCATAGATAATGCCTCGCGCTCCATATTTTTATAATTCTCCTCATCGATATCATATTTCTACTTGCAAAAGAGATGGGATGATCAAATATTCCTTCCCCTAGGTTGAGCTAATCTTTGTCCAATAGATGTACTAGAGGAATCCACATGAACATGGAAAAATTTATTCTAAGACAGGAAACATAAGATGGGCATGGTGGTTAGCTTCTCCTTTAACGTCTCAAACATTATATGTTGCGTGTCATTGTAATATAATTTTCTCTTTGCTTTCAACAGATCCTCAAGTGATGTGTAAATCTTTGCATACCCCTTAATAAATTTATGGTAATAACCAGTATGTCTAAGGAATCCAAACACTTTACAATGATTGGTTGGCTCCTCCAATCCCAAGATGACTGCAATTTTGGTTGGATCTACCAACAATCCTTCCTTACATATAATATGTCCAAACAAAGTACCAAAAGGTGTTGCAAAATACACTTCTTAATGTTTAAGGAGATGTTAAGTTTACTCCATCTTTCAAACATCAACCTTAAGTATTTGTAATGGTATTTAACTAGTCCATACACCATCCAATCATCTAAATATACCTAAAGAAACTTGTGAATGAAGTCTTGAAATGCTTGAACAAAAATGCGTGAGAACACTGTTGGCGCATTCTTCAGGACAAAGGGCATAAACATGTAAGAAAATCATCCCCATTCAGTTGCAAAATTTGTTTTTTCTAGGTCTTCATTTGCAATCCTTACCTAATGATATCCTAAAAATCCATATGTAAAAGAATAGATCTCATGCCTTAACACCTTCTAAAATATCCTTAGTGAATGGTGTGGGAAAAGGATCAATGACACATGAAGCATTCGAACTCTATAATCAACACAAATCCTTATCCTACCATCCTTTTTAATGTTGATAACCATTGGGCTTATCCATTCTGAATCTTCAATGGGCTCAATAATTCCTTTTAACATTTTATCAATTTCATCCTTCATTTGACAAGCAAATTAAGATTTGTCTCGTAGGGCCTCTTGCAAACTAGGTCACATGCCATCCTTGAGTTTTATTTTCATTTCACCTAATGATGGATGAACACCCTTTAACTCATGGTATCCTCTAAGAAATAGATCCTAAAATTCATGCAACAACTCAATTATCTTTGCAACCTCTCGTTCAACCAATAGTCACGAATGATTTCTTCTTTTGGCATGTCTTGAGTCCCAATGTTTAATTTTTGTTCTTCAAAGGTGCATGGTAGGTATGTGCTTTCTCATCTACAATTCCAATACTTCACACACACCTTATTATCAATGTTAAGGTCCTCAACCTCTTCATCATCTATAAGATAGACAAGATTTCCTTTCTCCTTTTCCTTCCAAGTGCATCCCAACAGGGTTTCCCGTGATTCCACCATGTCATCGCATGCTTAAGAATCATCACCACTAAATAGATGAGTTATAAGTTCATCCAATGAGATATCGAGAAATATTGATCCACGTCGGCATTCATAGAAAGGTTTATAAAAAATTATTTTTCAAAAGTCTTGAAATCTATTTTTAGCAGGTTTTAAAGATTTAACATTTTACATTTTAAGGGTCTTGAAATAAATCATGGGATTTAGATTGTATGATGATACCATAGTATATTTTCATAGATTATATTTTCAAGTTCACTCTCTTATCTTTCCAATGGATCCAACGGTTTGTCAATTAGGTCAACGGGCTAGAAGATATGACCCCAACAAGGAACACTTAAAAATAATAATATGATATTCAAATTTTGTCATCTTTTTCCCATTCAAATTCACTCCAAACATGGATGGATGACATCTCCATGAAGGATGACCTTTCATATTCCATTTGGAACCCTTCATTTGATGACCTTTTGGATTCTATTTCAAACCCTTCATTTGATGACCTTTTGACTTCCATTTGGAACCCTTCATCTTCGACATTGTTTCACTATAAATAAGATGGTTTCGAATGAAGACACAAGTTTGAAAGTGGAAATATTTTATATACAAAAGTTATAGTTATAAGTTTTCAAGTTTGGAGGCATACATCTCTCATATCTGATTTTTCCCATTTGTATACATCTTCATTTGCAAAGAATTGCAAGGCATACATCTCTCCTATAGAGTTTTCCCATTTCGCATCCATTCTCGTTTGCAAAGAGATTCAACATACATCTCTCCTATAGAGTTTTCCCACTTTGTATACATATTTAATAAATTTATTTTAATTTACAGTTACAATTTTATTTCTGCAATACAGTTCATTGCTTTTACAATTTCAGCTATTTTATTATGGTATTATCTCAATCTTTCTTTGGCCACCTTTCTTTGTTTTCTATTGTTAATTTCAGTCTTCACCCCTTACTTGCTTAGTCTACATTTTTACTCTTCGGTATTTCTCATCTTAGACACCAGCGCCCAACCAGGATGCCAACACCAAGTGCCCTCGTCCCCTCTGGGTGCCCCAATCCTCTTTGTACTTTAATCACACTTTTTGGGTCATTTATATCCATTTGAGCATCTTATCTTTTTGGTAGTCGGCCTTTTCGGGGTTAATTACAAAATTCAATCAAGGGAATCATATAAATATAAAGTTATGTGATAATAATAAAGGACCAAGTACTAAGCATTAGCTATCACCACCTAAGGTTGCATTCATAAAGGAATATAAGAGCTCTATTGCATGCATCTAGCTCCATCACAATGGACATAAGGGATAGTTTTCTACATCACACTTCATAAGAGGAAAGTTCATTCTATTAGATGTACACATCTATTACATTTCTTTACATCTAGCTTACTTGTTATTCAAGTGTGACACACACAAGAGAAACCTAGGGCATAATTCCACACACACATAACTACATTGGGTCTTAGATGTAGTGCATCACTCAATCACAAGTTCACCATTGTGACAATTGAGGACAGTCCAACCCCTCATTATGTATCTTTCTTTTTTGGGGATTTGATGTCTACTTAAGGCTTTTGTAGGTTCATTTTTCATTGCAAGTTTATAATGAGCTTGGAGATCTTGGTGCACCTCAGAGTGATCAAAGGAAACTAAGGGCTAATACCTTGCGACACCTTAGAGGAGGTTTTATGAGCATTTATACATACCCAAGCACCCAAAATAGGTTTAGGGCGTATGCAAGTGCACCTATCCCTATCTAGGTGCCCCAGTCCACCCTGCTCCTTGTGTTCTAATTTTTTTGAGCTTTAGTGTGAAGGTCAGTGCTTCATCTTTTCCAGTTTTCCAACTTTGTGCACTCTCCAGAACTCTATGAATCAACTAAGCCTTTCTACCCTTTCCTTGCAATTAGGGTTTTATTATTTATTACTTAACTTTCTTTGGTATATTTTTGTATTTCATTGATGTGTTAATTTATTGCTACTTATAACATCAAATTAGGCACAATATTTCATATTTTACATAATTATTTTGGTGAACCCCACTCGTGATCGGTCTTTCGGATCCTTCATTGGCACATCATATTTTGTATCATGGATCCTAATGTTGCTCAAATTTATTTGTATGATTTAATTCAAATGCATCCTAATTGCCAAGTTGTTCTGAAAAAATCCTTAGACATCATGTATCTCCCTAGTGATACACCGCCGCATCAAGTGAGTGCTATTTTATATCATCTATCTATGACCCTAGTCTTCTTGATCCTCCATCTAATCAATCCATGTTGGACTCAATTCAAGTTTTACGTTCTTTATTTAAAGATAAATTTAGGCTATGGAATCCATGATTACATCTCTTAATATGAAATCCAACATCTTAAGGATGCTTCTCAGGCTCATGTTTGTTCTCCTTCTACATCTCATCTTCATTCTATGTCTTCTACATGTGCTCATATCAGTGAGCCTCAAGTCATACCATTACCATTACCAAAGCCTCTCACATTTGATTGCAATACTAAGCAACATGACATTATTACTAAGCTCCTTAGTCATCAATTGATCACTTTACCATCTACTCAAGGCTATCCTCCTTACCGACTTGTAAAATATCAAGGTTTCCCATATTACAATTATCATCAAATCAATGGACATAATGAAAATGATTGTTATGTTTTATAATGAAGAATAAAACATCTTGAGCATCAAGGCTTTATCTCATTCATTGCACAACATTTTGTTACACACCCATCTACAAATGCTACATCCAAATGGGCGCCTAATTTTTCTCCTTCTATATCCAATGAGAATCATACCGCTACTTCTAATGCACCTTCTCCTTGATCAGTCAAGCACTACCTATTCAATCCACTCAAACTAAACAATCGACTCTCAAATCACTCCTCCTCCACTTAAGTAATTTGTGACATTACCAAGTCAAACTAAGCAATCACCTCTCAAGGTTCCTTCTCCTTCATCCCCTCCTACTAATTCATTCATAATATTACCAAGTCAATCTAATCCACCTCCTCTAAATCTCAATTTAACTTGGCTCCACTCAAGTATTCCACAACATTATCAAATGAGCCACCATTATGCAAGGTATCTCCCCAATCACCACTACAACAACCAATCACTTTTGTTAAAGAAAATACTCCTTCTTGATGGTCATGACACATTTCAAACTCTACCACCATTACATGGTCCTAGTTTTGCTTCTACTATTCCATGACCGCTTAATCTCTAGTAGGTGACTTTTCTCACCTTTCCCGATGACACAATCATATTCTTATGGTTCTTACATGATTGATGATGTATCTATTACTATAAGAACCTCACTTCATCTTTTGTGCTACATGCTTCATCAATTCATCTATCTCTTGCACATATCATATCACTACCCGATGACACACTCTTGTGCTTGATTCACGCTTATCGCTTGAGGACATCCTATATACATGAACCTCACACATTCCACACTATACACACCACATATTCTTATACACTTGACCATATCACATATTTTACACTAGACACATTCACCACACATATCTCTAACATTTCTTAGTCATACTACACATTACACATCTCACACAACACATGTTCTACACATTTGACATTCTCTTATTACATCATCTATCACACATTTTATATCTACTTACCATACACATTCACACTACATTTTTCTTACATCTACTTTTACCCGCTTCTCTTATTACCCTATGATGCACTCTAGTCCCATGGTCCATACTCAATTGTTGAGGGTATACATCTCAAATGGACCTCATCACACTCACGCATTTAATCACTCACTCAATCAATCACTCACATGCTTTACACTTTGTGCTTTGACGACCACACCTTTTCTATAACACACATTCAGACCATTTCACTATGATGCACTCTTGTTTATGGTTCATTCTTGACTGCTAAGGGGCATAAATAAATGAACCTCATTGCATATATACACATCCACTTGGGGGGACCTTGCTCTTATCATTCACTTTGCATTCCATTTCACCTCATCCACAACATACTGTATATCTTGGTTGCATTTACTCTTACTTACTTTTGCTTACATGTTCACTTTATTACACATGCTAGATAGATATCTTGTATGTCATTATCTTTCCATACACACATGCACATTCACTTTCCTTTCTAGTTGTGATCATAGATTATACAAATATATACATGTAGCATGGATGCTTGGCACAATACCTAGTATCAGTCCCACAATGGCTCTTGGGGCATCCACTTTCATACATTACAGGTGTTATTGTTTTATTTTGTTTCATAACACACTATTTTCTCAGATTATACATGATTTGACATAATTTTTATCTTTCTAACATGCTAACAGGTGCTTCATGTGAAACATTTGTTATGTAGGGCTATTTGCTTCCATGGTTATCTAATACACTATTTGCTTTTGCATGTCATTATTTGTGGGCTTTGCCCTATGTCTTGTTTGTTCTTTGATAGCTCATGACAACTATGGCCTTACTTGTCTTGCAACATCATGAGAGGTGTCCCATGTTTTCCACTTACTTTTTGTGGTCTACATTATCTTCTTGCATGTTTACTTGCATCTTAGTCTTAGCTTACACATTGTCTGATTAGCTTTACATTTACATGCATGTTTGCTTATACTAACACTTTTCTCCTAGCCACTTGTTTGCATGTGTCTTGGTTTCTACCAAGAACATCCCCTTCCCCCTCTAGGTCATAATTTCAGTACAACGATTGATCCTCTTTTGGGCGCATATTCCTTCAGCGACATCACATGCACCCCAAACAAGGGGGCATCATATGGGTGAATCAATCACCCCATACAATGTTATACACAACACGATACATATATAACATAGTTTTTAGGGCTCATAATTAGAATTGGGTCCTTAACACAAAAACCTTTCCTAGATACCTAAAACCTGAGGGCAATATAACAGTCTTTCCTGGATGCCTGAGACCAAGGGAAATTACACAACGATTGGTGGTTCAACATAGTCTAAAAACTCCATACACAATGGATTTTACAGGAAAATAGTCCTTAGCATGCATTTATACACACCATATGCAGTGGTGTTTTACATAGTGGGAAGTAGTTAAAGGTTGGTGGATGACACCAAATAGTTCTCCCTACACTTCTTCCATTACACTAGTGTGAGATCACCTGAAAAATTCACGCATTGACATCATCTATATGATCCTTTATACACTCTTTTCCTCATCATGGATCAGGTGCACATGTTCCTTTTTCACATTTTTCATTTTACATACTCCTTTACATGATTTTTACACATATACAAGCGTATTTTATTACTTGTCAGCTTCTCTTTTATAGGTACATCTATATGGGAAGCGGTAGTCAACATCATCCACAACACTAACAAAAAATCGACATTAACAATAGTACATCATGACATATACACATGTATTTCTGCCCTAGGTTTATTTTCATCACCTTTTGTACTTTCTCCTCCTTAGTATCCATGCTTCACATTTTTATCACTCCATGCTTTGTCTAGTCCCTCAAGCATGCTTTCAACATCGATCTACATGGTTATTAGGTACACATCTCTATCTACTTTATGTTACTGAGCTTTTCGCTCACCAACATAAAGTGGGGAAAATGTAGACACAAAATCACACACTTTGGGTAATTATCTAGTCTTGATTACATACTATTATTCATATGATTCCTAAGTAAGAATGGTACTAATTAACCCATATATTTGGCCACCTTTCTTTACTTTTTGTTTTACTTTAAGTCTTCCACCCTTACTTTCTCAGTTTACATTTTTACTCTTTGGAATTTTTCATCCTGGACACCAGTGCCCAACTAGGATGCCAAGTCAGGCGCCCTCGTCCCCTCTGGGCACCCCTATCCTTTTTTTACTTTACTCACACTTTTTGGGTCCTTTCCAGTCATTTAAGCATCTTATATTTTTGGTAGTTGGCATTTTTGGGGTTAATTACGAAATTCAAGCAAGGGAATCATATAAATATAAAGTTGTGTGATCATAATATAGGACCAAACACTAAGCATTAGCTATCACCACCTAAGGTTGCATCCATGAAGGCATCTAAGAGCTCCATTGCATCCATCTAGCTCCATCACAAGGGATACAAGGGTTAGTTTTCTGCATCACACTTCATAAGAGGGAAATTCATTCTATTCCATACACACCTCTATTATATTTCTTTACATGTAGCTTACTTGCTCTTTATTCAAGTATGACATGCACAAGAGCAACCTAGGTCACAATTTCACACACACACACAAAACTACATTGGGTCTAAAATGTAGTACAACACTCAGTCATAAGTTCACCATTGTGACAGGTTGAGATAGTCCGGCTCCTCATTCGCATCTTTTTATTTGGGATTTGATGTCAAGTTGAGGGTTTTGCATGTGCATTTTTCATTGCGCGAGGTTTATAGCGAGCTCGACGATCTTGGTGCGACCTCTGAGTGATCAAAGGAGACTAAAGGAAAACACCTTGTGACACCTCAAAGGATATTTTTCTATGCATTTTCGCATACTCATGCACCAAGAAACATGTTTATGGCACCCACAGTGTCCCTATCCCTCTCCAGTGCCCCAGTCCACCTGCTCCTCATATTCTACATTTTTCGACCTTCATGCAATGATCAGTGCTTCATCTTTTCTATATTTCTAACTCTACGAGTCTCAAAACTCTTTGAATCAACTAAGCCTTTCTACCATCTCCTTGTAATTAGGGTTTCTTTATTTATTGTTTAGCTTGCTTTGGTATATTTATGTATTTCATTGTTGCATTTATTTATTGCTACTATAGCATCTGATTAGGCACAATATTTCATATTTTGTATAAACAATAGTGAATGAGATGCAAAGTGTGAAGATAGAAAGATGTCCTAAGTGTATGATGCCCATGTGTGAATCATGTAGTGTGTAAAGTTGAATGTATAATGTGTAGTGTGTGAGGTTCATGTGTATAATATGCCCTCAACAATCAAGTGTGAACCAAATCACAAGAGTGTGTCATCGGGGAATGATGATACTAGTGTGTAAAGATCAAGGTGTGTGTTATCCATTTTTCCACTTGGAAAAAATGGACAACAGTGGTAAATTACACCTTGGGACTAGAAAATTCCTCCGGGAAGAAAATTTTGAATTTGGTTCATCAAATAAAAATGCAATATCGAGTACATAAGGAATAATCAATAATGTTCATCTAAACCAGAATGGTGCTTAATTAAAAGGTACTTTGTGAACTGGGCTTCCTCTTGAGTTATAAGAACAACTTTGATATCCATATACTAGCCCTTACCTAGGAAGCTCATGTGATTCATCATCATCCTCGATTAGGAGTGATTTTATTCTTATGGGATCTTCTTCTAAAATAGTAGAAGAATGAATTGTAAGTTATCAATTTGCATTGAGATCTCGGCTTAAACTCGGTGATCTTGTGATGCATTGTAAGGGATTTTCACCAAAAGAGCTTGGTGGGCTAAATAAATGAAGCTCAACTCGACATATGAGCTATGGAACCGAGAGAGACTCATTCGATCTTGGCACGAGAAATAAGAGTCGAGTTGGCATTTTGCACCATGAGGTAATCGGGGATTCAAGTTCAGAGACAAATGAGAAGGATGTTCTTTGCGGTAAAAGTTGGCGTAGCCAACCTAAATCTCATTGAGCTCATTTGAACATTGGGTGAGCTCATGTAGAAGATAGCTCACAAAATTCGATGGTTTAGTGGCACATGGAAGGCTTGATGCTCAAGGGTATGCGAAGGAGATCAACTTGGTGGCGAGGATCGTAAGGAGAACGACTTGGTATTGGAGTGGATGGCACATTGATGCAAGTTAGCATGGAATTGAGTAAAAGAGTAGCTCAATGCATTGAGCTAGGGTGAATTCACAGATGACTCGGCTAGCCCTTCAGATAGAGCTTGATCACATTTATTAGGAGGCTCATGATTAAGTGGCTAGGGCAAGATCCTTATTAACTTGACAACATAGGAGCTCGGGCGTTAGAGTTAGATTTGGTAGAAGAAACAGTTGAATAGGGTAACTTTCGTCGATCGAATAATGGGAAGGAAAGTTCTGAAGGCCATGACAATTGAAACGGTAAGCTCTGGAACTCAAGCTTAATCGAGAAAAAAAATCAACTCAAGCACAACACAAAGAAAATTTTCCAGTGGCTGAAATGAAATCAAGTAGCTTAGATGAGGGGTTTGTGCATCAATTTGATGAATGAGCCAAGGCTATAGCGTAAGGAAGAGAGGTAACCAAGTGAGTGGTCAGTATGAGCTAGATTCGATAGATTGGAGAGCCATTCGGGATGTTGATCGACAACATGACATGATAGAATTAGTGAACATCGAGCTCGGTGTTAGGGAACTCATTGCAGGAGGTAACCATGATGAGCTTGTGGGATGATCGGGTAAGCCATTGGGATGGCTCAGTCAGGAGATTTTTTCGATGATGAGCTCGCATGGCTGATGGATTCATCACGTTGAGATATGTGGAACTCACGTCAAACTCGATATATGGGCATTAAAAGGATATCGATCGATCTTGTAAGACTAATTCAAGATGGATTGGATAGCTCAGTGTGTGATGGAGTCCGGCTCGATGAGTTTAAACAAGTGGTAAAGGTGATCCGATTCAAGGGTAGTTTACACATGAGCCAAGTCACCGGAAAGACATTATAGAGCCGAGTTCAGAGTCGAGAAGGAGTTCAAAGGTCTCGAGGCATAATAGTTCATGTTCGAGCTCATAAAGTCACAAAATAATGTGCATGTAAATAGTTAGAGGCACATTACATATGTGAATCTCTAGCTTGTAGGGATTGTATGAATTAGCTTGGTGGAAAGGTCGAGTTCAACTTGAAATCTCAAGATCGAGTCACTCGAGGCACACAGGGATCAACTTGGTTGGCCAAGGTTATATATGAGTCGTTTGGTAGTAGAGAGAATATCGACTTAGCTCGAATGTTGAAATGATCATTGGGAAAATTCCAAATCTAAGCCAAGTTTGGGATTTTTAGAGTTGGCAAGCCAAGGTAAATGTTCCGCACTCGGGACATTTTTTTGAGGTCCGTGGTCGTGGGGAAAGTTGAGGCATATAGACTAGGGCAACTTGGACTCCTTTACCCACGAGAGGTGAGACCCATCGGGGTAGCTCATCATGACAAGAGTGGTTGACATAATGAATAAAGGACACCCTCTCAACATGTTACATGGAGAAGTGACCCTTGAGCCACTCAGGCGGGTAAGTTAGAAGGTTGGTTACAAATCAGTGGGTCGTGTGAGCTCAGTCAAATGAGTAGCTCGGCCAATGAAGAACTCGTTGTCAAATAACACGGAGTCATTTGTTTTGGAGACACCCCCTTTTATGTAATATGTGGTGGCGAATTCTATGCGGAAGGAAATGGACGTGTGGAGCTTGACCAAGCAAGCCATTTTGGCTCGAAAGTTTTAAGGGGAGACGTGGAAGCAAAGAGACTTGCTTAAACAAAACAAGTGAAGAAGTGGTAAACACAAATTATACCACCAACCCCCTACAACAAATGGAAATTAGATCATTTATTTTGAAGCTAAGTGGTCTATGTTTCACGTGGAGTGTTCGAGACTTGACCAAGCCAAGTGTGAAAGATGGGATGATAGATAGAGCCAACTTAATTAGTGGTGTAAAAGTCACGTGGCAGGTGGTGTGAAGCTCAATGCATTGGGGATTGGTCAAGTTATGTGCAAGGTGTGTAATACATGTAATGAAGAGCCACTAAGTAATGCAAAAGGGATAGCTTCCGATCCACTTGCTAAGGTTTGGTTGTGCAAGCCAATTGTTAAGTTATCATCTCAAAACACCTCCAAGAGACATTAAAACTAATGGGTCCCATCAAAATGCCGAGATGCCTTAGAATTTTATTAAAAATATTATTTTTATTAAAATGGTGGATAAATTCAAAATTTTGAGTTTATGAGGGCATAGTGGTGGAATGTTCTTCTCATGTGTAATTAATGATGTAATCAATTATGGAGACCAAGTGCCTAGAATTTAGGCTTTCTTCCTTCTTTCTCTTTAGGCTGGGATTTTCTATAAATGTAAAGGAGGAATTCATTCCAAAGGGTTAGACATTTTCCAATTCCTCTCTCTTTTCACAAGCTTAGTTGTGGATTGTGGGAACTTTCAAGCCTCTTTTCCAAGATTGTAATGGAAAATATTGCCTCTTCCTAATGTAATGATGCATTTTGCATGTGATTGAAGTAATAAAAATTGTGTTCTATGACTAATTATTGGTCCTTTCATTATTCTAGCTACTTCGTTGTGCCTTTCTCATGTATGCAGGTATATTGTGCAATTTCAAGTTTCCATTACAAATTTTGGGAGTTTTGTGCTTATCTGGGAGTGAAGTTCTGTATGCATTTGGGTTTTGGTGCTTGTTCATCCTTCTCAGTTTCATCCTTCTTCACTGGAAGACTGAAAACTTGTCTAACAAAACCCTTTCTTGGTGCATCACCACTTCTAGTATAGGTTTTAATTCTTACAAATCTCTTTCCCTAAATCCCATGAAATGTTAACATAGGTCTAGTTAGTTTTTTTATTGCATTAGAAGTAGTGTTGTGTTTGGTAGGAAGAGGAATCCGACCTTCTCCATAGGTTCACCTCGAGCCCAAGTCCCATAGCTTGAGAGGTGATCCCATGTTACCCAATCACACCGAATGCCCTATCCATCACTTGGCCATTCGGAGGGTGCAATGATTTGGTGATAAAGTGTGATAGGATGAGAGTATAAGATGCGTGTTGATGTTAGAGGGGGAGAGAATAAGTGTGATACCCTCAACATGTGATGATGAGTGCACTATCTAATAAAAGTGAAAGATGAATGCCATTTACTTGATGCTTAACATGGATAAATGTGTGTGAACATGATCTAAGAATAGTGGTGTACAAGACGTATGATGTGTAGGTGAATGCCACCTATATGCATACGATCAATGAGTATATGGTGGGAACCTTTGTGTAACAAAATGCGGAGGTGATGGAGACCTATGTGAAGCAGAATGTGGAGGTGATGAATACTTATGTAAAGTAGAGCGTGGAGGTGATGGACACCTATATGAAGTAGAGAGGGAGGTGATGGTCACCTATATGGCCCAGGCAGAGCGCGAGGCGATAGATGCTTACGTGGAGAGAAATGATGTGGTGAAGTATGCCAGATATAAGAGTTATCTTGTGATTAACCTAGGTTGATGTCTTTGGATTGACAAAGCGATGAGACCATGCAAGTCGTGTGTGAAGAGGTGAGCCATGAGCGGATTGTGCTTTACAATTGATAGGCTGTGAGGAACTAGATGGACTAGGTGATGCAATGACAACCTTAAGAGGAGGTTGCGACCATGGAGTGGATGGAGGCACACCATTGATAGAGATGACTTGATTGTTGTGAATGAACTTTAGACGCAAGTGATTCATGGAGATGATAGAATGAGACTTGTGAATCCAATTAAGACCTAAGATCATGTCACACCCTTTGATTGATTGTGCTACAAGGAAGGGCAAAAGCATGGTGAGAGGACCAACAATAACTTAAGCTTGATGACTCCAATTTGTGAGAGTGGATAGTCAATAGGGAAAAAACATGTGTTGATACGCCATGATGGATCAACTTTGGTATTATTGATAGGGATGGATCCGATAGAAGTGCTAATGTGTAAGTGATCGAAGAGAATGTAGCATGATAATCATGATCAAAGAAAGAAATGATTGGTGGAGAAATGTCAACATGAGAAACTAGGAAATCAAGATCCCCGGTGCAAGAGGAGGCATTGTGTGATATGTATGATTATCCGAGGAATCAACCACTTTCTTGTCATGTTTTGGAAGTAGATTATTGAATATTTTGAGCTTATGATTTTCATTGACTGGTGTAGAGGCTGTAGGCTCTAGAAGCTCAGTTTTTTATCATCGATAATATCTTGAATGATAGTGCGAAGTTTGAAACACCTATTTTAGAATGTCTCGACACATTAATGATATTCACATCAAAATTTCTCATTATAATTTCGACCTTTAGGGTGAGATGGATCCAAGTTGAGTGGAGAGGGAGGTTTAATAAGATTTCTCTCAAGAAGTTGTAATATAAGATACAAAACAATAGCCAAATTTTTATATATACGCTTAGGTGGATTCTTTATTGGAGTTATTTGGTGTTAGAGACATTATTGAAAGTGACTTTAGTTTTAGTAGGTTTTTTTGGTTAGTTTAAAAGTTGTTCTACTTTGAAATTTGTAGAGAGGATGAATCTTTATCTTGATACTTAAGCTTGCATATAGATAAGAGTTTAGTTTCATGTAACTTGAGAGTGTGACAATAATTGATCAAACGAGGGCGATGTCTCAAATAGAATGCTCTCCTGAAGAGGTGACAATAAACTTTGAATGAATAAGTCTTGAAGCTTAGAGTCCACAAGCATATTTGACATCTTAGCTAAGTTATTTTTATAGCATAAGACATAATCTGCTAGATGTTCATTAGCCCCTTGTTTAAGTTGTGCAAGTTATGCATATGAAATCTTAGAGCCGATATTGATAGAAAATGAGTGAGAAAAGCATCATATAGATGCGTGAAAGATGTTACTAGTAGGTCGTAGAACTAACGCATTATATAATCATGGAGATTGTGAGGAAAGAGCTTAGCTAAAAGAATGTGATCATCCACAAAATCTAGACATGCCACATGGAATGCTCAAAGATGCTCTTGTGGGTCACCATGGCCATTGAAAATAGAAAACTTAGGGGTGATGAAATTAGAAGGAAGTGAGTAAGTGGATATGGTGGGTGCGAATGGAGTGTGCAATAATAGAATGGAATCTAAAGATGGAGACACAAGAGAAGTAGCTTGTTGCAATTGGCAGATTTGTGTTTAGAGGTCTTGATAAAGAGAGGCTAAATCTTGAGTGTCAGTGGAAGAAAATCATCGTGTGTGAGAAACAAGAGGTGGAGTGAAGTGATTGGTGGGAGTAGGAACAATAGATGTCTTAGGAGGAAGAGTGGCGTAGTCAATTGAGTGGAAATGGAAGTGGGGATGTCAATGAAGCGGTAAGCTCCTCAAGATTAGTGGCCTCTCATGAGCATCATACAAAAGCAACTCTAGATCTTGGGGATGCTCAATGATGTGATAATTAAGGGATTTAAGGTGGCATTTAGTAAATTCACCATAAGATTTAGCCATAGTGATAAGAGGATAAGAGCTCAAAATGGAAGGTGGATTCAAGGTTAGGTTCACCAAAATGATTAAGCTAAAAGTGAATTTTATATGCCTAATCTAATTGCTATTGTAGTAGTTTATGAATATATGATTAAGTACAAAAATTAACCCAAGAAAACTAAGCAATAAAATGAAAACCCTAAGTGCAAAGAGAGGGTAAGAAGCCTTATCTAATTAAGTATAAATCCCAAAGGTGTAAAGATCTCGAAAATTGGAAAATACGAAGCATGTAGGCCGTCATGCCGAAGCTCGAGAAAAATGCAAATTTGGAAGAATAAGATAGATTGGGGCCTAGAGAGGGACAGGGGATGCCTACGGGCACCTTAGGGCTGTTTCGGGGTTTACTGTGTTTACGAAATGCTCGGAAAAACCTCATTTGAGTGGTCGTTAATTATTCGTTGTTGTTCACCTTTGGTGGTCGGGAGGTCACGATGATCATTGAAGTCACTTTAGAAACTAGGGTAAGTGCACGAAGTTGGTGGACAATTCAGTGGACATAAAAACCCGAAATAAAGGTACCGCGATCGCGGTTTTAAAACATGCGAGCGGTCCTAAAACCGCGATCATGCGCATTCTAGGTCTGCGGTTATTATCAACCTAGTCCGCGATCATAAGTTTATAATCGGTAATTGCCGTTATCGCGATGTAACTCTAGAGACAAAATTTATAACATTGATAATGCGATCGCGAACTCGAGACAAAATTTACGGTCATGACTGTTATTTTCCTAATTTTCAATTCAAACCGCGACTTTTCCTAAACGTTTTCACTCGCACTTTCAATACTATCTCAAAATTGCTCATCGGACTTCCTGATAGCGATAGATTCAACCATCTTACGCCAAGACGAGGAGGTAAGTCCCCAGATCAGTAATCATTTTTTTGCATTTTAGGTTGTTTTTTTTGCATTTTAGGTTTTTTTGGCATTTTCATGGGTTTTGTGAATTGTTTGTTTATGTATACAATTTTATTGTTTTATCGGTTAATTAAGCTCGGGCTCAAACAAACCAATCAAAACATTCCTCAAAACCCACCGAACATTCCTCAAAACCCTCCGAACATTCCTCAAAACCCTCCTCCAAACATAGATCCGCCCCCTGTGGCTCCTTACATCCCCACTTTGAGCCAACGAGGCACGCAAGATAATATCATTGGAAGAATCCAAGAAAATAAAATTGTCATTGAGAACCTAATTCAAACTATAAGACAAAACCATGCTACAAATCCATCCCGCATGACTTTAGCCATACATTCGCAAACATTGATTGGCGAAGTCGAGTCTATGAACCAACCAAATACATAGATGGAACACCTTTAGAAGTGATCTGTAGGCGGTGGTATGCGGATAAACTATCTCATGCGGCCGTCAAAGACAAAAAAATTGGAAAAGACCTCATTTGTGCATTATTTACCGACCCTAGAACCAATGCCCCCCTGCAGTTACTTGCAAACGGTTCCCAATCCATTGGTGCCATGATGATAGAATCAAAAACAATTTTTGGGACCGATGGTGGATGGTTTTTGATTATCCACCATGCAACAACAATGAGGTTCCTCTTTATTTTTTGAAGAAATTATATTGTGAGTTTGTGCTCAATGAGGTCCCGAATTATTTTGACTTTTCAGAATTTTTTGGTCGAGGAGGTGGCTCTGCACGAGCGGACACTGTGCACGCGTAGGTCACCTTAGGATCCCCATGCCCCAAAACCCCATTGCCTTCAGATTATCCCTCCTACATGAGGAGGTTGTGGAGATTGATACATTGCATGCATTGAGGAGCTCACTCGACACTCTCACTCCAAAGATAGCACCCAGATTGCATCCGGTGATGTTGGTGGAGGTGCTGGTTCTAGTGCACCACACCACTTGTGGATCATGTGGTGCCGTATGCCTTGCAAAGCGAGACATCATTTGCTGGTTCACGAGGATTTTTTTCTATAGATGAGATGTTTGGGAATGTTTTTGAACTGGAGCCACCGATATTGGTCTTTCACGAGTAAATTTTAAATAAATTTAAATAATATATATATGTACAATAGTTTAATTCACATGTTTGAGATATTAATATATATATGATTGTACTTCATGTACATACATGTAAAAAACTAATTTTTATTTTATTTTAAATAACGAAGAGTAGGTGAAGGAAACATCCTGTGTTGACATGCTAAACTACTCGGTTGGGCGTGTTTCAAACGTAAGTTTCAAGTTGTACAAACTTACATTTTTAATAAATCATTTAATTGCACTAGATTATTATTATAATTTGTTTCACGTGTATGTTGCACATGTATTAATATTTTTCTCTTTTATACACAGGAGCCTGGCGGGTCATCATCTGCTCAGGGAACTGAAGCTACTGGCATGCCTCCCATGAGTTTTACGCAGGTTAGTTACAAATCTCTTTAATGAATGATAAGAGTGATGAAGAAATGTAAAAAAGGTTAAATCCTCTCGTACCCTTTATCTAAAAAAATCTATGCGTCCTTTCCATATGATTATAAGTTTTATATGGATTGGTGTCTTCGAGATTTAAGAATTTACAACATCATTGTACCCTTAATAGACAGCTCCTCCAATTTATGACAACTCCTGCGAACCCTAACTCCACCACTCATATGAACCCTAATAGATTTGGAGGCGGCGGACATATATATGTGCACACGTAGGGTTGTGTGAAATTACGTGATGGAGGTGTCCTTTCATTTTAGAAACTACATCCCCTCTCTGCAGAATATGTAGACCCCTAAGGGTTTGTTTCTAGAAATATTCTTGGGCACTTTGGGTGTGGGGCTTGATTGCTTCAAACTGCAGTGTGAATGGAGCCATTGTTGGGGTTGATTCGACACTCTGGCACCAATGTTGCCAAGAACTTGCAAGGAGGAATGGAAAATCCTGTTATCTTTGTTGGGGACACTAATAACCCATTGGGAGGTTGAGTGAATCCTAACATCTTTGTTAGGGGTCTGCAAACACTAGGGTTTCTCCCTTGTTGATAGCTTGAAACTCCTGCTACAACTAAAGCTTTAGTCAATCACTCATTTAATGAGGTTTTGTAAAAGAAGACATAGATCAAAACCATGAGGCCTACTAAGAGAAAACCATGAGTAACCTTTGGCGATGAAGTCCTCGAAATATATTCATTTTACCAAGATCATGCCTTGATGCGTAGATTCACTCATCTTTAGCCTAGCCTCCCCATCCTCCATGACTAGATCTCCAAGAATTGGTTCCCGCTTCTAGCGGGTAAGTTAGACCTCTACCCCATGCTTAAGGGAATTTTTATTATTTTTTCCCTCTATAGGTATACAGGACAAAATTTCTAAACAACTTTGGGTTTGCCAGCAAAGGTACCTTATCTTAAAACCATGGTTCCCATCATTCAACCCTCTCACTGAATCTTTTTCACGCAAACCAATCTAGATCAGATTACCCCACTTACCCCTATAATTTTAGGACCATAGTTATCGATATCCATAGGAAATACCTTGGGAAACATCGTTAACGCGAATCCCAAACCTATGATTTCACACATACAATGTATATGCAAGAATCCTAGTTGAGATTGATACTTGAAAGAATCTTCCAACCCACCTTAATCTTAAAGTGCAAAATCAAACTTGCACTCATCCTCCTGACTATAAGGGCCTACGGGTTTCGGAGATGTAGGAGATGTATTTTTGGGGCATTCGCTCCCGATTGTGAGATGGTAAAACATTAAAAAGAGAATAATAATTGGTGGATAAATGCCCTCCCTAAACATATCGTATTTAAATCTAAGTAAATCCCTATTTCAAACACTAAGGAGGAAGACATGGTCAAATCTTTCCTAAAACCCCTTTGAGAGAGATCACAGATCATGTAAACAAGGGGTTATCCGTGGGTGAAACATAGAGGACCGGAAACACTAAATCAAAACCGCATGTAGCGGCAAAGGAGAATGTTCCTCCTCATTCTCCTTGTTCAAGCAACACATATCAGTCGATCACAGATTTTGAAGTTGTTATTCCTGTACAAAAAGCTCCCAATGTGACCAATGTCTCACTCTATATCCACTTCGCTTCTACTAGATAACGAGTATTCTCCATCCCAACCTTTGGACACAAATACATATGAAGATAGATGGCCTCCGTGCTAACATTTATAGATCCTATGTATTTAGCCTAAATAGAAGATAAAATTTAATAATGTATTTTTATTCTTTCTTGAGTAACTAAATATTGATTTGTACATGTTTTTTGTATAGCTCTTAAGTAGATTTTAATAAATTGATTTGTACATGTTTTTTGTATAGCTTATGACTGCTATAGAGACTCCTCCACATATGCGGTTGTGGAGGCTCTTTGTAGATACCGCCATAAGCATCTCGTAAATCCACTAACAGAGGTACACAATTTTTAAATTTGTTAAATTTTGGAGGTTCATTATTTCTTATTAAACTTAAATCTACAATATCAAATTTTGTAGGTATATATATGAGTGTGAAATATTTAATTTGAAAATTAATTATTTGTATGTAGCTTACCCCTCGTGAGTCTATTGTTGTCCCTGCCAGCGTCCAACAACAAATCGATAGGGATCATGACATTGCGGTAAGATTGCACATGCATTTTAACTAAATTGTACAAGTTTCTAAATTTTGAAGGTATTTTAAAATTTTGGGTGTTAAAAACTTGTTGTTTATGAATGTGCAGTTAGGTTAGGTTGCAGGGCATGCTTGGAGACACCTAGGACCACACGGATGAAATCCGTGAGTGGCATCTCCCTCCACTACATCCCTGTGTCGTGGGCGTGCTACTTACTTAGCGGGCGAAGAGAGGGAAGATGTTTCATGAGTAGATTTATAGTCCACTTGGATGCCACATATATGTGGTCATGAGTACATCTATTCACAGTCCATTGTATATATATCTAGCCTTTTGCGACCGCATGTGGTCCCATATGTACATTATGGCACGTGCTTAGTTCGAGATCTGTATACATACATTATGAACTTATACATGTACATATATATTTTCAGAGACGTGCGCGTCTGGAGCACACTTTATTTGATTCTTATATATATATATATATATCCATGTGTGTTGGTTAAATAAGGCTATAAATTTGGTTATTTTGGTATTATTGCTAACTCTGAGAAAGTGGGTTTTGATCTTTGTTCGGTGGATTTAGTGTATTACTTCTAGTTATGGATTTAGTGGAGAAAGTAATGAAATGGCGGACTTAGAATTTGGGAGTGAGAAAGATGGATATTTTTTGTAGGTTGATTACTTTTTATTTTTCTCATTATTTTTCTCTAGTTTTTTATTTTGTTTAAATAAGTTAATTTTTTGGAAAACTCAAAACTATACTTAGCCATTTAAAACTTTAAACTAATCTGGAATAAGTTGTATTCTTAAATTATGTATCTTCTACCTTCAATGATGATGTGGATCTGTGAACTGTCTTCTTGAATACATGTAGATTATGATTCTATATGCACACTTTGTCATCTTCTAAGTAGTTTTGAGTTTCTTGACTATTATGAATAAGAGGTTTTTCTTAATGATTTTATTTCATTTAAGAAACTGGTTCTCCTCTTTAGTGTTTTTCTAACTTGCTTTGCATCTTACTCATTTAACCATGATTATCATACAAGTGCTGCATATGATACACTCTTTGTATAGAAATTTTCCTTACATTTAATAAATTATAACCTTATGGATGCAATGTATTTTATTCTATTGAAGTTTGTTTATGTTCTTTCTACTTTTTCAAAGCTTATTCTATCTCCTTCTTGCAATATTTTGCAAATTTTTAGACTTAATCATATTGAAATATCACTGGAAAACTTTTCTTATAAATTTTTTAATCTTTGAAGCTTGACAAGTTCTTAGAGCTAAAATTTTAAACATATGCTTTCAATTTTATTTCATTAGTCTTGACAGAGATATCTTAGTTTGTACTTTGATCATTTAGCTTTGATTATAAGTTGGAATGTCGCCCTTTTAATACAATCTACTTCCTTTACGAATCTATAATGGATGATGGACCTTATTGTACTCTATTTTTATTCTTACGTAATTATTTCCTTAAATGTGACAATTTATATGAGTCATTTGTAAATTGTATCTTAAAGAAGTAGTACCTGTAGCTCATCCTAGTTTTCTTGATTTCTTACTTTTGATTCCTGAAACTATCTCATTTGATAAAATATGACATTAGATCATCCTTTGAGCTTGTAAATTGTATTGTTATCAATATGATATAACTTTAGTTGATCAACATAGGAAGTATTCGTCGGGAGACCAAAATATCGTTGAAATTGCGTCGGTGACTACTCGGACTCAAGTGGCACCTAGAGGGCCTCGTGCGATCCAACACCTCGGCATACGGACCCTCTACAATAGCCTCTCTCATTTTTTTCCTTCTCATTTCGGTGCTCTCGCTGTCCTAATGTTTGCAAACGCGCGAAATAGTGCAGTTGGAGCCAGTGTAAGGTTGCCAAACGCTGTATTTTGCAAACGGTGGGCCGTGGCACCGAACCGCCCGCGTCCCAAACACGTCCGGTGGCCAGGTGAACGCTAGAGGAGGCGGTGTTTCGGTGCGCGAAAGGGTTCGTTGATTAAGAGGCTACTTCGTTCGGGCTTAGTCCCTTAAGAGCCACGAGACCAAAATATCGTTGAAATTCGTCGGGATTACTCGGACTCAGTGGCACCTAGAGAGGCCTCGTCCGATCCGACACCTCGGCATACGGACCCTCGACAATAGCCTCTCTCATTTTTTTCCTTCTCATTTCGGTGCTCTCATTGTCCTAATGTTTGGCTTGACGCGAAATAGTGCGGTTGGAGCCCGGTGTAAGGTTGCTGCAAACGCCGTATTTTGCAAAGCGGTGGGCCGTGGCACCCGAACCGCCCTACTTCTTGGCACGTCCGGGTGGCCGAGTGTGAACGCTAGAGGAGGTGGTGTTTCGGTGCGCGAAAGGGTCGTTGATTCTGGGCTACTTTGTTCGGGCTTAGTCCCTTAAGAGCCACGAGACCAAAATATCGTTGAAATTCATCGGGTGACTACTCGGACTCCGTGGCACCTAGAGAGGCCTCGTCTGATCCGACACCTCGGCATACGGACCCTCTACAATAGCCTCTCTCATTTTTTTCCTTCTCATTTCGGTGCTCTCGTTGTCCTAATGTTTGCAAACGCGCGAAATAGTGCAGTTGGAGCTAGTGTAAGGTTGTGTGTGTATTTTGCAAGCGGTGGGCCCATGGCACCAGAACCGCTGCGCTAAACACGTCCCGGTGGCAGGTGAACGCTAGAGGAGGCGGTGTTTCGGTCTGCGCGAAAGGGTCGTTGATTAGAAATTTACTTCGTTCGGGCTTAGTCCCTTAAGAGCCACGAGACCAAAATATCGTTGAAATTCGTCGGGTGACTACTCGGACTCAGTGGCACCTAGAGAGGCCTCGTCGATCCGACACCTCAAAGCATACGAACCCTCTCTGATAGCCTCTCTCATTTTTTCCTTCTCATTTCGGTGCTCTCATTGTCCTAATGTTTGCAAACGCAGCGAAATAGTGCGGTTGGAGCCAGTGTAAGGTTGCAAACGCAGCGTATTTTGCAAACGGTGGTCAGCCGTGGCACCCGAACCACCTGCGCAAACACGTCCGGTGGCCAGTGAACGCTACGAGGAGGCGGTGTTTCGGTGCGCGAAAGGGTCGTTGATTAGAGATACTTCCGTTCGGCTTAGTCCCTTAAGAGCCACGAGACCAAAATATCGTTGAAATTCGTCGGGTGACTACTTTGACTCGGACTCGTGGCACCTAGAGAGGCCTCATCGCGATCCGACACCTCGGCATACGAACCCTCTCAATAGCCTCTCTCATTTTTTTCCTTCTCATTTCGGTGCTCTCATTGTCCTAATGTTTTATGAAACGCTTGCGAAATAGTGCGGTTGGAGCAGTGTAAGGTTGCCAAATGCCTTGTATTTTGCAAACGGTGGGCACCTGTGGCACCACTTTCTTGGCAAACACGTCCGGGTGGCAGGTGAAGCGCTAGAGGAGGTGGTGTTTCGGTGCGCGAAAGGGTTGATTGATTCCGCTACGTTCGGCTTAGTCCCTTAAGAGCCACGAGACCAAAATATCGTTGAAATTGCTCTCGGGTGACTACTCGACTCCGTGGCACCTAGAGAGGCCTCGCTCGATCCGACACCTCGGCATACGGACCCTCTCAATAGCCTCTCTCATTTTTTTCCTTCTCATTTCGGTGCTCTCATTCCCTAATGTTTGCAAACGCGCGAAATAGTGCGGTTGGAGCCGAGTGTAAGGTTGTCAAACAGCGTATTTTGCAAACGGTGGGCGTGGCACCGAACACGCTGCGCGGCATGTCCCAGGTGGCCAGGTGAACGCTAGAGGAGGTGGTGTTTCGGTCGGCGCGAAAGGGTTCGTTGATTAGGGCTACTTGTTCGGGCTTAGTCCTTAAGAGCCCCGAGACCAAAATATCGTTGAAATTAAGTCGGGTGACTACTTCTGGACTCAAAGTGGCACTTAGAGGCCTCGTCGATCCACACCTCGGCATACGAACCCTCTACAATAGCCTCTCCCATTTTTTTCCTTCTCATTTCGGTGCTCTCATTTTGTCCTAATGTTTGCAAACGTGCGAAATAGTGCGGTTGGAGCAGTGTAAGGTTGCCAATGGCAGTGTATTTTGCAAGCGGTGGGCCGTGCACCGAACCGCCTGCGCCCGCACGTCCGGTGGCGGAGTGAAACGCTAGAGGAGGCGGTGTTTCGGTGCGCGAAAGGGTCGTTGATTAGGAGCTACTTCGTTCGGGCTTAGTCCCTTAAGAGCCACGAGACCAAAATATCGTTGAAATTCCGTCGGGTGACTACTCGGACTCGTGGCACCTAGAGAGGCCTCGTCCCGATCCGAGCACCTCGGCATACAACCCTCTCTGATAGTGCGCATTGAGCTGGCCATTTAAGGTTGTCAAACGCCATTGTATTTTACTGAAGCGGTGGAGTCGTGCACAACTTGACGCGCCTGTAGCACGCGTCCCTAAGAGCCACGAGACCAAAATATCGTTCAAATTGACGGTGACTACTAGGACTCAAGTGGCACCTGAGGAGTCGTTTTCAAAATTTACAACTTTTTTTAAAATTTACAACTTTTTCAAAATTTACAACATTTTCAAAATTTACAACTTTTTCAAAATTTGCAACTTTTTCAAAATTTACAACATTTTCAAAATTTACAATATTTTCAAA